>CM035786.1:18526988-18634488 GCA_020466265.1 Siphamia tubifer
ATATTCATCAGATCATCAGATATAAACTATTTGGACATTCAAAGGCTCTGTAGTAAACTTAGAAACATCATCATTTTCTACAACATTGATGTAAAACCCCTGGAGTTGGATCACTGATGATGGATGGAGACATTTGGTTTAAATAAAGTTAATGACAGATTTTCCTGATAAAGAATTGTTTCTTCAGTTTTCTCTATTTTTTATAATACTCAACTTTACTCTTTATTTATGAACATCTGCATATGATTAGTAAATTAAATTCCCTAACGCACAGAAGATAATATTATGTCACATAAGGATGGCTTGATGCCAAGAAAAAAATTAATTGTGGCTCTTCTAAAATAAAGTACAAAAACACCCAAAAATATAATAAAAGGCTATCCTACCCACGCTAGACATGTAATGTGCTACAGTAGTAGTCTAGGTCGACGAATCACAGTGAAGTATAGAGTCAGAGGGCGGGCGTAACAAAGTGACGCTGCAATGATTCAGACTCAGAGCCAAACAACCAGAAACAACCATAGAAGAAGAAAAACAACAGGTGGTAGTTTCCTTTTATCAAAAATGAGTGAAGAATGTAAGAAAACGTCAGCAATCTTTAAATTATTTTTACAGAAATAACAACAGTCGTTAAGCTCCATAATCCACCATTTTGTTTAGTCATTCCTAACTTTCTCTGGACTCCTCCGTGTACTTTGTGGTGTCTAACTATATCATCCTAAAGATTATTATGACATATACATGTAATGAATAGGAATAGTGTGGCTAGACTAGATAAATGGTGCAACATATATCCAAAAATATTAATATATTTGTAATGAACGTGTTTATTCAGTTTCAACAAAACAAATGTAAATAACTGTTACATTTGATTGTGACAATTTTTAATCAGATTAATCATAATGGTGGATTCATCCATGTTAATGCATTAATTTTATTAGACCTACTTTTTTATATACTTATATTTAAATTCAGACCTTAAAGGTTTTATTTCACTATTACATTTTGTCAGTAGAACAGACCAAATTCATGCCTACCTGGCTTTCATTCCATTCCCTAGTGATTTTTGTTCGTGAGAAAGCAACTTTCCAGTGAACTTTACATTCTAATATAACCAGACAAGCTCTAGCTCTGGTCCTCTGGGTTCAAAATGTCTGAACATGTGATTTGTACATGAAGAAGGATGTAAAAGGGATGGGGGAGACACAAATGGCAGGTGAGTTCGATAGAAATATCACCTTTCAACTATTTCAATGGGACAGTTATAGTAATTGGATGGTGGTTTTTCACTTCTGTCTGTTCCATATGTGACTAAATTATTTATTTACCTATTTTTTTTAGGGAGGAGTAAATAATTAATTGGTTGTAATCAAGATGTGAATGGGTTTTAAGCAAAAAGAAATGCCAGCCATAGAATAGCATCTCCTTCCCCACATTTAATTTATTACATGTTTATAACTCGTTACATGACAACATTTGTATATATAAGGTCAAAACTTCCAATGATCATTTCTCTGAGTATGAGATCATTGTTTGTCAGCAGCAGCAGTTTTGGTCCGTAATGAAAATATGTCTAAACTTTGAGGCTATGACCTAAAAATTTTTTGTTGTTGGTTGAATTGGACAGAGCAGCACAGCCAACAACCTGGAGGGGGCGGGGCCTGAAGAGGATCATTTACATTTAAAGGGCCAGTGCTCAAAACCACCTTCCTGATTTTTGCGACATTGTAGCACAAAAACAATGCAGCTTTTCCAAAAAAGTGTTGATAACATTTAATGTCCCACTTGTATAGATCATGTTCACTGATTTTGAGCCCATTGGACCCAACAGCCAAGGAGGACTATGTTAAATATCGATGACAGCGAAAATCCATGACTCAACATGTTTGAAATTTTAATCCAAGATGGCGGACTTCCTGTTGGTTTATGAGCGTAAACCATATGTTCGTCATCGTATGTTGAACATGTGTACCAATTTTGATAGGGCGTGATCTGGTTTAATACACTATATTTTGACTTTTCAAGGGGGGCGCCATCAAAACATTTCTTTACTGACTTTTCTGAAACTATATATGTTCGCAATTTTTCAAACTTCTGAAGTGTGTGCAAAATTTGGTGAGTTTTCGTGCATGTTCAGGGGGTCAAATTTGAGCTCAAAGGGCTGACGTCATTGCGATAACAGCGGACTCAATAGGCCTTGGGCCGGACGTGGTCTACGGCAGAGGCCTAATAACACTCTTTTAAGACAATTCACATCTGAGGTTTGGATAAGTTTACATCCAACTAATCCAGGTGTAATAAAGGAATAACTAAAGTTCTTCTTGAATGATTTGAATTAAATTAATCTCCCACATGTGTTCTAGTGGCCTGTGAGAATCAATAGGCAAATGCTGATTAGTGTTAGTGGAATAGATGTTGACATGCTCACAGGTGAATATTTATGCAAGCTAAGATTCACACTTGAACCCATGACTGCACACGAATGCTGTGTGTATTGATGCACACAAATGATGGGCACTCTCTTGTGGTCTCATGATCAGGGACAGGTGAAGTTGCACACACACATTCTGGTGGCATTTTTGCAATTAAAGTAGGCCCTGTGGCTATCTTTCCGCTGAGTGCACAAGCCAAATATCAGGGCACGATGCGGTGCCGCTTTGCTCCCCTAGTGGAACTAATTAGATGTTCCCAAAGGACAGCCCTGTCATCACATTGTTCAGTCCACAATACAGCCTCAGTGGCCCTGGGAGGGAAGCAGTGGGCCAAAATAAAACAGGGAATAACTAAATTATATGTAAGGGCTTCAATCCAAAACAATATTTTCAAAAGCTGAAAATGTAGCAGTCACTATCACAACCGTAGTCCACATAAGAGACATTTTACAGCGAAAACGATAAAGAAACACTATTCTGATTGAATTGAATGTAACCACTTTTTTCCCCAGCATCATCTGATGGTTGATCACTCAGTTGGCAGCAGTGTGTCTATCCGTAGCTTAACCTGGGATTAACAACAGGCTTGGGTGCTATTAAAGGGGAGGGGGTGTATAGAAAGGTGCAGGGGTGTTAGATCTGGTGTATAACAGGCCTAGAAGTTTCACTTTGTCAAAACAGTCTCCACTCTGTTGAAACATTTTTTGTCAGTTGACTGTTCTGTCTCCATTTTTTATTTTTTATTTTTTATTTTTCTTTTGGAGTCAAATTTCCCACAAAATGTACAAATGTACACTATGAAATAAAACAAACAAACAAACAAAAAACCAATATATGAAGAGTTCATTTGCAAAAACAGATGACTCCACATTCTTGGTAATAATCATTGATTTGATATGTTATTTATTCCATTTGATAAGGTCCACTAAATTGAATAAACAATATATCAAATCAATGAGTATTACCTGGAATGTAGAGTAAAAAATACCATTTTGTGAAAAAAAAAGAAAAATGGAGTTATCTGTTTTTGCCAATGAACTCTTCATATATATATATATATATATATATATATATACAAATCATGAACACAAAAAACACCAAAAAACCCACAAAAAAAGCTATGAAAAAGATACACACACTCCAAAGTGTAATAAAATATCCAAAACATATGCAAAAATATGAATATATATATATATATATATATATATATATATATATATATATATATATATATATATATATACACAATTAGCATGTTTATTCAACACCTTCAACAGTTTCAAGAAAACAATTTGAAACAAGTTTTCTATTTAATTCCAATCAGATTAATCATGATGATGGATTAATTAATGCATTCATTTTGACAGCCTAAATATTTAATGGTTTAGATTTTTATTGCGTTTTTCTATGAACTCAAAATATAAACAGTGCATCCATTATTCATTGAATCCAACATTCTCACTCTGGTGGTGGTAAACTACATATATATCCACAGTTGCCCTGGGGCAGACTGACGAAACCGTGGCTGTCATTTCACGCATACTGACCACTCTGACCACTTCTGAAAATTCATACATCAGTGTATCAGCATTGGAGGCAAGGTGGCTGAAGTGTCTTGCCCAAGGATACAACAGCGCATAACTAGAACATAACAGGATTCAAACCCCCAATGATCCACTCTACCTCATTCTAAACAACTGTTCCATTGAATTGAGTTACATTTTTTTAATCAGATTAAACATGATGATGAATTAATCCAAGTTAATGAGTTAATTTTGTTTGACCTCAGGTTAAGTTGACTTGTTGTTGTGCCATAGTTTCTCCAAATATGGACGAGTTCTGTTCAGTAAAACACAACACATGTCAACAGCACCTGATGTTGTCTCATGTCTACATGTCTCTAAATCCACTTATTTCTAACTTGATACAGTTGTTTTCAAATGACTGCATCACAATAAAATCAACAAGGCAGTCAGAGACAGCAGACCTCCGCCAAGGCTTGATATGGTGTCATATTACGTCAAAACGTGACGTGATGGAGCCATAGTTGTTGACCCATCTGACCTCTGAAGGTGAGACGATGTGAATGAAAAAAAAACGGCAGATTCTATCTTGTCTGAATGCTGAGATATTACCACTAATGTGTTTTAGGTGTTGACCTTTAGTGTGACCTTGACCTTTGACCTTCATTGCTCAAAATCTAATGGGTTCTTCCTTGACCCATTATCTATCATTCCTGAAAGTCTCATCAAAATCTGTTCACAACATTTTTCGTAATCCTGCTGACAGACAGGCAGACAAACAGACAGACAAACGGACCCAAATTTAATACCTCCTTGGTGGAGGTAATAACGATGACAGATGTTGTTGAGTCAAAGGCCTTTAGCTGAAGCTTTGAATTGACTGACTATTCACTACATTCAACCAAATCACTCTCAGCAGATGGACTCAAACCTTCCTTCATTTGTTTCTTTATTTAGTTATAACAGTGTCATTCCGCTGAAAACAACTTTTCCACGCTCCTTTTGGAATCTGATGAGTTACCCTGAGTTACCAACACATGCTGCGTGGTGTGTCCCCCCCACTGGCTGGGTTTACCATTCATAGAAAACAACACAGAGACACGAGAGACTCAGAAAAAGTCTCTCCACTACATGTCATGTGGGCATCTGAAGTAGCATTAGCATTAGCATCTCAGAGAGAAGATGGTGCCACAGTAACTGCGGCACAAACTTTACTACGTCATAGGCATGTATGAGGAAGTGCCGGTAAACTCTGCTGTTTGACCTCAAGTCATTTTTGTACCGTGCAAAAACAACTGGAAACAAAGCAATCCAGATATTTTTTAAATAGAATCAACACACAATGTATTCAATAACAATGGAGAACACAGTAATTATTTTATTATTATTATTATTATTATTATTATTATTATTATTATTATTATTATTATTATTATTATTATTATTATTATTATTATTATTATTGTTGTTGTTGTTATTATCTAGTTTTATTTATTGCTGTTTATGTATTTATTTGCTGTGTACAGTATGTGTGGATTTGGCCATTTGGTTTGTTTTTATAACTTTTATTTACTTTATAGTGAAGGTCTTTTCTAGTTTAGAATGCTAACTTTTTTCTATTTTCTTCAGTTCTTTACTCTTATTTAATATTTTTTTTTACATTTCTTTTTATCACATCCGCTCCTGTGCATGTCAGTGTTTTGTTGAGGCCTCATCATGTTTGTGAGCTGTGACATCATTGTTCATTAGTGATTTCCACTTAATTGTTTCTGCCTCCTATAGGAGCTCAACTCCACATCTACAACGTTCACTTTCTTCCATGAAATGTTTTCACACAGACATATTCTGTCATTGATCTTCTTTAAAATCTGAGAGCGGATACTGTGCTGCTCTATTCTGTTAATATACCTGCTAATGAGGTTTTGAACACCGCGTTGTGTTGTCATCATTATCTTTTCTCGCCCAAATAAAAAAAAAAAAAGTACTCATGGGGGTATTTTTTTTTGTTGTAGTTGTTTTTGTGTTAACGTTATGGATGGATGGATAGATAGATAGATAGATAGATAGATAGATAGATAGATAGATAGATAGATAGATAGATAGATAGATAGATAGATAGATAGATAGATAGATAGATAGATAGATAGATAGATAGATAGATAGATAGATAGATAGGTATTACTCTATATATGATATAAATATTAATAATATGGAAGTACAATAATCATTAGTAGCGTATCGGTGCAAAAATGATCTATTCAAACTTAAACAGTAACATACAAATTAAAAAGTTACCTAATTGAGTAGTGTTATTAATGAGACAATATAAGAGATTCAATTGTACAGATTAACCTAATTAGTGCAAAAAAAAATTTGCCAGTTACTACAGTCACTCATATTGTTATTGCCGACACAACGGTGATGAGTTAGAAAGTGAAACTCATGTCTGCCGTCTAATAAATGTCATTGTAGATTAAAAAAAACTGTGTGGACCGCTGCTTTATTACGTTACTGTAAGAGACAGACCTAAGGTGTCGTTTCACTTGCTTAGAGATGAGAAAAAAAAGAATTCTGACAACAACACGAAGAAGTTACTCTCCTGTCGTTCTTCAATGATCTATTATTAACTTGTCTCCCTTTGAATACTGATGCTATACCAATACCATTAAGATATAAAGAAGTGATAAACTGATATATGATAGATAATGAACAATTCATTAATTCCTCATGAACTCATTAATTCCTCATGAACTGAGTGTTTACAAAGGTCTTATAGGCAGTTCATTATTTTAAGTGTTTCCCATTAGCCTGGTATAATTGGATGCTCCTCAACAATGTCCATGTGATGACTCCTATGTTGGCTGAAACAAAGAAGCATTGGAAAGTGAGAGTGCACACAATGGACCTATTATTCCCAAAGAGAATGTTATTTGTAGAGTGAGGTGGGGTGGGGTGGGGGGGTGACTGTTCTCCTACAGTGATGCATAGGCTCAAACCCTATTGTTAGAGTCATTTCCTCATTATATTTCAACAAAACAACCTTGTGCTTTATCACCTCATTAACACTAGTGTGCAATTTTCATGCATTGGCTCAAAACAACAAAGAGCCAGTGAGATGAATGGGATTCTGAGACCCACTGGCCACATGTTCCAGTTGTGAGTACAGCTGATGTTTTTAATGAAATGCATGGGCCAGACTAACTGTTCTTTTGAGCAGCCCCAATACTCGGCCAGAGTAGCCGGAAAACCACAGGGGATCTGAGCATCCAAAAATTATTCAGCCGTGCAAAAGGAAAGGACAGAAAGACATTTATCTCAGCACGTCTGTCTCTGTGATTGCCTGGAGATCAACAGGGAACCAGATGGGATCAAACAGGTTGAGGAATAGTCATCTGAGAGTGGATCATTTGTGTATTAATGCACAAATATTATTGTTTAGTAAAAAAAAAAAAAAAAAAGGTAACATGTTTGTTATAATCTTTAATACATACAGTCTATGGGGGAAAAAAAATATTAGACCATCCTTGTTTTCTTAAATTTCTTTTTCATTTTAATGTTTGGTTTAATGTTTTGGACAAAAATAATGATAACAATAAAAAATAGTTTAATTTCAGAGCTGATATCTATTCATTTAAAATAATTTTATTGATAACACTGGTCTACAAGGTGCAGTGGGTAACGCTCGTGCCTCACAGCAAGAAGGTCCCTGGTTTGAATCCCACACCAGACCTTTCTGTGTGGAGTTTACATGTTCTTCCTGGGTACTCTGGTTTCCTCCCACTATCCAAACACATGCACTGATAGGTTAATTGGTTACTCAAAATAGGTGTGAATGTGAGAGTGATTGTTTGTCTATTTATGTTCAGCCCAGAGATGAACTGGAGACTCATACAGGGTGTACCCCGCCTTCACCCATTGTAGCTGGATCAGGCCCCCAGTGACCCTAGTGAGGATAAAGCGGGTTCAGATGATGAGATGAGATGAGTACACAGAAGTTAAATCCAAACTGACCAGCAAGTGGTGACATTAAATATGGAAATAGTTTCTTTGACTAAATATAAAAGTGCACACTGAGGTTTTTGTCCTCGACATAGATAAAACTACATCTGATGTAGTCATTGTCAGAAACCTAACCTTCATGGAAATTTGCATTGGATTATGTATTGCCCACGCGTTACTATCAGAAAGATATTCCCCGGCGGGCCGAACAGCCGAAGGTGGAGGGGTGTTGTTCCACCTCAAAGGGGAATATATTTCTGATAGTAACGCATGGACAATACATTATCCTGTTTATTCTATGGGTTATTACAGCTTATTACTGCTACTACTCTAACAGATTGGATAAAATAGCCGTTACAACGTAACAAATATTTACTTTCAAAGTGGCCGAACTACCTGCGGAGTGATATGGTAACATGAATCTGAAGTAATAAAACTTGTTGCCATTGGCAGCGGGTGTTAACGGGCGGAGCGGGCGGTTATCGAAAAAAATCTGCCCGCAGAAGGCTGGGAACATCAATTCAAAGTGAATGGGAGCTGTCATAATGTTCTAGAGGACCGTAGAATAAAGTTAATAAAACATATTTACCAGGTTATTTTAATGTTTATATCAAATGACAAATGACCCGAATATCATTCAAAATTGTTTCCAATGACCCGTCGGGAACCATGGGCACCCACTCACTTCAGGTCAGTACCTCACTGTCACACACACATACTGGTTTCCATGTCTCATGAGTTTTTCAACATCACTTGTAGGTTAAGTGTCCATTGGGTAGTGAGTATAATCACAACTTTTTAAAAATGTGTTTACATAAATAAATAAAATCTTAAAAATATTGAAAATAAATAGAATTATTATTATTAATAATCACAATACAATTCATTAAAAAAATTAAATACATTTAAAAAATATTTTTTAATATAATTTTATTGTATGTTTTTTAAATGTACATAATTTAGTTAAAGACAATATTTCCATATTTAGTGTCACCACCTGCTGGTCAGTTTGGGTTTAACTTCTGTCGACTCGTACTGGTATATTCTATATTATCTCAGGTTCAAAACCACCATCTTTTCATTAATACATTTGAAGAGTTTAACTTTCATCAGTTTGAGTTGCAGTCTGTCATTGAGGGGTGATAGTGGGTCCTGAAGGCAGACCAGTTGAGAACAGTCGGCCTAAAATATACTTTCAATTATAGCAGAATAAACTTTATTGTCCCGGAGGGAAAATTTGTCTGAGGAACAGCAGCAAAGTGTTGCAGCACAGCAATACGTGACAACACAAGTCAACAACCTGGCAGTCAACAGTGTATTCATAACAGCATAAAAATAGTAATAAAACAGACACGACACAATAAGTGCTTAAATGCCTGTGTATAGATCATGGACTGTTTCTGCAAACTTCAGTTTAATGGAGGTTGGAAGAAACAACAATTTCAGGCAGTTTGATTTGCACTTTGGAACCTGAAGTCCTGGACCTAAAGGTAGCAGTTAATATTCAACAGACAGGGGATGTTGGTCTGCTTCCATGTTTGATGGGGTTTTTTCTCATTCAGGCTCAATACAGACTCATAATTTCTCAGTCCTGTGACTTTCATAGCTGTCTTGTGCATGCTAACCTGTTCTTCAATCGCACAGTTAGGTTCCCAAATAATGTTGTAATAGCAAATGTGATTAGACTTTAACCAATAAATCAACATGATTTGGATAAACCAATCCACACAACCTGAGAAAGTCTGAAGAAGTGCAGTTTCTGCTGCCTTATTTTATATAGAATGTCAATAAATAAATAAATAAATAAATAAAGGTTCAATTACTGGAGTTGCGTTTCATAGTGGGGTAACAGACACAATTTAATTACAACACTTCAACAGAGTAAAAAAAAAAAAAAAGGAAAGGAAAAGAATGTCAATTAATTTTTAGAGAATTCAATTTAAATCGAAAATTAGAGTACAATGTACTCTATGGACAGTGTCAAATTGTCATTTTATCCAATTCAATGTCAAAATTAACAATGAAATATGTTTAAAAATCATTACACTGAGTACACTTTATAGAGCTATTTTATGCCAAATTTAGTTTAACCCTTGTATTTGACCCATTTCAGTTTTTCCATTGACCAAAGCACAGGTTATCTTTTATTTTTCTTCATGAAATTTTGTGACTTTTCCTCATCTAAGGTCATGAACTTGTGTGTGAAATCTGGACACTTTGATGTGTAGTGTAATGTCTGTGCAGTGTTTATATACAAAGATGATGTTATGGGTCATTTTGACCCAGACACTTTAATGTGGGTAAATATCTGCTCAGATCTAAAGTAAACATGTCTCTTTGATGTGCTTTGTTTTGATTATTTTGATTTCTTGTCACTTTTCTCAAGACTGTGACTTTCTATATCATAATTAGGAATTTTATCTCATTATTGTGACCTTTTATCTCATAATTCTGACTTTTTATACCATAATTCAGTTTTTATCTCATAATTTTTAGTCTTTAATCTCACAATTATACTTATTTATGACTCTTTTTTATCTCAATTGTGACTTTCTTCCTTTTTTTTCCTCTTTTTTTTTTTTAAACTGAATTTTATTTTTGTACTGTGACTTAATTAAATGCATCATCTACATCACAGGTGTCAAACATAAGGCCTGGGGGCCAAATCAGGTCCGCCCAAGGGTCCAGTCTGGCCCTTGAATAGTTATTAACTCCTTTACAATCACAATCATTTTAGTTCAGGTTCCACAGTCAGACCAATTCAATCTGAAGTGAACCAGGCCAGCAAAATACTATCATAATAATCCATAAATACTCACAACTCCAAAAATATTCTCTTTATAAATGTTAATATTTTCACATATTTACACGACAGTATAATTTTGTCAAAAAACCCAGAAAAAATATGAAAAATGTGAAATATTTAAAGACACATCAGTGCAATTAGAACAATATTCTGCCTAATATTAAATGTTTTGTGTATTTGTGTGTGTATAACACGTCAAAGTTTCACCCAACTCATTTAGACACTAATATGATGGTGACCAACAGGAACACAATGCACAGATATGAACATAAAGACAAACTGACTAGTTGTTTTTTTTTTTCCTCCACACCTCTGAATGATTCATTGTCCACTTGTTTTCAGTCTTTCCACAACAGGGGCCCAGTTCTGTCCCACAGAGGGTATTGGCATCAATGCAAGTTGTTTTCTAGTATCACAAATACTGCTTCAGACTTGTTTATGCAGCTGTATCTGAGGGTTAAAACAGATATGAATGTTATAAAATAGTCATGATGAAGCTTTATTTGAACTAAGGCAACCTGTTTTAATGCTTAAAAACTGCAGTGCATTGAGAATTGTGTTTCTGTTCGTATGTTTAATGATAGAAGGTATAGGTACATATATTACATTAATGAAATACCTCTGCCAGATCACTAATAATAAATAATAGAAATGAGAACACTAACACTAAGGTACATTTATTTGTATAGCACATTTTGTGTACAGGACAATTCAAGGTGCTTTACATAAAACATATAAGAAAATTACAATGATTAAAATGCATTAGCCCTTTAACCCCTGAGACTTTAGCAGTTCCACAGTAAAAAAAAAAAAAAAAAGATAAAATAAGCAACAAAATGAACAAAAACGTCCAAAGTAATCAGTAAAATGGACAAAAATGAATATTAAATTAAGAAAATAGTATGTAATATGAGCAAAGTACACAAACAGAACACAATAAAAACAGAAAAATAAACAAAATAAGCAACAACATCAACAGAAACTGATGATTATTCACTAAATAAATAACATGAAAAAAATGCAAAAACAAAATGAAGTAAAAAAATAAATAAATAAATTTTTATCCAGTAGTTTGAGTTTGGGCTTTTTCTTTTTCCTAAATCAGTTGCTGTTTTGACACCTGTACATCAGTTTCATGAACAAAATTCTCAGTAAAATAACAGTTAAAAAAACACTTGAATTTTTTTTTGGAATATTTAATAAACCATCCATTCAGAACACGTCAGCACTGATGCATCAGGGGTTAAAGGGTTAAAAGACAATTAGAATAAGAGACATAAAAACATTTAAAAACAATTAAGAATTTAAGTAAACGCTCAAGTAAATAGTAATGTTTTCAGGCCTGATTTAAATGAACTGACAGTTTGAGCAGACCTCAGTAGTGGAAAAGAGTTTCACTGCTTTACTTGAAAAATTAAATTAAATTAAATAAAAAAAAAACGGGGGGGGGGGGGGTCGACTGAAAAGGACATTTTATTAAAAAAACAAAAAAAAACAACAGTATCTTTAAAACAGTGTTGCATCATTCTATTTCCAATTAAGGCAATTATTGGCAGCATTTTACATTATGGAACACTAATAAAGTTGTAATTCTATGGTGCTTTTGATGTAATTTCATGATAATAATGTAACTTTCCAGTGCAATTACGCAGCAGTTTCCAGGTAATAATGATGCAAAAAGCTTTCATTTCAAGTATAGTAAAATGGTAATTATTTGAAATTATTAATAATAATAATAATAATAATAATAATAATAATAATAATAATAATAATAATAATAATAACTCAAGCTTATATAGCAATTTTTTGGACATCAAAGATGCTTTACATAACAGACAACAAGCAATGCATTAAAAATAATAAAATAAAACTGTTTACATTGCTTTTACTTATAAACTACAGAGTAATTGCACTAGAAACTGCATGGAAATTGCATGTAATGAGTGGTTACAAAGGAATTATTACCATAAAATTACATCAAAATTACCATAGAATTCCCACCTGTTTAGCAATCTGTCATGTTACCCAATTATTTAATGTAAAATACTGAAAATGTTTACTTACTGGGTCTCATGAAGCTATAATCAATATAAATATTGCAGAATCAATGTCTTTTGCAATGTCTCAGTCCCTGACAGCAGTGGTCCAGTCTCCTTTGGTGTTCAATGCAGACTTTGGAGCTGATAGTGACGCTCTACCACTGTGATGACAGATTATACCCTGGCTCATAGAGGGATAAAAGCTCAGAAATACTATATGGATGGGATAAAACTAGCCTGGAATAAACAGGTACCCAGGGTAAATTAGATGGAGCTAGATGATTTCTGATTAGGTGGGATATTTTTGGGGATTTTTGACAAAGACAAGAATAAAAGAATTGCACAAATGCAGTTAAATCATAAGTAAGTGTATCCATGACTGCTGTTGAAATAAGTGTTGGCTTTAGTTCTGTGATAAAAACAACTGTACAGTCTCATTTACACAGGTTTCAAAACATGACTGAAAGATTGAAGGTTTTTTATTTCCATTTTCACTGTGCACTTGCGTACACAAGAGAATGAGATTTCATCCTTCAATCTGTGACTACAGTGCACTAACGATGCCGAATAAATAAACACCATAATAAATAAAAAAAGGATTAAAAGATAATCAAAACATAATCAGGATTTTTGCCTGAAGGCTTACATAGCTCGACAGCTGACTAAGGGAAGGTACTGTTTCCTTGGATGAAGGGACTAAATATAATGAGGTTAGATTGTTTATGGGTTGATTAAAGCTGTCTGTTTGCCAGGATTTTATTTCAGTAAAATAGTTGTAAATGGTTTCCATGTTTGACTGGTAACCAGGTCTAATAGAAAAATAAAGATAAAATGATACTGTATGATCGGCATGAAAGTGAAATAGTACAGCCTACTGTTAAATGGCAACACTTAGAAACTACTAATACTGCTTGATTGATTTACAGATAATTACTTAAATATACATAAATATACAGCATCCAATAGTCTGCATGAAAGACTTAGGCACTTTTTTTTCAGTTGGAAAGTAATAATCATTGGAGAGTAAATCATTATAAATCAGCCACGAGACAGATTGACTCATATCTCATACATATGTGTGTGTACATATATATATATATATATATATATATATATATATATATATATATATATATATATATATATATATATATATATATATATATATATATATATATATCTTTTTTTTTATTTTACTATTTGTTGGATAAATTGAGTCAAATTCATGTTGTGTCATAGAAGAGTCACATGTGATCATCTGCTCTCCAATGATTTTTTCTTTTTAACTGATGAATATAGGAGAAAAATGCATAAATATTTCAGGCTTTATTCATGTTTATCCCAGTATGAACCATGACGTCTTTTGTGATCCCTGTGGCAGAGTATAATATGTATGTATGTACAGTATGTATGTATGTATGTATATATATATATATATATATATATATAGGAAGGAACAAAAACTGAATACATTTTGGTCTTGATCCAGAAGAGGTCATGGATTCTGGATCACTTTGAAATTTTAAATTGCTGTAAATGAAGAATACGTTTCAAAGTGATCCAGAATCCAGTATCTCTTCCAGATCACCACTAAAATGTCACTCATCATCTGAACCCGCTTTATCCTCACTAGTGTCACAGGAGTCACTGGGGGCCTAATCCAGCTACAATGGGCAAAGACTTTGTATGAGTCTCCAGTTCATCTCAGGGCTGAACATATATAGACAAACTTTCTCACATTCACACCTACTGTATGGGTAATTTACATTAACCAATTAACCTATCAGTGCATGTGTTTGGATGGTGGGAGGAAACTGGAGTACCTGGAGAAAACCCACGCAGACATGAGGAGAACATGCAAACTCCACACAGAAAGGTCTGGTGTGGGAATCGAACCAGCAACCTTCTTGCTGTGAAGCATGAGTGCTAACCACTACAACACCGTGCCACCCCCCACCAAAATGTTATCATTAGTTTCTTGTGACACTCCCAGCACATCCTGAAAATTTCATCAAAATCTGTCCATAGGTTTTTGAGTTATCTTGAACCCCCTCCCCCCGATCACCACCAAAATCGAATCATTTCCACATCTCCCCATTTATAACCTACCCTGTAAATTTCATCAAGATCCATCCATAACTTTCTGACTCATCTTGCTAACTAACAGACAGACAGACAAATCCAGCAAAACATACCCTCCTTGGCGGACCTCTCTTCATTCGAAGGGGAGAGGTCCAGGGGAGTCACAGTCATTTAAAATGTGGGGGTGTTCTAGGTTGTGGCACATGAGCGAAATTTTCTGAATCTATCATCGGGAAAATCAAACAATAATTATCAATAAATGGTCATATTTTTATATTTAAAAAGTAATATATGGCTGAAAATAATAAAAATGTGTTTTTCCTCAATTAAACATTTATTCCAAGAACACAACTTTTGACAGAAATACAATAAGAATGAAAACCTGCCCCTCCCTAACCCTACTCAAAACATCCAAAAGTTCTCCTCCTATTGTCAGCAAATTCTCTTAGGGTATATGTCACCAAGCAAGACATAGTTTAGTTAATTTCAACATTTCTCATTACTTACTGGTTGATGACAGTTTGCTAACACCGCAAAGAAGAGCTGTTTGCATTTGGCCCGAGAACTGAGGTGCACTTCATTTCCTCATGCTGGTGTACCGAAAGGACGGCTAAACGGTTTAAACCATAGGTATTGTAACGACCTCACAATGTTATTGTTTGTTTGGTGTGATTGTGACCGACAGTAACCGTTAATCCTGCAATAAAAAGTAGGTACGACCAATTCTGCATCCATTTCCTGGATCCAGTGGAATGATACAATATTTAACCTCAGGAAAAAGTGGGGGGGTATGAAATCAACTGATTGTAGAAGTGTGTGTGTGGGTGGGGGGGGGGGGTTGCAACACCCCCATCCCCCACAGGTGCGGCGCCCATGGGGAGGTCTGCATTCTCAGACCCCTGAAAATATTCATTAAACCTATAAAAAGGACTTGATCAAAGTAAGTGTTCTAGTTTTATAATTAATAGTAGAATCCAAAATCAAGAACAAATGATGATTATTAAATTGATTTAACGTGAACTATATTTGAAGAGTGTCTACTGCCACAAATCAGTATTTTGGACGTAACACGTAGAAGCAGTTACTTATCATTTAACCAGACACAAGAACCTTGATTCTGAGCATTGGAATTAATTTGCTCATTCCACCAAACTAAATTACAACATGGGTACCTCTTCACAGTGCAGATAAAACAGCTCATCATTCCCCTGTTTACATTCACCTGAGAGGATTTTAATTTAATGTCCCTTAGCTCGTCAAAATGAGAACTCACACCTCACTAATGATTTATTGAGGTTTTTGTTGAAGGAATGCACTTGATATTATGAATGAAGCAATTTATGGATGGCACATCAAGCCAAATTACCCAGCAGAGCTAATTCACAACAGACACTCGTGCCATAGCAGGAAATCATAGCTGTAATTAATAACCCTAATGACATTTTCCTTCCAGTGCTTTAGGTTCCATGGCAACACACGTCATGATAGAGGAAAATTTGCAATAAACGCACCTGCTTTTTACTGTATGATGGATGATCGTAATCTGTGTTACCTGTAGTTTTCCTGCTATGACCTGAGTAACTGTCAGTGATGCAAGGTCGTAGGTTTGCATGTGAATGATAACAACTCTTCCTGGCTAATGTTTTGTCGAGGAAATATTTGTCACTGCAGATATCTGAGTACTTCATTTATAGTATCATACTACAGCAGGGGTGTCAAACATGTGGGCCAGGGGCCAAATGTTCCAATGTGACCTTTGGGGTCAATTTGCAAAGTATAAAAAAATCCACAGATAATAATAAATAAATAATAATCCATATTTTCTTCTCAGTTTGATGTGCAAAATATTACAGTATGCCTTAAAAATAATAACTTTAAATGTATGTCTTTGTTTTAGCACAAACCGTATCAAATTATTACATTTGCAAACTATCCTGTAATGAGAAAATGTGAATAACCTGAAAAAAAATAAACAAAATATCTAAAGAAAATTAAGCATATTTTGATTAATTTTCTGTTTCTTTTCATAAGTTTTCAGTGTCTTTGTAGATCCACCTATCATGCATATGCTCACATGACAAGTAGAGACAGAACATTGTGAAAATTACACTTATTTTTCTAAAGAAATTGATTTTTTTCCCATGCTATTGACATCTTCTTTGTTTGGATGGTTTATAAAAGTAAGTATTTTCTTAATTTGATGGGTTTTTTTCTCACAAAAACAGCAACAAATATTTGGAGTTGTCATTATTTCTAGGTTATTAAGGAGATACAATTGGACTAAATGTGGCACCTGAAGATAATGAGTTTGAGATCCCTGTATTACAGGGTGTTCCATAAGTCTCCATACAAAGGAAAAAGAAACATTTCTTGACTGAAACCATTTGTGTTTATATAATATGCTCTATTTGACTGCCATTTTGTCTCCACTGCTGAATAACACTTTTTTATTTTTATTTTTAAGCAGAAAATGTGAATAACTTAAAAGAGGTAATGAAATTTTAATTATATTCTATCTGTTATTAAATATATCATGTATTTGTAGGTTTGCTGTTATCTGTAAGGTGTGATGTACATGTATAAATAATAAACCAAGGCAGAATATTCTTTAAATTGTATTTATTCTTCTTGAGAATTTTCAGGCTGTTTATATGTGTTCAAGTTGTTCATGTTATGTTCAAGTACAGTTTGGAGGTGTAAACATTTTTATTTTGAAATCTTACTTTTTCCACTATAAAAGTTTGTTATTATATTATTTGACTCATTTGGCTCACTGTATATGTTCCTGAAATAAAATGAGTTTGACACCCCTGACATAAAGTATCAGACTAATTAACTAATGTACCCAGCATTCCCACTGTGGACAATATTATCAGTTGAAGATAACAGTATTAGGTAGCATCATGTAATAATACAACCCTGGTTGGTTCCTCTTGTTTTTCATGTCTTGCACTTCACATTGTGGGTATTAATGTTCAGTTCAGATTTTTTGCTTCAGCTTCCAATCAACAAACACGGAAATCCTTACAAAACCATGTGTCCAGTTTAGGATCACATATGAAAATGGAAGTCTGATTTTGGGAAAAAGTCTGATTCGTGCTGTTTAGACTATATATATATATATATATATATATATATATATATATATATATATATATATATATATATATATATATATATATATATATATAAAGTCGAGTTGCGTCAACTGGGTCGTGATGACATCATATTGTCAGCGGAGAAACAACAGACACACGCTTAAAAATTCAACAAAAAACACGGACACATGTCTGTCCAGTAATGAGCAACTTGTATTAAAGTTCACTTCAACGTAACAATATCCACTGACACAAACAGCACTTAACTGCATATATATATATATATATATATATATATATATATATATATATATATATATATATATAAAATCAGATTCTGGTAAAAGTAGAATGAAAAAAGAGCACCCATTTTACCTGTAATGTGAACGTAGTGTTTTAGTAACAGGTTGAAAATAGGAGTAAATATCCAGAGACCAAAAACCTCTATTGTTACCATTATTATATGTTATCATCATCATATATTACCTGATCATGGTGGTTTTAGCAAAGAGGAACTGGTGTTTTGGAGGGATGAAAGGAGAACAGACATGAAAGGGCGGGGGCTGATGCCAGGACAGAGAGGTGTAAGTAGAGCTGAGGTGGGACAGGAGGTAAAATGAATGTTGTGCATTGTATCTATGAACATCATATCCTGGGTGCAATTTGCCGGGGGGTTTGTGGGGGATCATCCCCTCCTCTGGTTTTGGATCGTTAGGGTGTTGCGGTCAAAATGCCTGAAAGACAAACTTGAAATACACAATCAACATCAAACTGTCATTCAATTAAATAACAGAAGATCTTGGATGAAACGCATGTACCATATTCCACTGAGGTTTACAACAGGTCTGGAGAATATGACCAATGATAACTATGGAGGTATAAATACCATGGAGACCATGACTGATGACGTCTTCCATTTTACTGATATTTAAAAGAAACTACATCATAAAAGCTTTATATACAGTATATATACAGTTTTGGGAACAAGTAGCATTTGTGTATTTAATATTTTGTAGGTGCATGCCTCCATTTTTTTTCAGTATTTATGTGATATTTTTATACAGTCCTGTTTGCTTTGTGTTTTTGCTGCTAAATAGAACAGAACTGCTGCACTGATTCTCATTGTTCCTGTGACAGCGACAATAAAGACCTATTCTATTTGTATAACTCATGACACCAGGGCCACTTCTGTTCCTTCATACCATTATTAAAGTACTTTTAAAACTACATTAAAATAACACCTTTTATTCTCAGTGTAACATGATATTCATACTTAAATGCAACACATATTGACCTGTCTGTTATTTTTTCTTTTTACTGTTATAAAGTATAGTGTGTACTTGACAAGACTGGAGCAAAGACTGCATCTGAAGTAAAAGCAGTAGGAAGCAAGAGCAAGATTCACTTCATTTTAGAGGAAATACTGTAGAACCAGTGCGGTTTAGTTGTTATAAAGACAGCAGAGAAAGCCATGCACAATCCAATCACAACTTATTTTTTACATGTGGGACATGGGCATTACATAACATAAAAAGTGGTATAATTAAGCTTGAGTGGTGTTTCATGCCTTCTTCTGTTGAACAATGACACACAATTAGACAGGAGCTTGTATCCAACATGTAAATTATGCGAACATGAGAGTATTTTACCACGCAGAGCTGGAACGAGCTACACTACCCTGAAGACAAATGGGTGCATTGGCGCTGATGTGACAGCAGTGCAGTTGTGTTTGTTTGTCTGCACATGTTGGCCGTTGATTGCAACAGAAGGTATGTTGATTGTCTGTTGCTGCATTGTTCATTAGTTGCGGCAAGCTGCCACCTCTTATTGATCCTACATTTACTGGACTTTAACCTATGGGTTTGTGATAATCAGTGTGTAAGTGAGTTTGACCTGCGGGTAATATAACCCATTGGACAGTTTTCACTGATAAATGAAACGGAAAATGTAGAACTAGTAATATAAAACAATTAAAATTTGTAATCAGATAAATCATGAGGTTGCTGTGGATTCAATAACAATGACATTTCATTAGTTTATAATTCTATATCAATTGTATTTAATTTTGCATGAGCAAATAGATTCAAGAAAGAAGGAAATGTACAGTATATTTATTTAAAGGAGTCATTCCATAGTTATTTCATTAATAATGCTGTGTTCTCCATTGTTATTGAATGCATTGTGCGTTGGTTCTATTTAAAAAAATGTCTGGATTGCTTTGTTTCAAGCTGTTTTTGGAGGGTACAAAAATGACAGAGTTTACCGGTACTTCCTCATACATGTCCATGACACGGTGATGAGACATCTCTAATTGGTTCAGAATGTGTGAAGGACAGGCCCAGACTGGCACACGGGACAAGCGGGACATTTCCCGTAACCAGTGTTGAGAAAGTTCACCTTAATTAGGAACTAGTTCAAAGTTCAGTTCAAGTTACTCAATATGAATTAGTTCAGTTCATCGTTCATTCTTCCAAATTATGAACTAGAAGTTCATGGATCCTAAAATTAACTTTTTCGTTCTTTTTTGTGTTATTATTGCAAACGTATTATTAACCGTTTCTGACGTTATCCTGTAGTCAAAAAATCAGGGGAAAATGCCGCCCCATCCAGGGCGGAAGTAAGTACCTTACCCCGGGGTTAACTTCCCTCTTCAGGTACTAAGAACACAAGGAGCGGTTTCAGTGAGCTTCATTTTCAATGTTTATTTCCAAGAACGGGACAACACCTGCTCCGGTCGCTGGTCACACTCTGTACATTTAACTCTTTTTCTCCGCTCCCAAAAACTCTCTGCACCCCCCGCTCTCTCTCTCTCTCTCTGCTCCGCCCAAAACGCTTCTCATTGGCTATTCCACAACATTATGTTGCCGACATTAGTTCAGAATAATACAAAAGTGACATCTATGATAATGCTGTGTTTTGATCCCATTTTATACCTTATAGGACTCAATAATTATAACGTGACAAGAACGAAATATGAACTACATAAGAGCGCAGTTCAATAAATGCCAGAATAACTGCGTTCACAACTTCCTGTTCATTTGGCAAAAGGAAACGAGTCATTCATGTTCGTTAAAAATATGATATAGTTCGTGAACGATCGTTCAATGAACGCGTTCAGGTACAACACTGCCCGTAACTATATAGCATTTTAATATTGAGTCAGGGAGAGAATGAGAGAAAAGTACTGTACTGTGAGCTGTTGTCATGCATTAGTTTAATAGTGCAGTGTTGTGTCACAGCCAGTGTAATAGTATTATTTTAATTGCTGTAAGGAAATTACAAAAGGTTTTTGGAGGGGGAAAAAACTAACATTTTGCCTCCGTGGTAGCCTGGATGCTGTGGGATATTCCCCAGCCTGTAATCCTGATCCAGTCCAGCCCTGGTGAAGGAACACTCCCCCCTTACCTCAGGCTCTGTGTGTGTTTACCATCCCAGAGTAGCATGCAGGTTTCATGTCGTCACTTGTTTTGAAAATGTTGTAGGGGGAAAAAAAAACTATGCTTTATTTCAACAGAGACCATATGAACCAGTTTTCTCCACCACTATTTTCAAGTTTGTGCAGCAGCATTGGTTCAAATGTTAAAGTTCATATAACCTCACAAAACTTGTAAAACATAATATAAATGTCTCAGCCAGTCAAAAAATAACAACACATTGTGTTGTAGAAGCAGTTTCTGACAAAAAATAGAACAAAGACACTGAGATATTAAGACAACCTTTCAAATATGGCAAATAAAATATTACCTGGATGAAGAAAATGCAGAAAAAAGTAACCTGTTGGTACTAGTGCACCATTTCAAATGCGAACTGCTGACTGTGCACATGTTGCTTTGTACTGTAAGGTAAACAAGAAAAGGCAGACGGAGCAGCTCAAGACGTTCCTAATGATTGGCCATTGACCTTAATTGAGTAGAGTTACATATGATTAGTTAATTATATTTAGTATTAGTATCATTTTTACCAATACACACCCATGGACCACAAATAGAAGGGTGTGACTTAGACTCCCCATTCACCATTATTGTTGTGTTTTGGTGGTGAACAGAAAGAAAGGAAGTTGTTCCGCATGCGTGTTGACAAGGCAGCGTTCTGTCACAGTACCATCTGCAGCCTGACATGTAAAACCAATCTAATTCCACACAGTCTCTCGTCTCCATATGCACAGAGATTTCTTAATGACAATGCTCGTTTAAATGCAGATAAAAATGTTAAGACGAGATGCCAGTTTTGTGCCGATCGTCTTCGTATAAACTTAGCCTAAGAATGATTTCGAATGTATTTATTGAGCTACCCATCTGATGATACTTTAAAGACAGATCCCAGTTCTTGTAGTGTGATTATATGACAGACAAAGAGGTACTGATGATGGGTTAAAAGGGAGACTTTTTAAAAAATATATAGTTGATTAAACATTGTTGCTCCGCATGAACCGTATGACCCCTACTCAGACAATTATTCAGAAAATCTATTATTACTAAGCATGACCACATGTAGACATGGAAAATATATGACATATACAATAACAACAAAGAACAATGTGTGTATGTACAATATGGAAAAAGGAAAGTATCAGACAATGGAGATAGTAGTGACAGGAATTTGCATTAACAGACTAGATTATCCTATCATTTGGTGTCGTAAGCATCACCATATTTTCCACTGAAATAATCAAAGTGAAGGCATATGAAAATCAGAGATGGAAGTAACTAAGTAGAAGTACTTCCTTTACTGTACTTAAGTAAAGTTTTAGGTATTTGTATTTTACTTGAGTATTTATTTTTCTGGCAACTTTTTACTTTTACTCCCTACATTTTTGTATAAATATCTGTACTTCATACTCTTTACATTCTCAGAATAGACTCACTTACTTTTTATCTCATCATTTTCACTTTTTGTCTCCTGATTTAGATTATTTTATCTCATAATTATGCTTTTCTTTTTTTTTTTTTTTTAAACTCTCCTATTTATGACTTTTGAATTTTTCCTAAATGTCCATACTGTCCATACCCACTAAAACTGAGTACCATGGCCCAATAAAACACATCCACTACACAGTAACTCAGTTTTAAAGCCATTATCTTTGGATATTTTTGAATATTCTTCTAGTTTTTCCTGCTTAAATCAATATTATTTCATCCACAGTAAAAAAAAAAATCTTTACTTTATTATAATTGAGAAGTTGTACTTTTTAACTTTCACTTCAGTAAAGAAGATGAATCAGTACGTTTTTTCATACCAGTAACTATACTTCTACTTAAGTACAGAATGTGACTTTTTCTTAACAGAAACTGACTTCTTTTGATTGGTTTATTTTGCTAGATACTTAAAATCCAGACCTTCTAAGCAATGAGACTATTTCTTTCTCATTAATACCTCTGATATAAGCATAATATGAATAATAAGCTAGATAATAAACATCTATAAAATGACAAATTAAAAAAAAACTTTTTTTTTTTAAAGGCTGGGGAAAGGTGTAATTTAGTTCACACTGAAAGAAAGAACAGAAATAAAACAGCTTAGCATCTTTTTTTGTCCTTTTCTCAGACACATACAGCAGCTCAGAGCACAAAGTACATTAGTATCACTGTAGATGTACTTTACCATCAGGTACAGACATGGCCTCTGGAAAAGTACATCTATAACATCTATTATGGTCAGTGACTGTGCACTGCTGTTGTCTGAAAGTCGATCGTTTATTTTTGGACTTCGACAGCAGAGGGGTTGATAGGAAGGGTCTCTTTTACTTCACTTTTACTGGTTAAAATTCCCAGACTTTACTGGCTTGGGATTTAATGACCTCAAGGTAACAAAAGCATTTTTTAAGCCTCCATCATCAAGTCAAGACTTATAAAGATTCAGTTTTATTCTCGATACTCATACATTAAACAACACAGAATTCATAACAGGTCATGTTTGCAATTCAAATGTGCAGTTATCAACATGCTTATAAAATCCTGCTTAAGCCTCAGAGTATTGTACAGAGAAAAGAGACAACGATAAGGCCAGGGTTCACGACTGTGTCTGCAGCTCTCTGTCCTGTGTTGGGGTGTCCTTGTGAAAAGCCTGACAGTGTTATTTTGTACTCTGGCTTTCATGAGCAGAATTCACTCTGTAGAGCCAAAACATGTTCAGTCATTGCATGTTATAATTTGTACAATGAATGCAATGTTTTTTTTTTATGCAAAAGGTACATTTTTACTCTGCTAAGGAACAGCAGAGGTATTTTTTTGCTGGTTTTTAAGCATCTACAACATACAGGATAGGGGTCCTCGAGGACCAGGATTGGGAACCACTGGGTTAGCGGTCCCGGTTCAGGACCGGGGATTCTCTCTGGCCGGCGTCAGGTCAAACTGAGCGCATGAGACCCAAGTTGAAAAGGGAATACCGGGGGTCAAGTTGGTGGGAGTCAGATTGGAGTGGTTTGCCACCCTGCCTCAGACTGCGGCCTCAGATCAGAGGAGACTACCTGCTGAATGTAATCATGTTACTAACCAGAGGGTCTGGCTTGTGCTGCCGGGCGCGTTTCCAGTGCACGCAACCGGCTCAGGGGGAGAAGGTGGCTCACGGGTCCAGCTGGGAGCTTTCCAATCCCCCACCCCCCCTCTGTCCAGACTTCACTGCATGTGAAGTTCCTCTTTTTGAGCATTTTATTTTCACGCTGTCAGAAAGACTCATAAACCACAAGACCCAACTGTGGTGTCCCCCCTCATCCCCCCCAGCAAATCACACCCAATATATATATATATATATATATATATATATATATATATATATATATATATATATATATATATATATATATATATATATATATATATATATACCTTCTTTTGTTTTAAAGCATTTCCGACAAATGCATGCTTCAAGCATAATTTTATACAGTTCTGATGTTTCAACTTTCCCCAGACCTTTAATGAACATCCAAATGATCAGTGAATTGAATGTAGGAAGATACCTGGTAAACAACACAAACTGCAGAAGATAATATTTCAATGACTGATGATAAGTTACTTAAATATGGTTATAGAGAAAATTCATTTGGGAACTGACACAAAAGTAACACTGGGTCATATGGCTTAAATTAAAGTGCTGCCTGCGTTATTCTTTATATCATCATCATAATTAAACATTGCTAATGAACATAATTTCCAAGCAGAAAAAAACATTAACCTTGCAAGGAAATTGATAACATACCAAGTATTTAATCTATTTTATACAACAGAACC
Source organism: Siphamia tubifer (assembly GCA_020466265.1). Taxonomy (NCBI): domain Eukaryota; kingdom Metazoa; phylum Chordata; class Actinopteri; order Kurtiformes; family Apogonidae; genus Siphamia; species Siphamia tubifer. Next base: position 18,552,194 of record CM035786.1, read on the forward strand.
CACAATCTGATCCACAAATCTTCTGCTTTTAAGCTTCGATTAAAAACGACACACAACGGACCTCATTTATCTGTCCGATAATGTAGAAATAATTATATAGAAATATAATAATGATGGATGATTTATGTACCGTACATTTCCTATCTTACCATCATAGCATGCAAATGACTGGGTGTTGATAAATGTAGCAGCTGTAAACAATATTTACTTAAATATCACATATGCATAAATATGCTGCTTTGAGTTTATGACCCAGAAGAGAAACTCCTCCATCCTCAAAATAAAAAATATATGACATTCTGCAAAAGTCACAGGCAGCCTCTCACTCTGTCATATCTGCCAGGTTGTAATAAATATGTGAATTTATGTATATGAACTCATATGAGGGAAATATGTGCACTGTATTGAAAAACACAAATCATTTTGAAATAAAAACACTTCTCAGTCTGTGTTAATACATATGGAATATACGGTAAATATGTGAACAGTATATTTGAAATGAAAACAATGCATATCAATATCATAGAAACTACTTGGAATCATCTGGACAGAGCTGGACCAGTTCTGGTCAATGTGGTGCCCTAGGCGAACACTAGGCGAACATTAGGTGAACACTAGGCGAACACTAGGCGAACACTTGGTAAACATTAGGTGAACATTAGGCGAACATTAGGCGAACACTAGGCGAACATTAGGCGAACACTAGGCGAACACTTGGCGAACACTAGGCAAACACTAGGCGAACACTAGGCGAACACTAGGCGAACACTAGGCGAACACTTGGCGAACACTAGGCAAACACTAGGCAAACACTAGGCAAACACTAGGCAAACACTAGGCGAACACTAGGCGAACATTAGGCGAACACTAGGCGAACACTAGGCGAACATTAGGCGAACACTAGGCGAACACTTGGCGAACATTAGGTGAACATTAGGCGAACACTTGGCGAACATTAGGCAAACATTAGGCAAACATTAGGCGAACATTAGGCGAACACTAGGCGAGCACTTGGCGAACACTAGGTAAACACTAGGCGAACATTAGGCGAACACCCCTCTTTCCTTTTTGTGGAATTAGAAATGATCATCTGTAAACATAGTGTCCTACATCTGATAGAGTATGTACTGAGTGTCCATGAATAATCACTGTTGATGTTAAGTTTAATGATTTATTTACTGTATTTTCCACACTATAAAGTGCACTGGATTATAAAGTACGCTGGATTATAAGGCGCATTAAGTGAAGCTAAACTGTCACAATAACTCTCCACCTTGTTGAGTTGTTCACATGGAACAAAAAACACTTATATTCTGCTGAATCAAACTTGAAAAGAGTCCAAATTCTGATATAAAAAAGGTGAAGTTATGCAACAACAAGCTAAAATTATGCAATAAAAAGTCAAAATTATGAGATAAAAAGTCTAAATTCCCAGTCACTAAGCAGAACCACAATTAATCCATATATAAGGTGGACTGTGAGAAAATTAAAGTGTTTTCAGTGCACCTTATAGTCCAGAAAATACAGTATCTTAACATTCTAATTATGTGGGACTTAGTGCCCCCGAGATATCTAGTGCCCTAGGCGACCGCCTAGTCTGACTATGCCTAACGTCGGCTGTGGGACAGAGAAAGGATAAAATGGGTAATCTGTGCGTGTGTGTGTGTGTGTGTGTGTGTGTATTCTCTATATAAGAAAACATACAGAGAATTGAGGATTTAGTAAATCCAAATGGAGGTCACACTGGACACTGACTTTACCTGCAATAGTTCAGTTTTTTTTTTTCCAGTTCTGTGCAGATATTTCCTGCACATTTATCATTAACAATAAACACACACACATATTACAGTCCTGCAAAACAACAGAGTTAAAGGTTTCCTAAAACATTTCCACAGTTTTATCAGTCTTTTTACTTCTGGTATAAAAGATACAATTGTGGATGGTAGAAAGTGTTTGTATTTACATCATTCAATTATGTATCTTTAATTGAAAATCAAGTCAGAGATTATGTGAAACGACATGTGCATGTTTTTATATATGCTTGTAATATATTAAAAGGTTTGGAGATGTTTTAGGAAAGGGATTTTTTTTTTTTTTTTGCGTGAAATAATTGCCCTAATTGGAATTATCATGATGCGACTGTTTGTACATTTTTAATGGAAAGTAGTTTGCAGTGGATTACAATTTATTTTTATGAAAAGTGCAAAAGTCTTATCCCCTTCATCTATTTCTTATTTAGTTAATTATAAATGAATTAATATTGTTTAATATGTATTCCTTAATTATTATAGTACAATAGACTTCTGGTATTGTACTGTAATACGGAGCAAAAATGAATAAAAGTAGAATATAATCCTACCTAATTATACTTATATAATCATATACAAACACTTACAGACATGTATTTAACAATAAAATTAGAGAAAATATCCTCATGAAATGTATATTAGCTATTGTCTTAAAACAAATAAAAGTATGTGTTCGCAGAGCAAACCTCAGTTCTCTGAATAAACTTTTTTTGAATCCAGGCAGAAGTTGATTTGGCTGCTTCTGAACCTAACACCTAAAAAAAGAGACATCCATTATTTGAGATTCAGGACTTCTTAGTCAGCAGGAAATGTTGCTTTCCTGACTACCTGACAGTCTGTGTGTGTGTGTGTGTGTGCGCGCTTGTATTGCTATCTTAATGGGGACATCGATATGTTTTTACCATGGTGTGATGGTGTTTACCACAAGAGTTTAATACAAAAAAAATATATAGGGGGAATCTACGTGAAGTATGTAAACTTATGCAAATGATGTCCCTGATGAATACATTAACTTGTTTTTTCTGGAAGTCCCCACAAAGCATGGGGGAAACAGGTACAAAGTTAAACATGTATTTTTCCAAGGTTTGAAGATATATGTAATTTTTAAAAATATATATATATAAAAATATATATATTTATTTTTATGTTTTTTTTTTATAATTAAAAAATATATATTATTATTATTAGGGACTGAGCACTGCAGGGCCAAGTCCCTATTGTTATTCGTTCGTTTTTGATTCTTCGTTATTATTTTTCTCTTGACGCCTCTTTGAACTGTAATTTGACCCCCTAAACATCAACAAATTTGGCAGGTATCTCAGGTCTGGTGAAAAATGTGATAAAATGAAAAAAAATTACTCCTGACATCCCATAATGTTCTCTCGAGAAAACCAAAAAGAGGCCAGAAATACATGTGAATAGCTCTTCAGAGGTTAGGGGTAAAGACACAAAATCAACAGCAAAAGTTTCACCCGACATTGCCTGAAAACCCAGAAATGATTGTATTACTGTTGTCTCGACAGAAAGTTCGCAATCTGCCTCTAAATGGAAACCCTCAAAAATGATCTCATCCTAGGGTGTTTATTGTAGAGACTTAAAAAAGGTACCACATGACAGAGCAACAGGTGAATCCAAAAAATTGTGTATAACTTTAATTAGTCGCTTAGTTTTTTTGTTATGTTATATTTGCGAACTTTGACACTAAAATGTACATTTTATTTTCTCCCCAAAACCTGATATATGGTGATGATCACTACACTGAGCAGAAGAAGTCGTGTAGTTCTGACAAATGCTGCTTGAAGCTTTAATTATTGTTTATTCTATTTATTTACATTTATTTATTTTATTTTTTAAATAATCATTCTATTTTAATAATTCATTTTTATTCATTTATTTGATCATTTAATTTAATTTTCAAATTTTTATCATTATGTTTTTTATTTCATTTTTAAAAATGTGTTTACACTCAATATCCAATGGCTACTTGATTACAAACTTGGTCCTCATGAGACATGTAAACGCGTGTGTGTGTGTGTGTGTGTGTGTTTATGGGATGAAATTCTAGTGATGGAACCATGTGGATTACACGATATGATGTTTTTTTTCTCAGAATCTTGATTTGTCTCTGTATTTTCCTGAGTTTGCATTGTGTTTTCCACCACTGTGCTGCTCCACACATATATTTTATATTGTACATAAGAACTGCCCACACAGCAACATTTTTGACATTACAGTGCCTTGCTCAAAGACACCTTCAACCAAGTTATCCATATCGATATGTCAAGATAACTCCACATAACAAAGACTCACAAACTGACTTACAGTGAAATTGTGTCAATACTGTAGAATTGTTCAGCACCCATTGTTTTAGAATAAGGGAATAAAATGAGCTGGATTTTTTTGACGAGCTGGATGTGGCATCAGAGCATCTGCAAAATAGTGTCAGCAAAAGAAGGTTTTTGTTTGTTTGTTTGTTTGTTTGTTTTGGTGGAACAATTCATTCATAATATTTAAAGAAAAGATCATGTCCATGAGATATTCTCATTCCCGCAATATATTTGAGAACTGCATTGAAAAATCATAGGAATTTGAATATGAGCTGAAACTACCCACAATGCATCTGTACTAAACAGAAGATCCAAGATGGCCACAATGTGAATCACCTTCATTTTACGGTCGTGTAAAATTTTAATTTGTCTCATAACTGCATGAACATGACAAGACTGATTCTCATTTTCATTTACTTTCATTTCTGATGTTTATTTCGTATGAATGACAAACATACAAATGAAAAGGATTGATTAGAAGCCAAAGCTTATGATGAACCAACCCATTACAACTAATACATTTATAAATAATCATAATATTTCAAAAAAAGTCATCGACATCAACTGAAGAAAAAGAAACGATTCAAGAGAATGAAAAAACAATAACAAAAAAACATCATTATTAACTTAATATCATCTATCTATAAATGCACATGAGCTCAATCAACATTCAAAATACAAGTAACATAATCCACTAAACCAAACCTTTCCTGCCACAGACCCTAACCCTGCTCTTAATAATCCAAAAACTGATCGTATCCATCAACTTTAGTTTTTTCGTTTTCTTAAACTGTTTTTTGAAATGATAATTATTGCTGCTATTTTTTAATATCATCTGAAAGTAAATTCCATCATTTCACTCCTTTAACTGAAACACACATACACTTTAATGTCAACACTGGCTTAATTGATCAACATAACATTGCACCCGATTTGCTAATTGGGTGAGAGTAGGAACATAGATCGACCAGTAAATCGAGAGCTTCTTCCGTCCTTTACCATGACAGACTGATAGAGCTACACTGCAAGAAACTTAATAAATCATTAAAAGTGACAATTTTAAGATGCTGATGCTAAGCAGGAATAATGTTTAAGATGTTCACCGTCTTAATTCAGCCAATTATTATGATAATCTGCTAATTGGCAACAAACAAAAGCTACTGATATGTTCCACAACTGAGGCTGATGAGTGTGCCATTAGATTTGTAGGTATTTGGTCATAAACAGAAGCCAGAACACTAAAATAATGCTATATTCTGGCGAGAGGCACAGTTGATTTGATTTGATTTTTTGATTTGAATGCTTTATTTTGAACATCTGCAGAATGCAACCATAGTCAATACAACAACAACAATAATAATAATAATAATAATAATAATAATAATAATAATGACATGTCTGAAAAGGAGTAGGATGAAGCATAAGCACAAAATGTAATATTAAAAATATGTGTAAAAGTAACCAAATATCTTTTTTTTTGTTTTTTATAAATATATTTGTATTATATTTGTAAATGAACTGTAAGTACTGTGCATTTTCTCTCACCCTTGAGTCAGAACTGGTAGTCTTGTCATCATTATTGTAAAGGACAGCACGGTGGAGATGAACGATAATGCAAATACGGTAAAAGAATGAAAAAGGCCTTTGTGAGTCTGCTCTGGTGGCACAGAGAATAATTTGTAGTTACGACACATTCTTTCCTCATCATCGTCGCTAAAGTTTGGCTTGAAAATGTCAAGAGTGGCCTTGTCCAATTAAAGAGCAGTCTTCTCCGCTCTATGTTAATTCTCATTTCTGGCGTTGGCTGTCTGAATAGGCTGACAAATTACATTTTGTCCTCTCTGATTCATTCTCTTCCTCTTTTCTTTAGTTGCTTCTCTTTCTCACTCGAACGCTGTCTTTTTACTCCTCCGTCTCTGCTCCTCTCTCCTTGTTTCTCATTATTTCAAATGAAATGAGGAATGTGCATTGAATATTTGAATAAATTAAAAGGCTTATTTAAAAAAAAACAAAAAAAAAAAACATTTCGGTAGCTGATTAGCTCGATCATTAGAAGATCCAGAGGGTTTTTGCTCTGTGTGGTTTGATGTGTGTCCACTCTGTGAAGGTCAACGTGCCAAAAAAATGTGTGTCATCAGTTATGTGTTTAGTAATTAAACTATTGTTATGCACTATTTCCTCTCCACATGGGTAACTTCATGTCTGACTTTCTATCAATTTGAGTATGATACACTGTGCTGTCCTCACGATATGTAGCTGTGTTGCTATAGACAGCCAGTGAACAAAGGTTTTTTTAACGGAGTCCAAAACAAGGTGTACTTTTATTGTTGTTGTTCTCGTTTAATTCATTGTTTTTTTTTTCTTTTGTAGTTTGCAACTGTAACACACAGAACATATACAATTTTAGTCAAAGACAGAACACATTCACTACACATATAATACATTCAAATCAATGTTAACTCCTTCTCTCGCACAACACAAACTTTAAAGTTTAAAGTAAATACATAAGTAATATCTATCATATATATTTATAACATATGAACTTACAAAGACGAAAATTATCCAGGGTTAAGGATCATAAAGCACATAAAACATAAGTTGCCAGAACATATGATCTACACCAAACGGAAAATAAGGCAAAACTCCACTCAACGGAAGAGCGCTCACTCGCCATGAACAATGAAGCACCTCAAACACAAAGATTTGTTAAAGAGGTGACATCTCACTCCTATACATTTACAGTTAATTATGTATGAAATAGTTTTTGACTTAAAGACATCACATTAGGGCTGCAACGATTCGTCGACGTTGTCGACAAAAATCGATAATAGAAATAGTCGACAATGAATTTCATTGTCGACGGGTCGCGCATGCGCAGTAGCGTCTGAGTGTCTCACTTTAACGTAAACAAACATGGCGGCGTCCAGCACATTCGCTCCGCGTACCAAAACTTCTAAAATTTGGGAACATTTTAGCTTGGATAAGGCAAATAAAAAGATTATTTGCAAGGTTTGCAAAGCAGACCTTGCGTATCACGGCAGCACCTCGGTGATGAACGAACATTTACGGAGAAAGCATGTCGGGCATTTGAACGAAACGGAGTCTGACTCGCCTCGGTAAGATTCAAGTAACATTCAAGCTAATACGTTTTGTTTTCGATGTACATTTTATAAGCGTTTTTTTGCTTTAAAGAGAGCTTTAACGTTACACCTGACAAACGTATTTTAAATTAAATGCATGCAGCCCGAAGAAGAGACTTAATATTTGTTTTATTTACTGTTTTACTGCTGCTGATGTGCCTGTCCTTGGTTTACAGGAAAAAATGTTTACTTGATTTAAATTAATTATTTATTTTTTATAAAACACATTTGCCTGTCCTTGAAAAATGGACAGAGGTTTATTTATTTTTCGATTTATGTCCTGACTGAGCACTGTGCCTATTACTTTTTGTATGATTCAGCAGCAAAGTTGAATAAAAAGATGCATTTTTCATTGAAGTACCCATCATTATTGTGTTTATTATCATCTGCCACATAATTAAAGCAACGTCATGCTAAATTTAAGAAAAAATTAATTAGTCGACGACTAGTCGACGAATCGTTTCAATAGTCGGTGACTAGTCGACTATTAAAATAGTCGTTAGTTGCAGCCCTACATCACATACACGTATTTTAACATATTATCTTCCTGTAAATTTACCCATTAAAGCTCAGGTCCTGCCCTTTCTGGTTGTACCCCACAGGACCTAATTTTGGCAAATAGACAAGTTTCATTTGATGCCGTGTGAATTTTGTATTATTTACTCTTATATTGTTTCTCAAGTTAAAATATATGTTTACAAGTCAACACGGCCGTTTTGTTGAACTACCGTTGACCTATTAAGCTGATAAAATATGTAACTGTACAGTAGTGTTGTCAGGAGCGCTGCTACCAATAGGTAGGTTTTGGTCACATGACTATGGTGACGTTGCAATTTCAGCTGGAGGACAGGAAGTGACCACAGAGAATGCCACTGGACGAAACCATCATTTCTTATTGTACAGATTTAGATCCAGTGACGAAACAGAAATACATACATACAGATAGTGTATATATATATATATATATATATATATACACACACACACACACACACACACACACACACACACGGCTTTTTGGCAGTAACTTTGCACTTTGCTGATTTGTAACCGTTGGACAACTGGACAACTGGTCTAGGTCTTTCTGGAAACATTTAATCTTTTGTCCATGACCCTTCTTCAGTTTGAATAACTGATGAGAGAAACGGGGCTTAAACACCTGCAGGGGGAGTATTTTCATGTTGTTTTAGTTCTTTGTTTAATCTGGGATGAAACACTATCATCTGTGATCTGCTTATCCAGCCTTGATCTACTGATCATTGATCTGTGCTTGACCGATTTGTAGAGTTTTTGAGGTGTGTTGCTTTCATCCCTATTCTTTGTCATGATTAGCACTATTAGTTTAGGGGTTCAACAATGTGTGTGATGAAAGATTCAGTCCATTTAGCTGAAAAAATAAGATGTTTCTTTACTATCTTTGCCACAAATCACAACTTTCTTGGCTGATACAATATTTTGAGTTAATAATATTAAGTGTGTGAATGATGACACAATTCAAACAGAACAAAAAATGTCTATTTTTTTTCCAAACTTAGGTCCCATTGGTCATAGCAGAAGGGACTGAACTTTAACTGTCCATACAGAAGGCCTACACTTTTACATATGTACTATGTTTGTACTTACTTTGTGTTTTGCCTGCCCACTGTTTATCTTGCAACACATATGATTTCACATCAAATAATATTAATAATATTGTCAGTAAAACTTCACTGATTGTACAAATATTGTCACGGATCGGGGTGAGGTGAAGGAGGACTCCATTGCACAGTACTGAAGGGCAAAATAATTTAATAACAAAAGTACAACATAAAGACAAGACAGACACAACCTGGGAGTAAACGGCCAGAGTCCGTGGTGATGATGAGTGTCCGGGTTATGGTGATTGGGGAGATGGAAGACATTGACCGGGTTATGGAGGTGACATAGATGAATGGTCCTGCACTGGCAGCTACAAGCCTCACCGCTTAAATAGTCACCGATTAGGAACGGCTTGCAGCTGCGCAGTGCAGGACCAGGTGAGTGTGGAAAATTGGGGGAAAGGTCACTGGAACGGAGGTCATGACAGTACCCCCCCCCTAAGGGGCGGCTCCTGAAGCCCCTAAAAAACAAAAAAAAACAAAACACAACCCCCCCCCCGTTGTCCAGAGCTTCTCCGAGCAGGGCGGCATGGTAACCTCCTGGTCGGAGTACCCTCTGGGCAGAGCGGTGTGGCATCCTTCTGGGCAGGGCGGTGTGGAAACCCCCTGGGCGGAGTACCCTCTGGGCGGAGCGGTGTGGAATCCCTTCTGGGCAGGGCGGTGTGGAAACCCCCTGGTGGAGTACCCTCTGGGCAGAGCGGTGTGGCATCCTTCTGGGCAGGGCGGTGTAGAAACCCCCTGGGCGGAGTACCCTCTGGGCAGAGCGGTGTGGAATCCCTTCTGGGCAGGGCGGTGTGGAAACCCCCTGGCGGAGTACCCTCTGGGCAGAGCGGTGTGGCATCCTTCTGGGCAGGGCGGTGTGGAAACCCCCTGGGCGGAGTACCCTCTGGGCAGAGCGGTGTGGAATCCCTTCTGGGCAGGGCGGTGTGGAAACCCCCTGGCGGAGTACCCTCTGGGCAGAGCGGTGTGGCATCCTTCTGGGCAGGGCGGTGTGGAAACCCCCTGGGCGGAGTACCCTCTGGGCAGAGCGGTGTGGAATCCCTTCTGGGCAGGGCGGTGTGGAAACCCCCTGGCGGAGTACCCTCTGGGCAGAGCGGTGTGGCATCCTTCTGGGCAGGGCGGTGTGGAAACCCCCTGGGCGGAGTACCCTCTGGGCAGAGCGGTAGCAGGAGCAACATGACTGGTCTGACTGAGGACCAAGGAGACTGATTGGGTGGGGTCACCACGGACTCTGGCTAGACAGGAACAAGACAAAAAGAAGAAACTGGCAACAGGCAGGGACAGGAAACAGGCAGGCAGAAACGAACAACAAGCAAGGACAGGGGACAGAAGCCAGCAACGGGCAACAAGCAGGGACAGGGGACAGAAGCCGGCAACGGGCAACAGGCAGGGACAGGGGACAGAAGCCAGCAACGGGCAACAGGCAGGGACAGGGGACAGAAGCCAGCAACGGGCAACAGGCAGGGACAGGGGACAGAAGCCGGCAACGGGCAACAGGCAGGGACAGGGGACAGAAGCCGGCAACGGGCAACAGGCAGGGACAGGGGACAGAAGCCAACCACGGGCAACAGGCAGGGACAGGGGACAGAAGCCAACCACGGGCAACAGGCAGGGACAGGGAACAGAAGCCAACCACGGGCAACAGGCAGGGACAGGGAACAGAAGCCAACCACGGGCAACAGGCAGGGACAGAGGACAGAAGCGAGCAACGGGCAAGAGTCAGGGACAGGAACAGACAGAAATGACCAACGACAGACCAACGACAGACCAAGACCGACGAAAAGACACAACGCCAGGCGACAGGACAACTAGCCAGGCGACAAGACAACTAGCCAGGCGACAAGACAACAAGCCAGAAGACAAGACAACAAGCCAGAAGACAAGACAACAAGCCAGAAGACAAGACAACAAGCCAGAAGACAAGACAACAAGCCAGAAGACAAGACAACAAGCCAGAAGACAAGACAACAAGCCAGAAGACAAGACAACAAGCCAGAAGACAAGACAACAAGCCAGAAGACAAGACAACAAGCCAGAAGACAAGACAAAAAGCCAGAAGACAAGACAAAAAGCCAGAAGACAAGACAAAAAGCCAGAAGACAAGACAAAAAGCCAGAAGACAAGACAAAAAGCCAGAAGACAAGACAAAAAGCCAGAAGACAAGACAAAAAGCCAAAAGACAAGACAAAAAGCCAGAAGACAAGACAAAAAGCCAAAAGACAAGACAAAAAGCCAAAAGACAAGACAAAAAGCCAGAAGACAAGACAAAAAGCCAGAAGACAAGACAAAAAGCCAGAAGACAAGACAAAAAGCCAGAAGACAAGACAAAAAGCCAGAAGACAAGACAAAAAGCCAGAAGACAAGACAAAAAGCCAGAAGACAAGACAAATAGCCAGAAGACAAGACAAATAGCCAGAAACACGGAACGCTAGCCAGAAACACGGAACGCTAGCCAGAAACACGGAACGCTAGCCAGAAACTCGGAACGCTAGCCAGAAACTCGGAACGCTAGCCAGAAACTCGGAACGCTAGCCAGAAACTCGGAACGCTAGCCAGAAACTCGGAACGCTAGCCAGAAACTCGGAACGCTAGCCAGAAACTCGGAACGCTAGCCAGAAACTCGGAACGCTAGCCAGAAACTCGGAACGCTAGCCAGAAACACGGAACGCTAGCCAGAAACACGGAACGCTAGCCAGAAACACGGAACGCTAGCCAGAAACACGGAACGCTAGCCAGAAACACGGAACGCTAGCCAGAAACACGGAACGCTAGCCAGAAACACGGAACGCTAGCCAGAAACACGGAACGCTAGCCAGAAACACGGAACGCTAGCCAGAAACACGGAACGCTAGCCAGAAACTCGGAACGCTAGCCAGAAACTCGGAACGCTAGCCAGAAACTCGGAACGCTAGCCAGAAACTCGGAACGCTAGCCAGAAACTCGGAACGCTAGCCAGAAACTCGGAACGCTAGCCAGAAACTCGGAACGCTAGCCAGAAACTCGGAACGCTAGCCAAAAACACAGAACGCTAGCCAAAAACACAGAACGCTAGCCAAAAACACAGAACGCTAGCCAAAAACACAGAACGCTAGCCAAAAACACAGAACGCTAGCCAAAAACACAGAACGCTAGCCAAAAACACAGAACGCTTAAACCAGATACACAGAACGCTTAAACCAGATACACAGAACGCTTAAACCAGATACACAGAACGCTTAAACCAGATACACAGAACGCTTAAACCAGATACACAGAACGCTTAAACCAGATACACAGAACGCTTAAACCAGATACACAGAACGCTTAAACCAGATACACAGAACGCTTAAACCAGATACACAGAACGCTTAAACCAGATACACAGAACGCTTAAACCAGATACACAGAACGCTTAAACCAGATACACAGAACGCTTAAACCAGATACACAGAATGCTTAAACCAGATACACAGAACACTGGGCAAGAAAACACAGAACGGGACAGAGACACAGACCGCTTAAGCCAGAGACACAGACCGCTAGAAAGCGACACAGAACGCTAGAAAGCGACACAGAACGCTAGAAAGCGACACACAACGCTAGAAAGCGACACACAACGCTAGAAAGCGACACACAACGCTAGAAAGCGACACACAACGCTAGAAAGCGACACACAACGCTAGAAAGCGACACACAACGCTAGAAAGCGACACAGAACGCTAGAAAGCGACACAGAACGCTAGAAAGCGACACAGAACGCTAGAAAGCGACACAGAACGCTAGAAAGCGACACAGAACGCTAGAAAGCGACACAGAACGCTAGAAAGCGACACAGAACGCTAGAAAGCGACACAGAACGCTAGAAAGCGACACAGAACGCTAGAAAGCGACACAGAACGCTAGAAAGCGACACAGAACGCTAGAAAGCGACACAGAACGCTAGAAAGCGACACAGAATGCTAGAAAGCGACACAGAACGCTAGAAAGCGACACAGAACGCTAGAAAGCGACACAGAACGCTAGACACAGAACGCTAGACACAGAACGCAGAGACACAGAACGCAAAGACACAGAATACAGAGACACAGAACGGGACAGAGACACAGAACGGGACAGAGACACAGAACGGGACAGAGACACAGAACGGGACAGAGACACAGAACGGGACAGAGACACAGACCGGGACAGAGACACAGAACGGGACAGAGACACAGAACGGGACAGAGACACAGAACGCTTAAGCCGGGAAAACAGAACGCTTAAGCCAGAAACACAGAACGCTTAAGCCAGAAACACAGAACGCTTAAGCCAGAAACACAGAACGCTTAAGCCAGAAACACAGAACGCTAGGAAGGATATACAGGACGCTGGGCAGATAAACTGAATGTTGGGGCAGGGAAACAACTAACTGGGAAATACACAGACAGGGACAGAACGCAAGACTGGACAGACTTTAGACAGAACAAAAACGGGGAAAACTAAAACAAAAAGGGTCCCTTCAGCACTGGCGGAGTCCAGATGCTGGGCAGGACCATTCTGTCACGGATCGGGGTGAGGTGAAGGAGGACTCCATTGCACAGTACTGAAGGGCAAAATAATTTAATAACAAAAGTACAACATAAAGACAAGACAGACACAACCTGGGAGTAAACGGCCAGAGTCCGTGGTGATGATGAGTGTCCGGGTTATGGTGATTGGGGAGATGGAAGACATTGACCGGGTTATGGAGGTGACATAGATGAATGGTCCTGCACTGGCAGCTACAAGCCTCACCGCTTAAATAGTCACCGATTAGGAACGGCTTGCAGCTGCGCAGTGCAGGACCAGGTGAGTGTGGAAAATTGGGGGAAAGGTCACTGGAACGGAGGTCATGACAAATATCATATCAAGATCAGCTGCTAAATGAAATAGCAGGTAGTGTTGTAATTGGTTTAATTAGGGCCTGTTTATCTCTACAGAACATACTGAGCTCCAATCTCACAGATGCAGATACATTTTCGTCACGTGTCCATCAGTTTAAGAAATCTTCTTTTTAATAGTAATTAATCAGTTCATTATCTACAGAAGAGGATCAGAGCCAGTGGGGGAAAATTAATGAAGGTCCAACATATATATATATATATATATATATATATATATAGTATATAGTTATACTGTATACAACAGTATACTGTATACAACAGTATACTGTTATACTGTTTTATATATATATATATATAGTATATAGTTATATTCTATATATAATTACATTTAGCTATTATTCTGGAAAAAATTAAAAGTCAGAATTCTGAGGAAAAAAGTCACAGGTCTGAGATTGAGTTGCCTGAGTTGTCAAAGCCATGTATACGGCTTAGTCAGACTGTAATCGAAATGAAGCAGAGTTTTTGTCACGTAATTTTGTTTTATTCAAACTTCCCTGTGCATATAAATGCCACCCAACCTTAGCTTGACTATGACTGGCCTGGACACGCCCCTTTCAGGAAGTGACCAGAATCACCATGACGACACGCACGTTACTGTAATAAACAGTACGTATTAATTTACAGTACGTATGAAATATACTGAGCTGCTGCATGGTTGTGGTCCATATCTTCGCTGGGTGTTGTTGTCCTCCTACTACGACTATATCTGTTTCAAATCTGCCGTATTTGTTCACTGGTTGTTCTTCAACCAACCAGAATAATGCCAATATGAAAATGTGCCCCGTGCCACCTAGTGTTTGGGTTTGGAACGACAATTGGATTCTCTTGCTTCCCATGTAAACTGAGATTTCTCGGAAATTCCAGTTAAAATTAAGATTATTACCATTAACTGCATGTAGACGTACTGACTGAGCTAGCTTCCCCTCCCAAAAATGATTAAAACTTTGAAATAACAGGCTAATACTTTGTCAAACATAATATGATATTGTTTTTAAACCCAAACTCTGAATTTATTACATGTTGTGGATTACATTTCATAATATTTCTGCAGTATATAAGAATTACTGTACAGCTGTGAATGAGCTGCTGGCTTATCTGGCATTCTTTACACTGCAGCCACCAGTGTGTGATTTTCAACAGTTGATCTAAAATATTGCATAATTGGTTGCATTGCCTCATGGGAAACCATCTCGATATCCTTTTCCAGTTGATTGCCTCTATTTGCATTTCTGAAGCAGCAGCAAGAATGGTAGATTTGTATGCAGCGATGTGCCTCAGACTTTTGTACATATGCTACCACTTTTACGCATTCACTGGCCGCACACTAATCTGCAAACAGATTACATTTCAGTCATTGAATAGTTGGGAAATTAAAACAGCCTTGAATACCTCCACATTTTTAAGTTAGGAATGGGAATTCATCACAATCCATAGGAATTAGCAGTTGCTACAAAGATGCACGGTGATAAAAAAAAAAAAATTGGTACATTTTAAGTTTATGTATGTGATGATTTTCTGAGAGCTACCGCTTACTGTATTTCTCACAGTGTCTGTAAAAATTGGCTTGTGTGCAATTATGCGACAGTAAACATATGCATGAGTGGATTTCACTTGAATAGTCAGAGTGCAATAGAATGAAATAATATCGTATGCCCCTATGCCTCTCACTCTGATCCTCCCTCCTAGACTTCTAAGGGTAAGACTTCTCAAGGCTTGGAAAAGGGGCAGAGTGAGGAAACCACTTCAAGCACTGATTTCTGTGCTTCTATGAAACTGGTCCTAAAGACAGGACATGGGGCTAAAAATTCAAACCAGATGTACAGTAGACTAATTTTATGAAGCAAGTTTGAAAGAAAGTTGGTTCTGTTTTAAAACTAAATATTTACTGAGATGAATGACAAACATTTTTTTCTATTATTTCTCTAATATCTGTGTAACATGGTGAAAATGACATGAAAATTATGTGTAACTGCTTTGTCATTTATCTCTTTATTCCCTCACTGGAATCAATTTAATTATATACAAAAAAGTAGAAAAAATGACCGTTGTTGTAAAATCACTCATGATTACATTTTAGTGATGATCCGGAAGAGATCCTGGATTCTGGATCACTTTGAAATTTTACATTTCAATAAACGGAGAATTCATTTCAAAGTGATCCAGAATTCAGGATCTTTCCCGGATCACCACCAAAATGTAATAATTTCAACCATTAACTTTTTGAGTTATCTTGCTAACTAACAGACAAACAGACAGACAAACTCTGGCAAAAACATAACCTCCTTGGCGCAGGTAAAAATTAAATAAAGTATATTTAGTTTCATGTACAACACTATCCAGTAGTTGCAGGTATGGTTCGGCTGGACCAAAAAAGCTAGTGTGCTTCTGCATCAAACTGAACCATCATTTGTTTTATTTATGTGATTAATTTCAGAATAATTTTGGAAAGTATTTGTGACAAAAGAACCTTGACTAGAGAATGTAACAAGTTGAAAAGAAGACAACTCAGACAGATATCTGCAAAGTGAGATGGAGGACATATCAGTCTGCTATAAAAACTAAAAAGGAATCCAATCCCATCTACTTTATTTATATAGCATATTTAAACATTTCTAATGTGTTGCACATGGAATGGTAAGAACAATAGCACAAATATTGTTATGTTTCACTTTACCAGTCCTATTTAAAATAAGAAAAACTACTAAATGAAAAACTACTAAGACCAAATAAGAGTAAATACACTAAAACAACAAATAAATACAGAAAACTAAAACAATGCTGTAAATAAAACAATAAAATCAAACCGTTAAAAGTATTAAACTAAATAAAAGATAGACACAAAAGTAAGTGTAGATGTAAATAATAGAACAAAATATTGTGTGAAAACACTGTCAGTGCAGCTGTGACTTTTATGAAATGACATCTGTGAAAGCAACTGAAGAAAAAAGTATGAAGATGAAAATGAGATAGAAATGTGAGACAATAAGTATTATGACATCCTATTCAAATTAGCGACAGATCTGTCTATTTGGAGTTAGCAGGGCACCATTTGATTCATATTTCAAGGTAACATATGAGAAAATGGTGTAAATACAGGTGTAAATTATGCAGCGAGAGTGTGGAAGCAGTCTGCTGTTCTGGTTGTATTCCTTTAGAACAATGCTAATGTGTTCAGCTCATGGAAACAGAATGAACAATCTCAAATGTTACACTGCATTTATGTCTTAATTACTGAAATGATCCAATATTTATTCTGAAATATTCTATTTTTTAAGTTCTAGGCTGTTTTTTTTTTTTTTTTCAAATCTCATAGACCTAACCAGCTACCAGCAACTAAGAATATTTACTGATTCACTAAGTCATCAACAATTCAAAATAATTCAGATAAGATGCAAAAATAACACATTTTCACATTCAGAGGCTCCACAGTGAACATGGAAACACAGTTATATTCTGCAACACTGAGTCACTATAAAAGCTGTTATTACAAAGGTCTAGTGTTTATGTTCAACTAATGATATGTTGTTTTATACAGGGTTAGTAAATTAAACACAAAAAAGTACCTGATTCCACAGATTAAAATTTATACTCTTTATCTAGTTTCCTGACAGATCACCATGGTAACCTATACTCTTTGCCTAGTTTACTGACAGATCACCATGGTAACCTATACTCTTTATCTAGTTTACTGAGAGATCACCATGGTAACCTATACTCTTTGCCTAGTTTACTGACAGATCACCATGGTAACATATACTCTTTATCTAGTTTCCTGACAGATCACCATGGTAACCTATACTCTTTGTCTAGTTTACTGACAAATCACCATGGCAACCTATACTCTTTGGGTTGTCTTTCAGCGGGTCAGGTGGGATACTAACTGGACTGATGCGCAGTTTTGCCATTCAGGTGCAGGTTTGCACAGCGCCGGGTTGGAGTGGGACAGATTTTGAAAATCGGACCCGTGCAGGACTCTGCTTCACGTCCCCTCTAGTTGGCCTGTGCCACAGTTTGAGAAACACTGGGTTAAGGTGAGAGCAGAGGACAAAACTGAGGGTAAACAAGAGGTATTTTCAGTGGTTGTTACAAAAGAGGGTGTAGATGGAGCCACAAAACAATGGAGATTATTTTAGAAACTAAAGAGGAGCTCAGCAATGGCATTCACCAACACACTCTTCTACACACTTTCCACACTGGTATTGGACTCCATTACCAAAGCTGCCAGCATCAAGTGAAGTGAAATTTCAGTTAACAAGGCCTTGAGCAAGCATAGTTTAATGGTATGGAGAAGAAAAACACAGTGAGCAGATACAAAACAAGATATCAGGAATGATTCCTTTAAATGAAAACTGACTGAGGTGTGGCCAGAATGTGAAACATGTGAATCTTCTGATGCAATTCATTTGATTTAAACAGCAGCTCAACAACCCTCAGGAACACACCCACAGTCTGTAATGCTTTATATATATATAGAAAGAGAGATTCAATTGAACACAGTAAACAGAGCAAGATTTTAAAAGAGCTTTATTACGAACAGCAAACTGGATAGTTGAAGCAGCTGGATCTTCTCTGTGGATTTAGCAATGCAGGTAAGATGAGGACTGGAGTGGATGGAGAACAAGGCGCTGCTCATTAGTGTTGGAAAACTGGATTAAGTAGGTTAGGGACTGGAACCAGACAAAGAGGGAGGGCAGCTTATCAGAGAGGAGGGGAAAGGAGTTTAGATGCTGAACTGGGTTATCTACATCAAACTCACCAAGAAAAGGTTAGCCTGAAAGAGGTCAGCACATACGTAAGCAGACCCAAGAGGCTAACATTAGGCAAGTGTGTATACTGTAGCAAGGACTCTACAAACAGGAAGTGCATTCAATAAAGTCAACGAGTCTGGGTTAAATGAAGATTTACTTAGTAACATCGTAGGATCAGACACTGGTCTTCAGGGAAGAAAAAAGGGATTCAATATCATTCAATTGGCAAGATCAGGCTGATAATCCAGGACAGACTAAATGATCAGCCTTGGAGATTGTGAGCAGCAATTCTCCCAAGAGTATTTTCTCCCCTTGCATTTTAGCCCCTCCCACCAGTGATATGAGTGGAGGAAACAAGAATTTATTTACCTGGGTAAAATAATTCTTGGTAATCTATGTGGCTTGTGTTCTCACCGCTCCCATAGTAAGGTTGAGCACATTGTGCCGAGGCCCAAAGTCTTGTGAGTGAATTTGGAAATATGCGAAAAAGTGTGTTTGGATTGAGAGAATAACTATTAGGTGCTTGTAGGACTGAGGAAATGGACCTCGTTGTCCATCGATTTCTTATAACTGATGTTATTTTGCTCAATTTTCCATATGATCAAAACATAAATAATGTAAAGCCTGTAGAAATTAACCACTTCTCCTGCATTTCCAATGGGCTCAACTTGGTAGCATTTCCATTACAGGGTAGTACTGACAGTACCTGAACACCATATCAGGCCAGTGTGTACTGCACTGTTGATAAACTCCCATGTTTCATCTTGTCTATTCTGAATTTTTAGACTGAATCTCCTAGATTGACCATGGTGTAGTTTTGGACTGTCATCATGTGACAACTGTTTGACCAATCAGTGACTGCAAGCTTTATACCTTACACCTTTTTAGTATCATTTGGAACCTCAGCAGAGCCGATACCAAACATTTTATAGCAGGTACCAGATTCTAGGTCCTTTTTCTGTAATGGAAACAACTTAGTACTAGTAGAAAGGTGGCATATTACACAGAGAACCTGGAAAAAAGACAAGATAGTGATCCCACCTTTTTGCCACCATTGACCAATTTCCACAGCCAAGTTGGTTTTGGACCGTCAGGGTCAAAATTCTTGAAAGAGAAACTTGAAATACACACATTCCAGGGGCTGCCAGTTCAGCAATAGAGATCAGCAGGGGGACAAGTGCATTCTGGGAGCTTTTTTTTTTTTTTTTACCATCCATTAGGGAAAATAAAAGCATGAGCAGTTTTTCATCACTGATTTTGCTTCGTTACTTACTTTGTTCATTATATACACTTGTGCATATCTGAATGACAATCTGTGTCTATGTCTAGTGTACATATTATCAGGTTCTTCTACATATACACTCAACAAAAATATAAACGCAACACTTTTGTTTTTGCTCCCATTTTTCACGAGATGGACTTAAAGATCTAAAATTCATTCCAGATACACAATATTACCATTTCTCTCAAACATTGTTCACAAATCTGTCTAAATGTGTGATAGTGAGCACTTGTGCTTTGCTGAGATAATCCATCCCACTCACAGGTGTGCCACATCAAGATGCTGATCTGATGCTGATCCCTAACATATGTAAGAAAAGAGGCCAACATTGTATAAAATTTGGTATGTGAGCCCTGAAGTGTGCAGCATGTATTTTATACAGTTGGTGTAGATATGTTTTTTTTATTATTATTATCATTGTACAGAGACAAAACTCTCCCTGTTGTCTTGGGTCACAATTTGCAACAACATTGAGAGTCAAACCATTAAGGACAAAAATAGGACTAAACAACTCTCTACTGTCCCATTGGTGATAAATAACAGGTAGAGTCATGTGGGCTGTGATTGGCCGAGTCTGGACCTGCACAGTTTGTGTTTATTGAATAAAACATTTTTCTTGTAGTTAAGTGACTGAGGAGAAGATTGAGTGTTCAAGAGAACCTGATAAATGGGATATAGTGGTGAGCTGACTTTGATACTGTGGTTGAAAACTGATGGGATGGGATTCTGGCAGGTGACTGGGATGAGACCTGAATCCTGAGGTACACACGGACCACGCAAACGAGTGGTAATGGAGAATGAATTGTAAGAATCGTGCTGTACCTCACAACAAGTCCACACTGACCGTACAACCATGAAAGTGAAACGGGAGACAAATTCTTAGAAAAAATGGACAAATTCCTCTGTGTGTGTATATATATATATATATATATATATATATATATATATATATATATATATATATATATATGATATCTATCTATGTATCATGGATGTCCTTGCAGTATCTGTGTACTGTAACTTCCGACTTCTCAGACAGTAATGTCAGTATAACAAATGCAGCGGCTCTACTACATGCTAAATGACTATCTACTGTATCTGTCTGTCTGTCTAGCAGGAGAGGGGCGTCCACCTACAGACACCAATGACTGGGATTATTGGAGGTAAAATTGCAGGGAGGAGGAAGTGGCAAGACAGGTATAAAGAAAGTACATGAAAGGAAATGCAATAGTGTTAGAGAAAATGACAGAGACAGTGAGCAGTGGGGGTCAGTGAGAGAATGTTCTGCTTATGCACTATAACATATAGCCTGCAGGTAAATCAAGGGATATGCTACCAAGTAAATGAAGACGCAAAGAAGCACTTTGGCAGGTTAACATGCAAATTAGACTCTGTAGAAGATAATGTGTCCACTGCTCACACGAAGATGCTCAGTGGAGAAGGAAAGTATATTTCTTTTCTGGTGGATGCATATTATGTCATGAGTGCACATAATAGACTCTTTCCCTTAAGTCTTCTTTACAACACAGAGCCATAACCTAAAAGGAACAGCTGGGCTTAGCAATGCCCCAGTCTCTCAAAGGATGTATATGCAAAATAAATGCAATTATATGTAATATGCTGGCTGGCTTTACAGCTTTCTTTTTTTTTTTTCATTATAAGACTCATAATTTTAAATATTTGTGTGCAGGTGCATGTCTGTACCGACATGCATGTAACTAAGTCAGGCTCTATCAGCCTTTGGTGCCACTTAACTGCTCCCCCATCTGCTTTCTGTTTTCCTGATGGAGCACTGTGCCAAGGGAGGCCTTCTGCAGTACAGACCCGCCTGGCCAGGACCCACGATGCACCAGGCAGGCAGACCCTGTTAGCTGCAGTGACAAAAGAGTCTGTTGGGTTTGTGTTTAATGAGGCGGTACTGTGTATTCATTCAATAATAGCAGCCATATGGTTGTCATCGCCGAACATGCCTCTTCAGTTTGCTAGAAAGTTCGCCATTGTCTCCAAGGGAAGACAATTAGCATTGTGATGTGCAATGCATTAGGTGGGAGTGACTTACTTATGGTTGGTAATGAGTTTGTGTTTGTAATTTTAGTAGTGGAAAATGTCAATTAAAAGTTTCTCATGCTTGTTATATAACATATATTATATTCCACCTAAAGTCCAATAAAGTCATATTTCCAAGGTTTTATTCATTTATTATGTACATACTGTAAATTATTTTTTATTATGTAACCTACCTTCTGTTTTGCTTAATGAAAAATACAGAAACTGTTAATGACAACATTATATTACATGTAAAACAAAACATTAAATAAACATGTATGTATTAATTATTTAGGGTCCTTATTATTTTATTTTGCCTCATATATTTATACTGTACATAAATACTTTATAATGTGTCTTGTGCTTTTTAAAAATAATATAGTTTATATGACAGACCATTGTGGGATTTAAGTGGTGTTGGTTGACTAATAATAAAAACCATCACCATCATAAAAAAGGTATAATATAGTTAAAGTAAATTACTCAGAGAAATGCCTCCGCTATGTCTGAGAGGACAACATACAGAGACTATGTGTTCTACAGAGATGCTGTAGTATATTTTGCCATTACACCTACTTTGCTCTCCTGTGTGTGTGTGTGTGTGTGTGTCTCAGGCCATAAAACATCTCCCTATTAGCATCCTAGACACTTAGCTGAGGAGCAGCTACTCTCTTTATATGCAGGCTCAGGCACATGATCATTTCCATTACAATCATTTGGGTGAAAATATGCAGCAGACACAAACATGACATTAATTTTAATGTGCTGCCACAGCTCTGTTCAATTACATTCCATAAAATATTCACAGGGAATCTGACTCAGATTTAGGTAAAAGGGGTATAGCACAGCAGGAACCTTCCTGGCTATGCTGTGGGCAGAACATAATCTATGAGTGTACTATATTATAAGTAAACATAGGACTTGCTGCAGACCTGGCTTTTCTTTAAGAAATCCATTTAAAGGTGTCATTAAATATTATATATTGAAAAAAGATGGTTTATCAAAGTATATGAAAAAACATTAGTGGTCTCTTCATGGTTTACTTTGCCGACCGCAGTAACAATGTTCGTTGTTACTGCGTCATAAACACTGGGGTCAAGTAGAAGCAACATGCACTGGACATTTTTTTTTACCCCTATCTGCAGATATTTTTAAACACAGTATTGCTTGAGCAACTTTTTTTTATTGTAGAAGAATTAAAAAAAATAAAAGACTCAATTATTATGAGTAAACCACTGTGTTGTATTTATGCATTAGTCTCATCTCGTCATCCGAACCCGCTTTATTTTCACTAAGGTCATGGGGGTATTTTGGTGGGTGTTTGGCGTATCCAGACTATGTACATAATTACATGTAGGAGTAAAGTGGTGGTAGTGAACACTGTTGCCTAAAGAGTAACTTTCAGTGAGATATAAGATATAACTTTTTTTTCCATTTTATTTGGAAAATTTTATTTAACCTTTATTTATCCATGTAAGTCATTAAGAACACATTCTTATTTTTAGTCAATAGATCATGAAAATCTTATTGCAAGAAATCTTACCAATTTTGACTTGTTCCATTTGCAGATTTTTTTTGTTGCTTAATTCAAGCAAAAATGTATTTATGCATTTTTTAAATTTGTTTTCGGGTGGCCATTTTTTCCAGTGTATACACTTTATCCCAGTTTCTCAGTTGCAGATTAGTCTCATCATCTGAACCCGCTTTATCCTCACTAGAGTCATGGGGGTCACTGGGGTCCTCATCCAGCTACAATGGGTGAAGGCGGGGTACACCCTGTATGAGTCTCCAGTTCATCTCAGGGCTGAACATATATAGACAAACAATCACTCTCACATTCACACCTATGGGTGATTTTGATTAACCAATGAACCTATCAGTGCATGTGTTTGGATGGTGGGAGGAAACCGGAGTACCTGGAGAAAACCCACGCAGACACGAGGAGAACATGCAAACTCCACACAGAAAGGTCTGGTGTGGGAATCAAACCAGGGACCTTGTTATTGTGAGGCATGAGTGCTAACCATTGCACCACCGTGCTTCCCTTTGCGGATTAGTGGAGTAAAAAAAAAAAAAACTGCAGACCTCCTCCACTAATCACCAACATGTAATCATTTGTTCCTTGTGCCAGTATCAACATTTCGTGAAAAAGTCACCTAAATCTATCCATAACTCTTTGAGTTATCTTGCTAAGAGACAAACAGATAAACCCTGGTGAAAACATAACCTCTGCCTTTCCTTGGCGGAGTAAAAAAAAAAAACACAAACAGGACAACAACTGCAACCAAAGCACCTCACTTCTGTCTGGACTAATGCAGATAACTTTCGACTTTCCGTTATATATGTATATATTAGGGATGAAAAGATGACAACAATAAAACCATGTCAGTGAACATAATCATGTTTAATTTTTGAAAAGTCTCTTTTCTGAATATTTATTGGTTTAACTTGTTATTTATTAATTTATTTTTACTGTATTGAGTGGATTTATACAGTACAGGTTCAAATGACCAACAACATAATTAATGTAATTAATTTTCGACATAAAACATGGGTTAAAGACTGTGCTGCCAAACTGTGTGAACCTCCAAAAGAGCTTTAGCATGAGTTTACAGTTGGGAATTTCCAGTTCGGTGGAAAACATCAGTGCTCAAATTAGAGCATCCAGCTGAGCTAAACAACTACAGACCAGTGACCCCAGTACCACAAATCATGCAAACCCTGAAGCACCTGCCTCTGCATAAACACAGACCCTGTGCCAAACATGCACCGGGTTCTGGATTTTGCATATAAAGAAGAAACTGCAGTAAATAATAATGTTCTCTACTGTACATGCTACACTATCATCTGGATGACAACACTAATCTAAGATTTTTTTTTGTGAGTTCAATACATCCCTCGATACTCGGAGACAAGTTCCAAGGGATGGGTGTGGATCACTCTCTTGTTTGCTGAATCATAGATTATCTGATAGAAAGGCCACAATGCATCAGGCTAGTGAACTCTGTCTGTGGGACAGTAATGAGCAACAGTGGGGCTCCACAGAGGCGTGGTTCGACTCCCTTCATGTTCGCATTGTACACAGTGGAATTTTAGTGTCACCATGAGCCCTGTAATATCCAAATATATTCTGATGACACAGCTATTCTGGGTGTAATAGGAATGAATGCAGAACAGAACAGAACATATAACAGTCTAGAAGAGGTAGGCTTGTTACAACCATATGCATATATACATGAAGAGTTTGTTTCTAAAATGTGATAAAGGCTAAAACTGAAAATTTACCACCAGACAATAGCCTATCATCGTCATTTCAATTTCAATTTCTCAGTACAAAATACAAAAGAAATGAAATAGTGTTCTCCTAGATTAAAAGCCAATCAAATTTGGCTTAATGTGGCCCCTGATACTAAATATCACTTCATCGTTTCCAGCAAAGTCACCACACAACTATTAAAAGCCCTTTTAATTATTTGTAGGTGACTGCAAAGGCATAATTCTGGCCATGTCATAACTGATTGACATGTTAGACACTACATGATTTGCCCTGAGATAGGTCCCTTTTTATTCACAAAGTGCAGGACATAATTCATAAATAGGTGCTGCAGACAAAAAGTACTTAAATACATATTATCCAATGCACTGAGAGAACTTAAATTGAGTCACACAGTGCTTATGCCTACAGCTTTTGTGAAGGGTAAAAAAGGAAATAATGGATTTCAGATAAAATTGTTAAAAGCAGACGGTGTGTGATAGTGCCTTCAGCTGAAGTTTCACTGATACCACTATACTATTTGATATTGCATTGTAATAGTCTAAAAATCCAAAGAAAAAACTCCCCACAATTTCTTGTCCATGTTGAAAGTTGCATATTCTGTAAGGATCTATCATCATTTTTAGTTACTGCAGTGTATAAACCTGAGTTATTGTGGGAAAATTAAACATTCAAGACCAGAGGTGTCAAACATGCGGCCAAAATCGGCCCGACAATAGGTCCAATCTGGCCAGTGGGATGGATTTATGAAATGCAAAAATTACACAGAAGATATTAATAATTAAGGAAGTTAAAATTACTTGACATCAATTCAATCTAAAATGGATCAGACCATGATCATAATAAACAAATTATGAAAAACTCAAATTTTCTTCTTTGTTTTTAGTGTAAAACCAAAAAAAGGGAATAAATAATTCAATAAAAAAAAGCACTAGTCTGTTCCAAAAACTGTGAATAACCTGAAATGTACGTGGAATTTTACGAATATTATGAATGTTACTAAATGTTGTTTATTTGTAAATTCACTGTTATCTTTAAGTTGTGATGCACATGTATAAATGATAAACGAAAATGCATTATTGTTAATATTGTCCTTATTTTTCTGAAGAATTTTCAGGTTGTCCATGTTATGTTTAAGTACATTAAGTAAACATTTTCATTATGGAATTTTACTATTTTTGCTCAAAAACATAAAGAAACCTTTGGAGTAGTTGACATTATTTATAAATTTCTATCCTATTATTTCTATTATTTTACTGGTGTATCCCACTTTATACCATATTAGGCTGAATATGGACATATGAAAATGAGTTTGACACCCCTGTTCTAGACCTTCTGTGAGAATCGTGTGTGTGTGTGTGTGTGTGTGTGTGTGTGTGTGTTCTTAACATAGAGCTGATTGTCATCCACTATGTCACACTGAACCAGATGACTGCCACACCAATGACCTTCTGTCGCTTCCAACATTACCCAATGAACAGTATCAGTTTAACCTGGCTGAGCGAAGTTAATATCTTCTCTTTTTTTTTTTTTTTTATGAAGGCAGACGGCAATATTCACTGTAAAAATCTAAACCTTACAAAAAGAAGTTTTCTCATTTCTAGTAAAAAAAAAATCTTCTACACCACCTTCATTTCAAGACAAAAATCATCCAATGGAACAAGTAAAAATAACCTCTATTGTTTAAAAATAAGAGTTTGTATCTCACTGAAAAGTTACTATTTAAGTTAATTACCTCTCATTTTAAGTGTGATGAGATATTTTGACTAGAAATGAGAAAAATACAATTTGACTGAAGATTTTAAATGTTTTCCAGTACTGAAACAATCCAACATATCACATTTACTAAGTCTGTATTGACAAAGAATGACAATATGCCCTATTGAAATAAGAAAATTAAGAAAATTTGCTTCCTTTAAAAGGCATTTACCAAGAGTTTATTATTTCAATGACCAATAATATACAAATTATACTTACAGTAGAGTCACAGACAGCCAGTTCTGCTTCCTTTTTTTATTTTTTGAAAGTACAATTATGGTAATCAGACATAATTCCCGATAATACCTAGTCCTCATAGTAATAATTATATCAACACACAAGCTTTTCATTATATAAAATGTTATCTAATTAGACTCAGTGCACACAGGTGTCCTTGTCGACAAAAGAAGAATATCAAAGTAAAAGCGGTTTTGTTATTTTCAGCTCAATAGGAAGACTGCAATAAAAAAAATTAGAAAAAAGATTATAAAAAAAAATAAAACAACCCTCGTGTGGTCGCAGTTATTTCCAATAACATTGTGTCACAGCATACATATAGCATCTGTCTAAAATAAAAATGTGTGTCCCTCAGACAAACTGTCACCTGTTCAGGTTTTCTCTATAAATCATCTTATTCTGTATGTGATACTATAAGGGTGAACGGCTGTGCTACATGGTAGACTGTAATGTCAGCTAAATCTGGTCTCTACAGTTCACCTGGGACAGAGCTCCTTTATCAATATTAGCTAGTGTCAACTTCCTGCTAAAAACAGACTTCCTGTTAGGGTGGATGTAAGTCCTTCGCACTAGTGTTATTCTATTCATGATGATGTGATTCAGCACTTTACTTGTTCTTCCAGGTGGGTCAGACAAGATTATTTGGTGTGAATAAATATAATATGACATAGAAGATGCTGAGACTTTAGCAGTTCCTCAGTCAGAAAAAGAATAACCAACAAAATGAACAAAAAGTGATCAATGAAAACCAACAAAAATGAATAATAAACCAACAAAATAATAAGTAACATGAATAAAGTAAGACATAAAAGTGAAGAAAAAAAGAATAAAATTAAAAATAAAATATGGAAAAATAAGTAACACAATTAACAAAGACTAATAAATATTTACAAAATAATGCATAACTTGAAAAAATGGCAAAAAACAAAAATTAAGTTAAGAAAGAAATGAAAAAACAAAGAAAGAAAGAAATACCTAGTATTGTAATTTTGTTACAGTAGTTTTAGTTTTGGCTTTTTCTTTTTCTAAATCAGTTTCTTTATGACACTGTTTATCTTCATACATACTGTAAATTTCTCCTTGGAGATCAATAAAGTATCTATCTATCTATCTATCTATCTATCTATCTATCTATCTATCTATCTATCTATCTATCTATCTATCTATCTATCTATCTATCTATCTATCTATCTATCTGTCTATCTGTCTATCTGTCTATCTATCTATCTATCTATCTATCTATCTATCTATCTATCTATCTATCTATCTATCTATCTATCTATCTATCTATCTATCTATCTATCTATCTATCTATCTATCTATCTATCTATCTATCTATCTATCTATCTATCTATCTATCTATCAGTTCCACGAACAAAACTCAGTAAAAACACAGTAAATAAAAGTAAAATTTTTCTGAATGTTTAAACTAAACCATTCAGAACGTGTCAGCGCTGACACATCAGGGGTTAAAGGGTTAACGATCGGTGGAGAAGTTGAGAGACAAAATACAAAGCTACATCTGCGTAGTGACTCAACCAAAGATTAGGACGTAAAAATTCAGCCACAGACATTGCTGATATCTCAGTTGCAACAGCACTTTAAACAGCTTGCCAAAGCAGGGTAGTCATTAGCCTGTGAGACTGTCTACTGACTCAACAACACATTTAGGTCCAAATGGAATAAGCGCGTCAACTGTTCTCCTTTTGGTGTCACGATTGATTCAAATCCTCCATCTTAGACTGTCTTATGATGTCGCCCATTATGTGCATTGTATTTAAAAATTATAGAACACCACAAGATGCCACAAACAGTGTTAAGATGTGCAAAATTACTGATTATTAGGTTGTTAGAAACATGATGATCTCTGCTTTTTGACGATAATGTGGTCCATTGACGTTAAGATAGCCATTTTAGGGTGACTCCAGCCACCCTGTTTTATGTCAAAGCCATCATATAATTTTTTTTAAATTACTGTATTTTCTCAACTATAAGTTGGACCTGTATATGAGCTGGATCCGCTGTATTTCAAAAAATATAATAAAAAAAGAATATACAAGCCGCACGAGATTATAAGCCGCAGATATCTATATTGAAAAATCATATATTTACTACATGTACAGAAGGATTTTAAACTGTAAATAGAATTTTATGTTTGTACCTGAACAGATTTTGTCCTAACAGTGACTTTTAACACTGCAGTAACTTTGCTGATTAAAACGGAACAGAACCAAGAGGAAAAAAACAGACTGAATAGACCTTGCGCCGGACATGGTCCACGCAAGGCCTAATAACCAGTATTTACCGTATTTATCTTCATTTCTCCTGTGTTTTAAATCACAAATCACTTTAATTATCTTCACTGAAACCCATGAAGTTGTCTTCTTCTGTGTCACAGTTGAACAACCTCAGAAGCGCTTCGTCACATCTGTCTCCATCATGAAGGGGTGAGGATTAACAGTTGCTAATTTGTCGTCCGTGTTCTATCTGCGAAAGAAAAAGGAGCGTAGTCTTCTTTGCTTTGATTTTTCTTAGTAGTTAAATAAAAATTGTAGGGGGGCCAGTTTTTAACACAAATGTCTTTTTACCACAGACATTTGTGTCAAAGCCCTACAATTTTTATTTAATTCCTCAGTTTATTTTCTGCCATTTCTGTGTATAACTCGTTTGAGTTGGGTGCACTTCCGTATACCGACCAATAGATGGCGCATATGTCGCACGGTGGTGGAAATTGGGTTTACTCACCAGAAGAAGAAAGTTAAACATTTCCCGTGTAAGTGAACAGCCCGAAACATGCTCTTGTCTGTTTCTCTTCCGCAGGTTAGTAAACACTGATGCTTTAAGATTACAATATAAACTGTGAGATTCTTAGGATGTTTAGGATTATATTGTGGTAGCTGTGAAACCGGAAATGGGTTTTGTGAAGATGTATTTGTTGAATATGAGAATGTGTTTTAAGCTAACCCCGCTAATGCTAATGCTAGCAGTCAAGAGTATGGGGAGTGCAGTAGGGTGGAGTCCGCCATTTGCTTACTTTCTCCAAAGACATTTATGCAATATTACATTTCATGGTTTTTGTTTGTCACTAAATGTGCATATTTTGGGTTTATGACCGTGTACCAGAAATGTTCTTCTAAAACTGTATTAAATACAGTGTAGTCATGTTAATGCTGTTGTGTAGAACTATGCTACCTACTGGGCATTTATAATAGTGTTTAAAATGACCAGTTGAAATATTAATTCATTGGTTATTGTTAATAAATATTTCTACAAGTTAATATCTAAATACATTTAACATAGATTTAAAAATGGTAAATTCATTTGGTGATAAATAGAATTTGTTAAAAGTGTGAATGTATACAGTTCATATTATAGTGAAAATTGTAATAAATGAACATGATTGGATTTTGATGACAGTTATGTGTTAGACGGTAAAAGAAGAAACTATGATTACTGATGGCAACAGTTAGTCACTGTGGTTATTTTAATGATTTATTAAGAACAATAAACATCCTTCGTGTAAGAGAACAGCACAAAACGTGCTCTTGCCCATTTCTCTTCCACAGAAGGGTGTATGGAACACACACATATATACGTTGCCTCCTCCTGGACCACTACCCAGGGGGGCAACACTGTAATGAACGGTATTTGTAAATAAAATAAAAGTAAGTATGAAATTAAAATGTGTTATTTCATAGTGTTCTGATATTGGCTTTTATATATATTATATATTTTCATTTATTTGGTTCAAAGCTTAAACGTGTTCCAGGTGAATGGCCATTTTTGTAACGCCATAAAAAATAAGGTTCATTAAAAATATGTCAATTGCATTGCTTTTTTCATGCCTAAAGAGGAATAAGAACACTTAGGGGGGGGGGAAACGTTATTAAGGTTCCCATAAATCATGCATCAAACAGTTAAATATAGTAAAAAGTGTATTTGACAGAAAAGTTACACTGAGTGTTAATGGGTTAAGAAGTATAGCTTTACTTATCTTCATCCACTTCCTTTGTTCTGTATCATTACATGCAAAGTGGTAGAATGGCATCTGGTTGTTTTATGGACTCAGGAGTATTGTACTGGAGCAGATTGAATACAGAGGGATGAACAGAATTGGACAGTGAAGTGGGATTTGACGTCAATACTAAAAGGAAAAAAAAAAAAACTTCCATCTAAAACATCCACTCTGATGTGAATTGTATCCAACTGTTATTAGTCACTCAACAATAGTAACTTTATTCTATCCAGACTGAAGATAATAAACTTTTTCTGCATGATATTAACTCTATTATCTGTGGCTCATCAGTAGACAAACAGTGTGTATGCTGTTGGTCTATTGTCCTTGAGACTTGTGAGAATAAAATCTCCTCCTTTTGTCACCACAACCTTCCTTTTTAATACATCTGTGGATTTTTGCAGCTGCTCCTCTGAAATGTTCATTGTCTCGATGAATAATGTTTTGGTTTTTGATATTTTTTTTCTGTTTAAGGTTTTGACCAGGTCTTTTTGCAGAATGAGGTAATGTTTTGATGAGCCTCCGTGACGTCAAGTATGCGAACCCAGCTGACAGCCAGATTTTGAGCCAGGCTGAGAGCCAAACGATGCCAATACGGTGACTGACTCTCTTCAAATCTAATCCATCCTGTTCACAGCAAGACGTGGCTTAGAGGACGCAGCAGGTAGGCAGGCCAAGGGACACTGGCAAGGCCCAAATGCCAGGTCATATCATGTGTACTCAGACCCCGAGACAGATATCCCAACACTCAGTGCAGCCAAGCATGTTTATTTACTCACACAGGTCATCATATCAGCTCCTGGCCTCTGTGGGGCTGTGTATAATCACAACAAATCATGACACATTAGAATGTATTAATATTCAAAACAAAAGTATGACTAATGAATGTATCATGAGCCTAATTATAAGGCAATGTAGTAAACATACCGTATTTTATGCACTATAACATGCACGTAAAAGCCTATAATTCTGCACAAAACCCCAGAGCGCCTTATATACTGGGTGCGATTTGCCGGGGGGGATGGGGTGCTTCACAACTCACGTGTGCATTAGACTCCTGTGTTTTAAGATGGGTCGGGTGGGTTGCAAACATCACAGCTCACCCCTGACGTCCATTGTATGTGGGTCCCCGCCCTGGCGACGTGACGTGGTTGGTAGGCCAGGGGAGAAGGGGTCCCGTCCTT
This sequence comes from Siphamia tubifer, assembly GCA_020466265.1. NCBI lineage: Eukaryota > Metazoa > Chordata > Actinopteri > Kurtiformes > Apogonidae > Siphamia > Siphamia tubifer. The sequence continues at coordinate 18,584,551 of CM035786.1, forward strand.
CCTGAGGCCTCTAACCCTAACGCGGGGGACAGAAGGCGCAGTGAGTCCGGGAAGTGGCGAAGTCCGGGGGGAAGGCACTGTAAAGCTCGCCACCGGAGCCACAACCCATCTTTGCCCCCAGACCCTTTCTGGCTCACCTGGAGCCAGTCACGGCGCACCTCTGCGGAGAAAATGCGCCTGGCGGGAGACATGAGCCAGACCTGGGGTGAGGTCCTATGAGGGGATCCTCCCAGTACTGAACTAGACCCCCTTCATAATGTGCTTACAATCGGGAATGAGGGTCATAACATCCAATGCAAGCTTTGTTCTGTGACCCCCCCCCCCCTCCCCATTTTTTTTTCATTTACCGGACCCTGCTTAAATGTATTGATTCTAGTTATGTGTAGATTTTGTGTCGTACACAGGATATCGTGTTGTTAAAAGGAGGCAAACGGGCCCCCCCGTGGTCAGGTTAAGTGCGGTAATATATTGTTTATGTTCCCGTAGCAGTTCAGAAGATGGAATCCAATGGACATGTTTTTCTCTCCGACTGTATGGCCAGGAAAATGTATGCCTGTAAGTAGTTTGTGTTCAGTTATTGTGAGAATTAACAGCAAAAATGTCTCTGATGTGAACTTTTGTTTTTGGATATAAAGACAATAGAATTAATAAATTAACTGGAAAATGCTAATGGTTAGCATGTATGTCAAGTGTGGAATGAAGTTCTGGTATCTGACTTTTCTTGGGAAACTTTTCTATCTGATTGGCTACACACGCAAGCAGGAGGAGAATACGGTACATACCATAATATTGTGTGTATAAGGACTGAACTGAAAACGTCACTGTTGTGTTGTGTTATAACTGGACAATTTTGACAGTTATTTTGAATATGCTAATGTTTGACGTTATAAGACTGTTTTGTATACACTTTTGTGTTTTGAATATGCTCATTAATGTTTGAACCAACGTGTAACTACTCTGATCTGATCAAAATCAACTTCACACTCCTTACTGATGTTCACAGATGTTTATTCCGCCTTATAACCATGGATCACCATGACAACTAAAATAAAAAACAAAATGCTGTGTATCACACTCGCATTTACAATATCAAACAAATCATATTTTTCAGCAGATCACAAGGTACAAAATTCTAACAAAAATAAAGTTTACCGTGTCAGCCTGCCAGATCAGCAGTAGAATGGGAGTCTTTGTTTTCTGTCCATTTTAACGCTAATTTGTCCCCGTCACCGCTTCCCGTACGCCTCATCCTTTTCTCTTCCCGTTAATATATTCTTTTCCATTGCTCATCACAAGCACTTCAGGGTCTCATCAACAGACAAATAATTGTTTTTCTTCAAACAAATATGTTAACAAATAAAATATAATTTCAAATTAGAATGATATGTCACCCACCACTCCGAACAGTAATTATTACATGAACGAAAAATCTTAATTTCTATTGTCATGGCAACCCACATACAGTACATTATAGCGTCAGCTACACAAGGTGAGAGTTCTTGTGAAAATGTTTAATAATGTTTGACTGAATGACTTATCTGCTTTGTTTTGCTTAATGCATTGTACAGTCTTGTGCGGTTTCTACATGAAAAGCACTCGGAGAGCACAAATACCACCCCCCGAAAAACATGTGCACCCACCACTGATCACCACCATTTAATTAATTAGCTAACCAATTAGTTCTGTTGCACACAGACAAATGGATAAATGCCGGCAAAAACATAACTCCGCCATTCCTTGGTGGAGTAAAAATTTTAAATAAACTATTCATTGACAGTGAGCTTTGTGATCAAGTGTGCGCTGTAGTGTGGAAAATGTGGTAGATAAAATCCTTACATATTAGAGCTGTCAAAATCACAATAATTCAGATTAAGCCATCATCATTAATCTAATTAAAAAGCTGTTCTTTATAGTTGTTTTACAGTTTTCTTGAGACCTGAAGGTGTTAAAGCTGTCATTCCATGGTTATTTTATTAATATTACTGTCTTCTCCATTGTTATTGAATACATTGGTTCTATTAAAAAACGTCCGGATTGCTTTGTTTCAAACTATTTTTTCACGGTAAAAAAATAACTTGTGGTCAAACAACAGTTTACTGGTACTTCCTCGTACATGTCCATGATGCGGTGATGAAGCATCTCTGATTGGCTCAGAATGTGTGAAGGAACACTCCCTCCTCCCCTCTCGCTGTATGTGTGTTTACCTTTACCCAAGTAGCATCCAGCTAGGTTTCGTGCTGTTACTTGTTCTGAAAATGTGCAGGGAAAAAAACGAGGCTTTATTTCCACAGAGAGCACATGAACCAGTTTGATCCACCATTTTTTTCCAGTTTGTGCAGCAGCTACTGTGGCGCCATCTTCTCTAGTAGATGCTAATGTTAATGCTACTAAAGAATCATTACCGGAAACGGGCTTAACCCCACGTAGGTGACGCTAAATTCCATCTGATGTCAGATGGACTGGCCTTTTCTGGATCCCTCGTTCCCCTCTTTTTTTTTTGTGAATGCGGTATGCAGCCAGCCACCTTTAAACATTCATTGGTTATATGATCATATTTGTCCAAATGGTTTGGATATATTATCTTTTTTTATCTTTTTTATCTTTGGTATTTTTTTTTTTGGTATTTTAGAAGCGCTTAGAACATGTGGATATTTCATCACTTTTATTGTTTTGTGAGTTTTAGTGGATATTTATATGTTTTGTAATTTTTTTCCCTCTGTTTTTTGTGCCTTGGTGTATTTTGTGAGAAATTTGAGAATAAAAAACCCCCACCCAAGACAGAACAGTTGACAAACATGAGGTGTTTTACACTCTGAAAGACAGAGTTTTCTTATAATATGACATGAAAGCAAAGTATACATTAGTCAGGGGTTCTTCTAACAAATATATGCCAAACTCAAGCTCCTGGGCCAAATCTGGCCCACATTCTAATTGATTTGGCCCACAAGATCATATCACATGTGTATTAGAGCTGGTCTGCCAGCCTGCCTCATTCACTGCTAATACTACTAATCCCAGAATGATTTGCTAGTATGTTGGCACACAGTCAAAATGGACAAGCATCCCTCCTCTTCTGTTAACGGTCATCAACAACCATCTTGGACTAGTCATCTTGGACAAATTAATTCCACCCCTCCGCAAAAATGACCAAATGAAAGAGGGACAACAGGAGCTTTGCAGACAGGTGGGAGGCAGATGATGTGTTCACAAATATAAAGGACAGACCTGTTTGTAACAAAAGAATATAACATAAGAAGATGTTATAAAACTAAATAAAATGTTCAATTAATATTGAGTTTGGCCTGTGGTGTTGTCTTAGTTTTTAAATTTTGGCCCAGTGTGAATTTGACTTTGACATCCCTTGTGCTAGCATTTGAGCTAAGGACAAACACATTAAGTGCAAATATGTTACCCTCTTTATTGAGTCTGTTTACTCATGCAAAATAAAACTCAATTAACCCCATAGCGCCTAAATTTAAATATGAGTAAAACAAACATAGAAATGCTAAATTAAGAATAGTTAATTAATTTGACATAGCATATACAATAGACAGACTTTTTTGGTATGTTGCATAGTTACAACAGTAGGTGAACTGAACCTTTTGCTGTTAAGGTTTTTCAATAAACTCATCTTAAATGCATCTTATCCCCATTAAAGTAAATGCTCAATTAAGTAGAGATAAAAAAATCATGCTATATATATGTATATATATATATATATATATATATATGTATATGTTTGTATGTATAGCATGACAGACAACCTTTGTGATTATTTGAATAACATACATTTAAAGTATTTTCTTCACATTTAACACTATGGCCACTGTTTGGAGTGTTAGCAAAAAGCATGTATCTTTTATGACCTATGTGTACAGTAGTGTCTAAGCCAGTAAACACTATACTGACAGAACCCTTCTAGCTTGTAGAACTGACACACTTAAGAAGAACAGGAAGAAACTGGGCTACATGCAAACCAGCATTTCATCTTGTTACTGAAGCACAACCAGACCAGACAGGTGGAGTAACTTCACAGCATTGCTTTAACCAGACAGGCTGCTACAGAAAAAACACAAAAGCTGTAAAACACACAGCCCAACACATGTTACAGCCTTTGCATAATGCACAATAAACACAAAGGAAATATTTATACTAGGCTGACAGTGAGAATTTGGCATCTTCCACCTGAGGGATCCCAGAGGACGCCTCATAGCGGCCCTTCAGCATGTTGACAGATATCGCAGCAGACAAGGCGTGCACTAAACAGCTCCTCACTTCCTCAGGACTGTAAATACTCTGTGAGGACTTTCCTCAAAACCTGGTACTCGGGTATATCTGCATTCAATATAATGTAATATTCTTGCAAACTGTGTGGGAAGAAGACGCCGAATAGAGAAATAAGTGGCTCCTCATTAATATTAACCACAACTGAATTACAAACAGTGTTGCTTTGTTTTACATAACAGTGTAATGATCTCAGATTTTCCTTTAAGGAGTTGCTTTAAGTCCCAGCATTAATTGCAAAATAACAGTTCCCACTTGAGGAAAGAAAATCCCTCAACATCTTGCTATTATCTAGTAATAATGGGTATGGATGATGCTGGTCTGGCATTGTTGTATTGTTTGCGTAGTCAATGTATGGTGGGATGTGTTAGAAATAACTAAAATAAACCAGAAATTAAGCACATACCAAAAGTGGAGATACATCCTCTTGCAGACGTAAGAAAGAAATGCACTAGGAGTTACATTTAATTTGTTCATTCGAAGTATTTTCCATCATGAATCAGCTCCAGGTTTGTAGAAATCACAGAAGTATTTGCATGAAAAAAAAAATCGGAAATAAACTCTGCCCTGATTAACCCATAAAGATGCAGGGCTACTTTTCTGGTTGTTTTCACAATTTTTTTTGTCTCTTTTTAATTCTTCTGAAGCAATTCATCACCATTTCTTATAGTAGCATTTTTCACTCTAGATTATGTATTTACCTGTATCTAATTTCCAATATTTAATTCGGATGTTCTTGAAAAGTCAAAGTAATTTCAAAAGTTATACCAAACAGAAAACTTAACTATAAAACGCCAAATGTATCATATTTGATACGTGAGTTTTAAAGCCCTCGGTTTTGTTTTGGGTTTTTTTTCTCTACAAAAACCTGATGTATATAATTAGATACATGTAATACACAGATTAACCACTGGGGGAGACTTTTCTAGTGACATCACCAGGCTATCATTAATGGGCAATTACCTTTTGAAATGAAATTACCAATTTGTTAATGATGTTTGTGTTATATAATGTTTTACTTCAGAAATAGTAATATTTGAGCATTGAGATTGGATGTATAAAACATGATACAAAATTGAAACATATATATGTATAAATTGATATTTGAAAAAAAATGTGTTGCCCATAAGGACCAATAAAAGCTCCAGTTTCAAAGAAATGTACTTTTCTGTCAATGATTTAATGGTTATGGTTGTACAAGGTGAAGAATAAGTGACTTTTTATCATTAACTGAACATAAAGAGGCAGCACGGTGGCTAAGCAGTTAGTGCTCTTGCCTCACAGTGAGAAGACCCAGGTTTGATTGCCGGATCGTGCGGGCCTTTCTGTGTGGAGTTTGCATGTTTCTCTCCCTGTGTCTGGATTGGTTTCCTTCGGGTTCTCCGGTTTCTCCCATCACCTGAACACATGTTTGTCAGGGTAAAATCCTCCAGCCAGGTGTTTCTGACCATTAGCCTGGCTCTACAGCAGGAGATGGGCCCTGGGTGCCGCCCATGGCTGCCCACTGCTGCTCACAGGTGCCCCAACGACATCAAAGAAATGATGGGTTAAATTTTGGACACATTTTGTTGTAAAAATACAGTACTTCACCTTAAAAGCAGTGTGTCCATCCACTGTCATTGATCCAATTCTGTAGGTTTTACTGGTGAATCAGTGTTGTAGAAGATTACATTGTTTCCACGGTAACTACAGAGTCTCTGAATGTGCAAATGGGTCATATCTGATGACCATGAAAAGACAATGAGCTGCATTTTGTACCAATTATTTACAGTAGATATATTGATAGCATTAGTGGATAAACCAATATATGTTTTAGATCAGTAGATGGTTTTGGTTGCCAGTGGATGTTTGGGTCTTTATGGGTTAAACTAAACTAATCTGAGTAGAAAAAAACCCCTTTGACATCTTACATGTTGTTGTCAGAAAGTTCAAATTAATAATAATCCCAGTTGATTCCAAAACCTCAGACAGCAGAATGTTTTCAAGCCAGATGTTTTATACGGTCACATCTGCATGTGCCATATTACTCTCAGGAGTGATAATGAGAACCATTATTAGACTCAGAGTAAAATCCCACCTTACATTGGTCTCTGAGCATCAGTAAAACAGGTAAATCTGAGCTAATTCACAGTTTTTCTCTTCATGTTGTCAGAGAAGTGTACACAACAGGCACATAAAATGTACTTGTACAACCCAGGCTAATCAGCGGAACACCATTTTGTCATTAAGTGAATTTAATGGGTATCTTCATTGGCTTCCGCCTTACTTTTGATTTATGCGGCTGCAGAATTTTTACATAAAATCTTGATTAGTGCAGCTGCAAGAAAGCTAATGGCTTTAAAAAAAAAGGAAAAAAGTACGGTGCTTAATTTCTTCACATCACGACATCTTTAAATGGTTTAGATCTTGTTTGCATATTTGCAGTTAGTAAGAAATTACCTTCTGGTCCTTTAAAGGATCTATTTCTCCTGCTAACTGGACACCTGTCTATTACTGCTGTCTCTTCTTTTGCCTCTCTTATGCATCCATCCATTCATGCCTGCTCTTCCATTCTACTTCACACCCGCCTCCTATCCACCACCTTTTTCTGTTCCTTCCTTTTAGTAATCCATCTGTGAAAAACCTACCCCCCCCCTTTTTTTTAAGTTTGTCGGGATTTTTTTTCTTTTTCTCACAGTCCAGACACACACCACTATTCTCCTAATTTGCATGTCTACCTGTTAGTGTGTGTGTTCGTCCTACACACTCACACTTTCCAGCCTTTTCCTTAACACCTCTCCACTGTCATTCTCCAGCACAGCACTAATTTTGTTTCCCACACTGTGGGTGGACTCAAATGTTACTGTTCAACTATCAATGTACCATTTCTTATAAGTTTCCTCTAGAGAAAGAATAATTACACTTGGTTACATGTAAATGTAAGACCTGGAAGCATGCTTTGATGCATACTGGTCACTACAGTGGACAGTTCTTCTACATGTTCTCTTGTATATCTAATATGAGCTTTAATGAGATGATCAGTAAATTAAGCCTTTAAGGATGATTCATTGAAATATTCAGAAATTCAAAATTCCAACATTCATGAGTGACTGGGCATTGTCATCCACCTCCTCTTGCTTTAAAACATCCAAAGAACACTTACAATAAAACAGGTGTTATATGGCCATAAACTGACAAAAGACACTCATAGTCACTACTTACAGCATCAAAATGTCTACAAAGACCAGGGCTGTAGTCAAGACCACCATTGTCAAGTCAGAGACAAGTCCAAGACCAGGACCGGTCGAGACCAAGTCAAGACTGAGTCGAAAAGCTTTGAGTGAGTCCAGGACAGAAAAAAACAAGTTGTATGCATGATAGTATAAAGCGAATCAGTGAATCTGTCACTGCACGGAGCTGGATCAGTGGTCACCTCCCACAAGTGTGCTGCCACACCCATTTTGGTTTACCAGGGTCCATCACACTACTAAACTGCACTGCGCCGGCCGGAAACCAGCATTGCGCAGCTTGCACACCCTGTGCTGCACCCGGAAACTAGAGCCCTATGTCACTACTTGATGAAAAAAATCACGTAACTACAGGAAAGTTGATTCATAAAGCAGCAACACTACGGTCAAGCTACTGGACAATGTAGTTTAACTAATATATTTGCTACATGTAGCGACGCTACTCCCCATCAATGATACTTCTTGACTTCACTGAGGCGTAGGATTGGCCCCAAATTTAATGTTTGAGGAAATTACCAAAAATAGTCACTTGCCCGATAAACAGTGAAACGTATACAAATATAAATTATTTACATAAAATCCTCCACAACATATAGCTACTATCATAAAATATGATAATAAACAACTTCCTAAAGATTAATGCTTAATTTCTCTGCATAAGTTGGGTCATTAGTGTCCATTACCTCTTGCCATGGTTTGGGCCTGTCAATGTGTAAAACAGTTAGTCTGGATCATACTTTCATTACATTCTGACAATATGAATCATAAATCCTGTAAATCATATACCAGTTATGCAAGTGTGTTAACAAGGGCGTGTGGGAGGAGACCTCAGTGGAAAATATGGGAGTAAAATGGAGGATTGTGTATGTTAATAGAGTATATATCTGTGAAACATCAGCAAGATTTTATTTATTTTTGAGGTGTAAGGGTATCATCATCATGATTATCATCTTTATTGGCTAGATTCAAGGACTAAAAACACATAAATTGCACATGCCAAACAACAACAAGCGCAATAAATAAATAAAAGCAGACACGAAACAGAATAAATAAATTAAAAAAATATATACATACATATATCTTATAAAAGACATTCATACTAGTTCCCCCACATTGGTGACTGGTAATGAATTGGATTATAGATGGGGTTAGTCAGCAAGGTTATGTTGTTCTGTGACCTGTTTGTGTGACAGATGAATTTATATATAAGGTGTATAGGACCATAATAATAATAGATTGGATTTATATAGGGTTAGGGTTAGGGTTAGGGTGTTTGTATGTTTGTAGCCACAGTTGCTGACGTTCATGCCTACAGCCCCTCTAAACACCGCCAAACTTTCATACACCAGTGTGAGTAGCACTGGCAGCAAAGAGGGTGAAGTGTCTTGCTCAAGGACCGACTGACTCAGACTGACTAGGACAGAATGGGATTTCAACCACCAACCCTTCAGTTACTGGACGGCTCGCTCTACCAACTCAGCCATGGCTGCACACCATTCTCTGAGATTCAGGAGATGTGTCACTGAGAAAAGGCAAAGAGTTATAGTTGTGAAAGGAAAAGAGAGGAAAAACATCTCCAAGCTGTCTCATTATTTCTTTTTCTGCTGAAATACCAGACAGAAGTAGATAAATGGACTGAAGACTGAATTGTTTCAGAATACAAATTATGGCCTTGCATATTTTTCCTACCTATAAATGTAGTTTTGTTCTAATTATAGAAACCAGTGAAATGAAGAAAGATTGCACAACATACCTCACCCTAACCTAACCTATAAAAATGCACAAAAACATGAGGTCTTAAATAAACTCTACAAAACTAGCCATCACTGCCAATGGCTTGGGGTATTTAATTGAATGCCTCCAATTCTTAACCAGACAGCTGTGACGTCATGACGTGAGGCATCCCCAGGTCATGACCTTTCATTTGCACTTAATTTGAAGTCAATCGGACAAATAGTTCTACAGATATGAACAAGAGAGTGTCCCTTGTGGCCAATCTAGAAATGGTAAATCATCTAAAATCAAATCAGTTCTTCCTCTCAATAATATTGATTAATATGGTAAACCCAATATTTGTCAAATTATTGTGTTAACATATCCCCAAACCTGGACTATTACCAAAATAATTGTCATATTAGGAGGGTTTTTTTTTTTTTGCTTAATTGAAGACTCATTTATTAATATTTTGTATTAATTCAAGCAAAAATTCAAGCAAAAAAAAAAAAATCTCCCAGTCATGGTCAGATTTCTTAAAATATGATTTCCCAGATTGATTTTCTAAAAAATAAGGTCTTATTTCTCACTGAAAAGTTACATTTTAATTGATTATGTCTTATTTTAAGTGTGAGATATTTTAACTACAAATGAGAAAAATACATGTGGTAAGATTTAAATGGTTTTTTTTTTTCCAGTGTAGACACAGGGTTAAAGTCAGTAACGTGTGCTACTGTGATTTCCTCAGGGCATGTCAAGCTGTTTGTAGACTCAGTTGTGGATAAATGCAAATAATATGAATAATTATATTTGGGGTAATATTTTCTCATGTTAGAGTTGACGTTGTTGGCGAGGTTCAAGGTTATTTTATTTGTACCCGTAGGTAGATTTGTTTTGCAGAAAGAATGATTTCATTTGACAATAATACAGAATACAAACTTAAACCTGTGAAGCAGGTACTTGATCAAGTGTCAAGACAAAAAACAAAAAAGTGCTCAGTGTTCCACCGTTCATCAATATAGCAGCATGGATAATTAAAAAGATTAAATAAACAAACAAAATCAAGGTCAATAAAAACAGGATGCAATAAACCATGATAAAAATCTTCAAGAAATGAAAAAATATATGAAATTAAAAAGTAGGAATTAGAAGTCACAATAATAAACTAGTAAAGCACTGAGTGCACAAACCTCCGCCAAGGCAGACCTCCTCCCTCCGAATGAAGAGAGGTTCACCAAGGAGATTATGTCTGTCTGATAGTTAGCAAGATAACTCAAAAAGTTGTGGACAGATCTTGATTTAAATTTAATGACAGTTTGGGGGTGTCACAAGGAACAAATGATTAGATTTTGGTGATGACCCCGAAGAGATCCTGGATTCTGGATCAGTTTCAAATTTTACATTGCGGTGACTTGAGAATACATCTTCCGGGTCATCACCAAAGTCTAATCATTTGTTCCTTGTGACACTCCCAACACGTCATGAAATCCGTCCATAACTTTTTGAGTTACCTTGCTAACTAACAGACAGACAGACAAACTCTGGCAAAAACATAAACTCCTTGGCGGAGGTAATCAATAGAGCAAAGAAGGATAAATAAATAAAGTGCAGTGTCACTACTTTTTATTAAGCTCAGTGACAGTGAGGGACAGGAACAAAGCAGTTTTTAAAACGCTGTGTCCTGAACCGTGGGGGACAGACATTACTGTACATTAAGTCAATGTAATGTCTGTTGAAGGCATGGGAGAACAGCATATGTGTGCATGTGTATATAATGCATTTTTGTTAATCTATTATTATTCATAGAGATGGCCTTATCAGGAAAATAGTCAAGAAAATGCAAATGAAGAAATGTGAGGGTTAAGGTTAAAGTTTATTCTAGGGTGGATTGGGGTTAAGCCAAAGTTATGTTCCTTAAACACATCAAAATAGGTGCATATTTATGTTTATGTATGTTTTTAACAGCATGTAGAGATGCCATTACAATCAACACGATATAACAGTAGTTTTATATTGTATCATAAACATTTGCTCATAAAATGGAGTCATAAAAACGGTTTCCATTACCTCATGATTTTGTTCTTAATAACATTGCACCATTTGCAGGAACTCTACAAAGGGAATCCTAAGACATTCTTTAGTTGCTGCTATGGTGGATGTGTGCTAAACCCATTGGAAATCCTGATTAAATCTTAAACTATAGGTTATGTGTCAACTGTCCCTTAAAATACATTTGGACTAGATATACATCTGTTGTAAATATATAGGTAATTTGTGAACATTTTGGTTTTTCTATTCTGTCAGAAAGCACAAATGTTAGGTCTCTGTACCACCTAAAACCTGAAAAATTAATCTCCAAGTCTGGACAAGTTCAGAATTGATCTCAAAGCTCCAAGTCAATTCATTATAAAGTTCTTTTTATCTTTCCAACAGATCAAACCTTCGTATGATCAAACATTAGTGTACTCACGTTATTTTAAGTCTTAGGAGTTAAAGTAAGTTATATTGAAGAGATGAAAAGACTAGCAGTCAGGTAAATTATGTTTATTTTTAGTTAATTCATGTATTTGTTAAAAAATAAGGTAATTCATATATATATATATATATATATATATATTTCTAATTTACACATTTAATTATTGTCATTTGTTATATATGTGGAGCTGAGATGACCTGCTAAATCTGCATTTCTTGATCATATTTGCTAATGTGCTTTTGTAGATGCTGCTGACTCCTGATTGGCTCGTTGAGTCATGTTTCTTTTTTTTCAGGAAGTGTTGTAAAGCTAGCCATGTGTGTATTACTGATATTTATAAAAACATTTACTGAAAATTACTAAAACTCCGTAGATGTAGAGAATCTGAAGGTTTAGAATACGTATGACTTGGGTGGAGTTGTCTATTGTTTTTGCTTATTAAAATATTGCATAATGAAATGGATTCATTCTTTTTGAATCATCGTGTATCTGAAGTTGGTCCAAGCGTAACCTCTTTCTTTTATCTTCCTTGGTGTCTTCCATCGCCCCACACCTTTCACAGATCAATAAGTGCGTCAGTGGACCAGTCTCTTTAAGCATCACCTGTTCTCTCGCTGTGTAGTGACAAACCCAGTCCTGTTGGGTTGTTCAGTCCACTCATCCCATAACCACCAACACCACCCACCAGGATGTGATTGGGCTTGACAACCTCCCACTGTGGCCATCCAAAGATTTCGAAGCAAAAAGCTTGAAAAGGGGATGGATGGATAAATTCTCTGTCGGTGTTCAGAGCAGGTACTGTCAGGGCAAGGAATGGGGAAGGACAGAGATTTGAGGTGAGCGAAGAAGGAGACAAGGACAAGTGCAGCTAGGATCAGATGAAAATGAATTCAAATTTATTGTGAATGGAATCGCATTGTACTCTGAATGGGAGAATGTTTAAGTATCTGTGTTTTCAACCTTAGGGTTGCCTTTAGTTCAAATGAAGTCACCTGATATTTCTACTAATTGATCTAATCGAATATTAAAATGGTCATATCTCAAAAACAGGACTGAGGATTAATTTTAATTGTTTTAAACCTGAGGGATTGCTAATGACCAATAAAATTAATTTTTAGTGAACGCGAAACACTAGTTTGCAAATAAGTTATGATCCAGATCCAAACCATGGCAGACTTGTGCTGCTTCGCGGAGGTCTGCGCTCTTGGAGTGATTAAGTTCTTGGTGTCAGAGAGAGATGCGTGTTTGGGCAACCAACTGAAATTATCCTACATTTTGGATTGTTTCCCATTATTTATTGAACAGAGGGCAAAACTATTGTACAAATAAGCTAATTTTACGATAATCGTACATCTGGCAGCACTGCAATAATAAGAGGTAGGATAAATCAGATAAGATGTTTGCAAGGGGGTGGAGTTTGTTGTGCCTGGTACTACTTGTTAAACATATTAGTCAGTGATGGATATTTGGTAACCTGACTGTCCCGAGATGGTATTTCACAATACCATCTGGGATCCGCAACCGGTCCGTTTTCAATGGAGGGGCTTTATCTAAAATCCTTGCATGTGATTAGATGAAAAATCTGTCCGTCAGCAGCTTCAGCCACTCACGTTGAAGTCAAGCCGCTTAATCGGCAAAAATAGTTTTCATCATGTATATACACATCAACAGAAGGGGTTTAAACTTACCATATATATGTGACGTTTATTAATAACCTCATCTACTACGATGCCCACCAAGTTCTCCTGGTAAACGTTGTAGGAAAGCATGGTTTTCCGTTTATCCTTCAGCCATAATTCAGGGCTACAGAACACTACCTGCCAACGTCTGTTGCAGATGTGGTTGTCATTTCTTCCTTCCAGTTCCATTACTGTCAGCCCTAGTTTACCAGCCTCTTTAACTTGGTCCTCTGGCAACACAACCAGGGGGGTACCCCAATAACCATGGGCTTCTGCACAGGTACTATTTCTTTATCCACCAGTGGAGCCAACTCATAGACCAAACTCTTGCCAAACCCGGTCGGAAGAAGAGAGAAAACATCATTTCCATTAACAAACACTTCCAAAGCTGTCACCTGTTCATCTTTTAAGGAATGAACTTGCGGTAGAGTAGACAAAACAGTGGAAATAGCCAAGTCTATATGGACCCTCGGATACCTAATGCATGCTACCATTGTGTCTGAAAAAACTACACTGCCGTCGCTTCTGCTTTATGTCACACCAGCAACAATGCCACCGGGTAGTCCCACCCTGCGACACTGATTGGCTCCTTCGTTTTGAAGCACATTTGATTTTTCATGCTACTCAGATGGTTGTGCGAGCGTAGTGTAACGCAGCCAGATGACGTAAGTCAGGTTAGATATGTGGGTCTTTATGACTTAAATATACTATGGTACATACAGTATATACAGCATGTAGTTTGTTTCAACACATTACCAGTGTGTGAGGTATGACAGGTGAGCTGTGTGTGTGGTGATAATGTTTGTGTGAGGTGGCAGAACAGGGCAAGAGAGGAGGGCTGACAAATAACAGCCTTCCACAGCAGGTTGGAGGTGACGGATCAACAAAGAAGGAGAGGGGGAGATGGGAAGCTTGGAATGAAAGATGAGCTAAGAGGAGAGGAATGGAGAGTCGGAGAAACACAGACAGAAAGAAAGAGATGAGGCAGCCACAGAGAGGCAGATGGATGGACAGATTGAGGGAGTGTATAGCTTTAGCATGATTAACTGCCCTGCCACATTCACAGCCCCCTCCATCTACTTCTTCATGTTCTATATTAGCTCACTCTTCCTCTGCATGAATGTAAATATCTAGGACTGTGTCACTAATTCAACCTGATCATGAAGCCTTGAAATTCTTGACTCACATGAAAGGTTTGATTAAAAAAAAAAAAAAAAAGTAGGACTGAAACTTTATAATTGCACACCGCAAAACTCCAAATCTTCCCCAGTGTATTTACACTCATTTCTAATCAAATGTCTCATCACACTTATAATAAGACAGAATCACCTAAAGAGGAACCTTTTGGTGAGATATAAATAACTTCTTTTTAGACAATAGATCTTGAAATTGTTTCATTTTATTTTATTGTTTTAATTCAAGCAAAACATCTATGAATGGAACAAGTGCAAACTGTCTCAGGTATCTTGCCTTTGCCCATTGGTAACATTCTTATGGCATTCTCAATGATTAAATGGTTCTCACTGCTCACACACTTCAGTAGTCTATTAATAATATGTGTTCACATCAGTTTAGGCAGAAAATAATATATTTGAGAGAACTACATATAAAAAGTAGGACTTCAAATATGTACTGTACAAAGTAGGGCATTAACAGACACGTCGACTCCCGTAGCACAAGTTGAAAAGTCGCATGTTATTCTTTCTGTCCCTCTCTCTCTAGGTTAAAATGTTGATGCTTGTGTCTTGTCAGTGAACATTGTTACGTTGCAGTGAACTTTAATACAAGTTGCTCATTGCTGGACAGACGTGTGTCCGTGTGTGTTTTGTGTTTTTTTAGCCGCGTGTCTGTATTGTTCCTCAGCTGAAAATGTGATGACGTCATCACGACATGTGGACTTGACTCCAATGTTATTAACAGATAAGTCGACTTGAAAAAAACTGAAGTCGTCAATGCCCTAGTACAAAGTGTTTTACCTTTCACACTGTAAAGAAAAGCAGTAACATACTGTATTTCTTAGTGTTTCCACCTGTATATTGCTTTATAGAGAAGTACAAAACTTTAGTCTTTCTGGGGTGAACTTGAGGTCATTTTCTTCACTTGGATTGCCTCCCACTGCGTTGGTGAACAAGCAGCCAGACCAACCTTGGCTGTTCTAACACCAGGCCTCTTCATAGATTACCTTTCAGGTGTAATCTTATCAAACCTCACTGATCCCTTCAACAAAATATGAGTTAACATTACAAAGTCCAGCTGAAGTTTCTGCATTTATTTGCTTTATTTTAACAGCCAGTACCAAGCTGCAGTGAAGCAGTGTGTTGGGAGCTTATCAATAAGACCACATTCCTGTTACAGTGGAGAATAAATCACAAGCACAATGAAAGGTTTTGTTGATGCTGTGGTTTGTAACTCGTACCCTTGAGAAGGCCTCAGACAATTGCTAACCGGAGTCTAGTACAATATACACAATTTGGAGCACTTCCAACTACAACTTTACTGATACATAAGGAAAATGGACTATAGTGCATCCAATACTGTGGCTTACACCCCATGGATACTCAACATTTAACCTGTACACAGAGAAAAAAAAAAATCATTGCTCGATACTGTGGACTTCCCACCTGATTGTTCGTTTTTAAACAAAAAATTATTTCCAAATGAACAGAGATGACTAACTTTCCTCAACAATCTGCCAATCTTGGATCTTTATTCATGCAGGCTTTGTTTTATCTTTTAAAATTACTTGTTTGATTGAAACTAGATTTGACATAGACTGAAATTAATTCTGACGTAGTTTCTTTTTCTTTGTAAGTAAAAATCACACAAATCAGTCGATAGAAAATTACACCAAGTGATAATAATTGAATACACAAACAGTACATTTACAAGAAAATAGACAAAATGAAGAAAAAAAGGAGAAAGGCATACAAACATTTGAATTTTTGTGATAAAATTATGTGTACATATACATGAACACACACATAGGTATACATACATATGCATATACTGTATGTGAACATTAACACATTTTATTTGAAACACTCAGATTAATGAAACATAGTAAAAGTAAGTAAGTAAAATTTTATTTATATAGCACCCTTCTCAGTACAGGTACACAGAGTGCTTTACAAACCAGGCAATAAAAACAGCATACACAAATATAAAACAGAAAGAGATACTTATTTAAACACTAGTTTAAATAAGTGCGTTTTAAGTTGAGTCTTAAAAATGTCTGTTGTCGGAGCCGTTCTCAGACTTAGGGGGAGTTCATTCCACAGCTTTGGGGCCGTCACCTCAAATGATCATGTGTGTCTGTACAGTATAGATATATCAAATTCGGAATAAAGTTTATTTCAGCATTATAATTTTCAACTCGAATTAGGTGTAGAATTAAACTCATGCAAACATGGTCCCTGTATATTGTGGCCAAATGAGAAGCAGTTCTCAACTTGCTTATCTGCTTAAAACTAAGACAGATTTGATTTATTGGGATCAAAACATTGCATTTAACAACATTATGTTTACAACCATATATTACATATTACTACAACCCACTATATTAAGTGTTATTATTAAACAATATCATTCTTTTTAGTACCTTCTTTTTTATGGACCTGTTCACAATTTTAACCTTTATATATTAACTGTTCAATCTCTTATTCCACCCATTTTTTTGTTTTTACCTTTCTCTACTCATGGCCTGAATTTCCACTTTTCATTTAATATCCTTTCTTTGTTAATCTTTAGATTTTAATTTGGCATCCGATTATTTTTCTGATTATTTTCCAATGTTTTTAATTTATTCCTTTTTCCTTATGAAGAAAAAAATATTTCTGCTACATGTATAATGTGTAATCTGTTATATGTGTGTGTGTGTGTGTGTGTGTGTGTGTGTGTGTGTGTGTGTGTGTGTGTGTGTGTCTGTGTGTGTATAAAATGATATCCAGGCTAAGCTGTCATTCAAACATGTTATGATCATCTGTAATTACAGCGTAGTATAGTCTCAGTTCAACCCCCTCAGTGTGAAGCAAATTACTTAGTGAAGAAGTGTTAGTTCATCAGTAATTTAGCAGTTTGGTTGTGTACTTAGACTGGGTACACACTTGATGGCTACTGAAGCAGTATTTGATGGGATACAACACGCGTAATGACTTTTTTTCCAATGAATGGACTTGATTTTATTCAGGGAGTAATGCGCACTTAACAGCTGAGTCACTCAACAACACACACAACGACTGGACATTCTGTATCCATGATCCATGCCATCTATTTTTGTTTTGTTTAACAAAAATTGTGTCACTTCCTACAAAATATTCACTCTACAAATGGAGTATTCTTAAATAAATATGGCACAGACCGGAGCTGCAATTCACATTCACAAGTAACGCTCATCAAAAAAGCATTATCCCATTTAAAGCCTACACACTTTATTTCCATTTCAGCATCCATTATGTTTTGGAAATGTTACGGTTTTGGCAGGAAATAATTGCTCTGGTGCAGTCTCAAACAACATGGTGACTTACAGTATGAAAGGGGATTTATGTACTATGGGGGGGCTATGATGGATACTAAAACCACCTACCAATCAATGCTATGTATCCATAGGCTGTATGCCTCACTGAATAAAGTATAAGGTATCCATATTATGGTATCCTTGAACTGTCTCTTCTAAATTGCATCTCATACCTGCTCAATTTATCAGTCAATCAAAACATTACTGTGTTCCAGGAATATTTCACCTTTATTCCAGAATGGCGTGTGTGTACAATAACCAAAATAGTGGGATCATTTGGTCCCACCTTCGTAGCACCTCTGGAGGTAGTAAGAGAGCTACGATAAAGCTGAAATCATGATTCTGGATCACTGTGTAAAACAGGGATCTCAAACCCATTGAATTTCAAGGGACACATTCAGCCCCATTTGATTTCCAGTGGGCCGGTGTTCTGTCTAAAATAGGCATCCCCGTCAAAATGAGCTTCCAGCAGCGAAAAATTGACAATAATCTCAACAAATTCACTTTATTCTGTCAAAATATGTTACTTTGCATTTGGAAATGTTACTATTATAGGTAGACTTTTGAAAAAATCTTTTAATTTTCTAATATTGTATTTAGATTTAGTTACCCAAATGGTTTGACCCAGACAACTCATATGCATATTCATATCATACAAAACTTACTTAAAACTAATGTCCCATCTATCGTACGCATGTGATTGTTTATAAGCTTACTGGTCAAAAGTACGATAAAATAAATATAGTTTCAAACGCTGTGTAGAACTGGTTAATTGTGGCAGAAAGGTGGAATAACCAGCTCACCTTTTTTTTTTTTTTTTTTACCCGGGATTAGTGTGTAAAAGTAGTTTATGTCACCTGACTGGGCCTGTTCAGTCACATTCATAATCATCCCAATAACCATCAAGTGCGTTCGCAGTTTTAATGAGATTACGATCTTCTAAAGCTGATGCAACGTCACCTGTCGCTCATCACATGATTGCAAACATGACTTTTTTTTTTTTTTGTATTATGCAGCTCATTGTAAAAAGGTGTTTTTCTCAGCACATGAAGGAAAATTAATCGGCACAAAAAATGCATTGAAATGTCATTTGATTAGACGTGATTTAGATGATCCCACAAAATCTGACAAAAGCCAAAGCTGTTCTCAGTATTTCATCTGTGAGCATCAGTGTTTGATTCTGTAAGTTGTAAATATATAAGTATGATGAACAGTTTTTATGGTTCTGCATAGGCGCTCATATATCTTGGTAGTGGGATTATTTTCACAGGATATGGTTGTTTTTTTTTCCTAAACAGAAGACAGTGCAAATGAAAAAAACTGTTTCCTTGCAACAATTTTGATATAACAAATTGGCATAAACAGATTATTTTCAACAGGATTGCGTATTGCATCATTATAGAAACATATTCTGAAATGATGCCATGTCTAATTCACAAATGTTACTGAACTTTATTTTATGATAGACTTGGCTATTATAGTCTGCTTTCATTTCAGGACAATTAAATGGATAGATTTGGTTAATTTTACTCTACTTTCATTACAATAAACTAAATCAAGTTCTCCTCCAAAAAATATAGATAACACAACAGTGGGATAAAGACGAACAAAAATGACAGATTTCTGTTATCCAGCTTTGCAGTCTTGCTAATATTATTTGCATAATTTTGACATCTTCACACAAGATTGGCTACATCTGGGATACTGGGGCCAAGGGGAAAGATGTAATTGGCAAAAACAGCCACTGCTGGAGCACAGTTTACGCCAGTTTATTCTGCACCAAGGAGAAAGATAGAGATGGTGAATGAGTAAAGAGACAGAGGAAATAACAGAAGAGACAGGGGGAAAGAGAAACATCTGGGGTCTTGTGGAGATTGTAGAGGTTCCCAGCTGTCAGACTTTCCCAGCTGCTCCAGCGACCTTCACTGTGCCAAGCAGAGGACCATGGGATTGGCTCTGCTACTCCCCAGGTCTAAAGCTAAATATACATACCCTATAATCACTGCTTTGCCTCATATAGCTCTCATTTCTCACTGCCACTGATACAAGTCAAATGCAGATGATTCTGATTCCGCTCAGGTTCTGCTCTTATCAAGAGGTCTTGTTTTTTATCAGTCTTCATCCATGAGTTTGCAGAATAGGCAAAGCTGTTATTCTATGCATCCAAAGGCTTTTCAAGGATGTATTGTACGCTGTCTGCTGTTGTCAGTCAGACAAAGTGGTGCACTGATCAAAGTTATACACTCCAGGTGAAATATTCATAAAGACACACATTAGGATTACGACTCGGTACTAAAACTAAGAGCCTTTATGTTTTCACTCATCACCATTTGAATGTGGTAACAATATATATCGGCCACAAAGTCATTACTGTGGGAAAATGAGCTGCATCTCTGTTATATTGTGGTTTGTCTTGTGTGTTTGCAGTCATAATAAGACTGGGAAATACCAATTAACTCCCAAGGAGTCAGCACATTTGTGCCAAATTTAATCAGACTCTTGAAGCCAAAAAATATGTCCAGGAAATGCTGCAGAGCCTGCGTGTCTTGAAATAGTGGGCTAAGTGAACTACCAAAGGGAACTAAAATGAAATTAATTGCTGGGATGCAGTCAAAATACCATTTAAACAAGGATTATACATTTTCAAGATGTCTGAAAAACATCATGCTAATTACACTAGAGGACTATAACAGTGGTTTTCCAAGGGAGTCATTGTTTACAGTGTACACTATGATATTGATTTCACAATTAAAGGTGGACTGAAGTGAACAATACTGAACAGCACTGGGTGATAGTACAAACAATTCAAAAAAATAATTTATCATTCAACAATTCCGGAATCTTTGAGAACATTGAGATTTTATATGTCCCACCAGGAAATCTCGCTGATTCTCAGAGAGTGCAGCCAGAGTTCCGTCTTACGTCACAAGTTGTACCCAGTTCTCCAAATTGACCGTTGCAAGCACATCTACACTGGTTGTTTTTGGTACATTTTGTTGGGATGCTTGACAAGAAAACACTTTCAACAGCTAGGAATATCTGTTCAGTGGCCAAGGAAAGCTATCATGGCAACAAAAGAAAAGAAAGGGGTAGGAAAAGTGTATTAATCAACAGTATTATTGAGTTTCTAGGTCTAAATAATATAATATTGTTTCCCCCAGGTGAAAGTGTATTGCCTTATAACTTTGCCATCTCATGACCTAAACATTTCTTTTGTGTTGAAAAATACTATAGGTAATAAGGAATGAATCTGCTATTCCACAAAAAAATGTGGCTTCAGTTCACTTTTAATGTGTGTTTAATGAGTGTTGTCTGGCTTTATTGGTCACAGGCTTCATTACCTCCATCAAGGAGGTTTTAAATTTGGGTCCGTTTCTTTGCCTGTCAGCAGGATTACGCAAAACGTTCTGAACGGATTTTGCTGAAACTTTCAAGAATGATAGATAACGGGTCAAGGAAGAATCCATTCCATTTTTGAGCAATGAAGGTCAAAGGTCAAGGTCACACTAAAGGTCAACACCTAAAACACATCAGTGGTAATATCTCAGGATTCAGACAAGATAGAATCTGGTGTTTTTGTTTTGTTTTTTCATTCACTTGGTCTCACCTTCAGACATCAGATGGGTCACCGCCTATGGCTCAATCACATCATGTTTTGACGCCATATCAACCCTTGGTGGAGGTCCTTGTGTAATTTGAGTTCACCACCTGTAATAATCTACTCACAGATTTGTAAATTGTTCGAGAGAGAAAAGGTGCACATTCACAATGTTTTATCTCTGTTAAAGTTCTGGTAGCCAGTGGTGCATTCATGTACCTATGAGAATCTAAACTTCCACCATGGAAATGACCCCCACTTTAAATGATCCAGGACTGCGATTATTGTATATTACTATAGGTGCTAATATGCATTTTGCTAGCACAAGCACTGAATGACCAGACATATTTTAGGTTTTTACATCCGGGGGCTCTTTCCCCAAATTTAAGGTCAGCTCGTTTTATTGAATAACCTGCGAAGTGAAAAGCATAACATTGTTATCATCTCTGAATCCAATTTAGTTCCATTTTCTTTCCTTTTTTTTGCTAGAATGGTCTGTTCATGTCACATGCTGTGTGCAGGTCTTTCTCATCTCGCAAACCTGGACTGAAAAATATGATTGCTAGATGAAGTAACATTGTATTATGTAAAAATGAAGATATAAAGAAACACGCTCATTTCTCCAAGCCATCAGAAAAAGAGAGCAGAGGACTGAACCTAGTACCTGGGCAAATTGAAAGACTTCTATTTGTCCAAAGAAGAAAGTGAAGAGAAAGTTTTTGCAGCAGAAAAGTAATTCATGTAGTCGCGCGAGTTGGTTTATTAGGTTATATTTATCAAAGTTAAAAGCAACTGCTGTTTTCCTCGCCATTAAATTTATTGTAGGAATGCCTGTAATTTAAATAAGGCAGTAAAGCTAAATTTCCGTATGTTCCAGACTACAAGGTACATCTGACTATAAGCCAAACCCACCCCATCTCCAGCATCTCACAATCGATTCAGTGATGCCAAGCTTACGTAGAACAGCTCTATTATCTTCTTTAAGAGCTGGATCAATCGTTAGCACTTGAAACATAAATTCTTCATTGTTTGAGCTACAGGTTCATAGCATCAGAAAAAAGTAGCAGCTTATAGACCAGAAAATATAGTATGGTAATTAAATTTCAAACTATATGTAATCCTTTATAGCAGTAGTCCCCAACCTTTTTATAACCACGGACCGGTCAATGTTTGACAGTCTTAACACAGATCTGAGGGGGGGGGGTTATATTGGCCGCCGCAAGAGCAGGCTTGGTCTGTGGGAATCACCTGTCGCGATGAATACATATTTCAAGTACAACTTCAAGCTTTCTTTTTCTTGGAAGTCATAGGCTCTTCTGTCTCTTCAGTCGGCCTTTTTCTCTTCGAAAGAACTTACTTATTTTGCTAACATGTGGGTTACATTATAGGCGTTCAAGTGACAGAGAGATAACCGAGAGAATCCGGTCATTTTTCATAATGAAGGATTGTTCAGACTCAGATAATGAATACAAGAGAAATAATTAATTGTTTATTAGGCAGCCGGCGGCCCCGTTACCAAGTTAGCCATGGGCCAGTACCGGTCTGTAGCCTGGTGGTTGGGGGCCACTGCTTTATAGAGCAAGTGACTGTTTTTGGTCATTTCCACAAACATTTAATATGGGGCTAAGCCAGAGCATTAGTGAGGTCAAGAAACATGTTGGTTTTTACAAAACTAAACTGTAATTTGGAGATTTGATACCAATTTAGAAGCTGGAAATAGAGAATGTGTGTTTTTTGTAAGTTAATGACCTTATAACTTATTACATGTTTATCCCAAGAGGAGGCAGACTATTGTTAAGCCAACTGACAAGGAGGTAGATGACAATATCCAATAACATGCTAAGTTTGACATTTTCATTCATTCATAGTATTTTTGTTAGTTGTAAAGAGTTAAGGGTTTTGATCCTTAAAATGGTCACGTTACACTGTAGCTACAATCGGGAGACATTA
Source organism: Siphamia tubifer (assembly GCA_020466265.1). Classification (NCBI taxonomy): domain Eukaryota; kingdom Metazoa; phylum Chordata; class Actinopteri; order Kurtiformes; family Apogonidae; genus Siphamia; species Siphamia tubifer. The sequence goes on from CM035786.1 coordinate 18,607,991, forward strand.
GACCAAAACACATTCTCCCAAATGTACACAGTAGTTTGTACAAGGTATGATGACCTTGACTGTAACAGATATGACATGAAACATAAATTAGCAGGCAGATTTGCGTGTTCATCTGTTTGCATGAGCATCTGTGTCATTATTTCCAAGCACAACATCATGTATATCGTCGATGTATGGGGATGTCATGGGATATACAAACATACGGAGATGGCGTGGGGGGTTGGTGAAGGGGTCAGCTGGGTAAAAGTCACCCAGTGGGACAAGCTGGCACAGATGGAGCCTAAGACCCACTAAACAACACTCCATGTCAGCTGCACTGCTCAACAGAGCCCCTGGGATCCACCGGGCCTTTGGCAGACAGAAGCACTCCGTGTTTTAGTCAGCAATTAGTTTAATGGAGCAAAATCTAAAATCACTTCAAACCAACACTGCCATGAAAAGGAATGACAAGGGTAATAGCTTTTAGACATTACTCAGGTTATGTTGTTTACATAAATAGAGGGAGACAAGTTGGTCTGTTTTGATCTCGAAGGTGTCAAGCTTTTTTTTTAGATACTGTACATGGTGGTAGCAAGATGATTGGAACAGAGGAGTCAGCAATAGCAATAATGGTGATGTCTTATATTTTATTTTTACATGCAATAATGCGGTTGTGTGACAATGAGATGAAAAATGTATTTACTATGTAAAAAAACCCCATTTAAATAGACTTGAGTAAATAGTTTATTCCTACCATTTTCCCCCTAGCACTGCCAGGTTTGTCATCTAGCACACTCTTCATGCCACTCTTCTGTGACAGGTGCCACTTCTCTGGGCAATTTTTGTCAATTTATCTCTTCACATGTCTTTTTGCTTTACCATAGGCAACATTTTTGAAAGTCTACACATTTCAATGGCCATGAAAATACAGGACCAACCACACAATCGGGTCCTGTTACTTTGGTTTCCTAGAAAAAAGCTGCAGGTAATATCCAAGTGAGGACAAGGACCAAGAAAGTGTATGTGCATGCAAGCATTTGTGGTATTTGTACTTTTGCAGTGCTTAGCTTTGGTCTCATGATTTTTTTTTTTCAGTCAGTCAACATTGGAGGAACGCCATTAAATGATCAGATTTATCTGATAAAAGTCTGAATTATCTGAAGTTAAATGCACCGCAATGTGTACATTTTCATGATTACCGATCATAGCAGCCATGTAAATGTTATAGCCACTCTGGAAGACATAGAAATCCTAGTTAGCATTAACATTAGCAATCATGTCCTGTATGAAAGGTCTTGACAAACGGCTCCACCTCTCACCCAGGGAGATTTAGTGAACATTGCCTGCTATTTGCCACCTGGCAAGAGCCTGTGTAATTTAGCCCCCATATATCGGGGGATTTCTGACAGATTGAGGCGATAGGTGACATGGTTGCAAATCAATGTTTCTCAGATACATTTTTGGTTGTGATGAACAATGTCAATATGAACAGGCTGTCATGTCCTTAACAAGTATCTGCTGTGGTTTCGACCTGTTCTCTACTCCTCAAAGTCTTATTCCCTATTCGACGAGATAAGTATTATCTGTGGACCACTGGTAATTTGCAACCTCTGTGTTATTGTGTGGCGCATTCAGACGGGATGGACAAAAGTCTGTAATTCACGCAAATTACAGACATTATGGCTGGATATATCATAAATTCACAACATCCTGTTTGGTCTTTATACATTAATAGGGTAGTATGGAAACACAGCATAAGAATAAAGGCAGTAAATGCCATTGGCAGGGGTGCAGTCTGTAAATTGGCTTCAGGCCTTCAAAATAAGAGCGGGATCAGTCTAGATTAAAACAGTCTCCAGATTACAGAATCGGCAAACAGCCAACTGAATCTATAGGGACAACTTCAGATAGTTATCAATCTTGAATAGAAATATATTGAATATAAATATTATGTGACTATATCTTCCTTCACCACATGCTGTCACACAATTTCAGATGCTTCCTCCATTGTTCACTCCAGAAAAGGACAAAAGGTGCATAAGTGAAATCACAAACGCAGACAGGCACATTCACACAGACTTGAATTGCCCCTGCACATCTGCAATTTGCGGTGGTATTATTACTGAGCAAACGACAGACATGGCATCTTCGCACAGGACTAAGAACTCAGACATTCTCCGTAATTATTCCGAATTACCAGTGGTCCATAGGTAATACTTATCCCGTGCGAATAGGGCATTAGTTTTATTTCATCACCAGTGCACCCTTGTCTTGGTCATACCATCTACAACTAGGGTTTTCAAATAGTGAGGCAGACCTCCCCTAGGGGTACCAGAAGACTTCAGGGGAGGCACGACATGACAAAAAACCTGAATAAACCTACAGTACATGTGGGTTACCTCGCTACAGCGCATGTTGATAACTAACTACAGTACATTTAGTAAACTAACTACAGTACATGTGGTAAACTAACTACGGTATATGTGGTAAACTAACTACAGTATATGTGGTAAACTAACTACAGTATATGTGGTAAACTAACTACAGTACATGTGGTAAACTAACTACAGTATATGTGGTAAACTAATTACAGTACATGTGGTAAACTAACTACAGTATATGTGGTAAACTAATTACAGTATATGTGGTAAACTAACTACAGTGCATATGGTAAACTAACTACAGTATATGTGGTAAACTAACTACAGTACATGTGGTAAACTAACTACAGTATATGTGGTAAACTAATTACAGTACATGTGGTAAACTAACTACAGTATATGTGGTGAACTAACTACAGTATATGTGGTAAACTAACTACAGTGCATGTGGTAAACTAACTACAGTATATGTGGTAAACTAACTACAGTACATGTGGTAAACTAACTACAGTATATGTGAAAAGCAAAATCCTACTTGCAGCTAAAATGAGAGAAAATATTAAGGTGTGTTAAAAGATACATTAAATAACAGATGTGAAAATGTATTTAAAAACTGTTAAACACAAAGATTTAAGATGTATGAAAAGAGATGTAGAACAACATACACAGATGTCAAATAAATGGGGTAAAAATGTAATGTATGTAATGTAATATATGTGTGTGTATGTATGAAGATGCTGAAAACACATAGGTTTGGTGGTGATCAGTGGATGTGTGTGTGTGTGTGGTGGGGGGGTGTTGAGGTGTGTTTTTCAGTCTGCACGCTTTTCTAGTTATTTATTTGGTATGTTTCTAGTTTCAATTTTACACAGTTAAAGAAAGAAAAACAATCCAAGCCATCCCCATGAGACTGTTTGATGTGGGTTTTTTTGTTGCTTTTAATGAAAACTAACAAAACAAAGCAACACTTTTTCTAATTTATTATTTTCTCCTTATGGAAGCACTGATGACAGGCACACCACTTCAGAAAAACATGTTAACATTCAAGTTAATTTCCCCCAAAAAGATAAAATAAAATCTTTAAAAGCCCTTAAGCACTATTGGATGTTGCATATTTTACATAAATGTTGAATGTTAAAAACATGCATTATTGTATGAATTATATGTTCTCAGTTCAATTTTACCTGCCACAATATTAATAAGGTTAATTAAAAAAACATGTTACGTTGTTAAACTGAGTAAATTTAAGCCAACAAGACAGTTTTTGCTATAGTCCCAGTTTGCTATCTTGGTCTTCAGCATCTGTGCTGCAACACACATCACACAATTTCATTTCCATTAATTGACTATTTTGAAGTGGAGCAAGGAGAGTTTTCTATCACCATATTGTCAGGAAGCAGCTGCCAGCTGCATCGTCAGCCCATAATGCAATCAGCTATTGTATGGAGGTTTTCCCTTTCCCATTGTGTTAGGCATTGCTTAGACTGTTAATATGCTTTGATGGTCAAAACATGCGTCAATTGTCTCAGATGGCAGGATGCGCCCATAATTCATCATGCACTTAATCTACAGACTCCATTCACTATTGTGCTGCTCATATAAGCAGTACGTAAATCCTGGCTTTTAACATGCATGTTATGAATCCACGTATCATTCGTTTATTTGTTTTTCAAAATAAAACCAAAATAACAATGAAAAAACAACTTGTTTCTTCATTATTTGTTTCCAAAACCAAAAGGAAAAAAACAGATAATGAAGCAGTTTTTCCCGTTTTCCTTTTTATGTTTAAATGAATAATAGAAAAAACAGATAACATAATCTGTTTCATCCAATTTTGACCTGAAGCAAAGTCCTGAAGCGAGTTGAATAACCTGGAAAGATGGAAACCTATGTCCTACTACCCTAACACCTGAAGAAAATTGGTGTCATTTCATACCGTAATGATCTTCAAGTCCGGTGGCCATGTTTCTTTCAGTTGTTAAGATTAATTTCTGGTTTACTCAATTTGCTTCAAGTCAAAATTGGATAAAACAGGAAATGGGTGTTATCCATTTTTTCTATTATTAATTTAAACACCAAAAGGAAAACAAAACAAAAAAACCCATTGTTATCCCTTTTTTTCATTTTGGTTTTGGAAACAATGAAGAAACAAGTTGTTTTTTCATTGTCTTATTTTTGGTTTTATTTTGAAAATCGAATGAACAAATGACACATGGATTGTTATGGCCCTTTCAGAAACAATCCTGTTGGCATTGTCTTCACCTCTGCACTGAACAGCTGGAGTTTTGGAAATTTTCTCGACCTAAAATCCAGTATATGTCTCAATATATGCTAGTATGGTAATATATAAATGGGTATTAGTGTGTATGAGAGTGAGGATTTAATACATTGTTGTATAGTTATATTTGTTATAGGTTTTATTAGTAGTAGTATTAATATATTATTATTGAGTATTGTTATTTCCATATTTATTTCTGTTCATGGTTTTCATTTTCTATGTATATATGTATCAGATATACTTACTAATTGTAGTGTTCTTTTTCTTTTGGAGGAAGGGGATTTTCATTTGAAAAGTTGATTCAATAAGAAGGGCTGGGATTTTATAAGTGTGAACTTCCACCCACTCCTTTTGAACATGCATGTCTTGTTTTTACCTCCACCAAGGAGGTATTAAATTCGAAAAGTTCTGAACGGATTTAAATGAAACTTTCAGGAATAATAGATAATGGGTCAAGGAAGAACCCATGAGATTTTAGGCAATGAAGGTCAAAGGTCAAGGTTACACCAAAAGTCAACAGCTAAAACACATCAGTGGTAATATTTTAGGATTCAAACAAGATAGAATCTGGGATTTTTTTTCATTCACGTCTCACCTTCAGACATCAGATGGGTCAACACCTATGGCTCCATCACGTCACGTTTTGATGTCATATTACGCCATATCAAGCCTTGGTGGAGATCTACTGTCTCTAACTGCCTTGTTGACTGTATGTTTTCTTTTCCATTTCTTAATGTTCAAATTAATCAAATGAAATAATAATAATAAATTGATATACATATAAAATAATTGCTATATAGAGATCATAGGGAATAAAGTTTGGGGGTAGGAGTCCATACCTTTTTTACTTCTTCATACTCCTTTTTGAGCATGTTAAATTTAATTTATTTCTAATTCATTATAAGTATGTATATATTATGTGTGTATATTTTTTGTTTAGTTATCAGTGTATCATTACAGATCTTTTGTTGCATGATTGATTTTATTTTCTACATGTTGGAAATCAAACAATACACATGTCACAGAATCTAGGGATTTCAAATCCACTCTGTCCATGTTGTCTGTCTGTCCTTGGCTGCATGCCTCGTTTCTATGTCACAGCTGTTTGAGGCAGCGACAAACCATGTCGGTATGGCGTAAGTGATTGGAAATAATGGTTTTCAGAGCACTGTGGTGCCATTGTCACATTGTGCCTGAAAGCCCCCTTAGCCTTTGATGATCAGTATGTCACACGTATAGCTTACTGTTTTCCATACCAATTAGATCTGTCATGGAGTGTCCTGTGGATTTGCCTGTTAGTAATCACACTAAGAAATCAGTGCTTAAGTACCTTTGTGAGCAGGAAAAAATATATAGTCTCAACAGATTCTAAATGGCAGTTTCTAAAGTCCTTGTTGGCACAGTAAAGTGGACAAATATTTAACATGCAGCGGCTCATGGGTTATGGAGGGTACTGTTTGTAATGACGAGGGACAATCAAGGAGTCTGTAGATAAGGGATCTCTATGTCTGATCCATAAATATGTTTCTGTGCATTATGGTGAGATTCATGTGTTGTCATTCAAAGTATGTCCATAATGTAGAAACCACTCAGTGAATACCATTAAAGATGTCAAATACTTACATCAAGGGTGTCAAACATGTGGCCTGGGGGCCATATCTGGCCCTCGAAAGGGTCCAGTCTGGCCCCTGGGATAAATTTGTGAAATACAAAAACAGATACTGAATATACTGATAACTTTATTTCAGGTTCCACACACAGATCAAAATGGGTTGAATCGGTAAAATACTGTCATAATAATCTATAAATACTGACAATTCTATATTTTGGTCTTCGTGATTTAAACATGTTTATGTCTTTTTACTGTATTTTACTCCCAAGAGAAGTGATCATGTGACCATGTATGTCACATCCTGTGACACATTATTGCGGGAAAAGTGTTTCCATTGCGCTTTTGCGATATATTAGAAAATCGAAACATCTGAAAAACCACCTCATGAAAGCGTGAAAACTTTTTATCGATATTTGAGTGTTATTGTTTTTTTTTAATTCAGGTGTTTTCATTTCCAGTTTTTTATAGTGATATTTACATTTTGCAAACGCAGCTAGAGATGCCTCATCACCGCGTCATGGACATGTATGCGGAAGTACCGGTAAACTCTGTTATTCAACCTCAAGTCATTTTTCTAACCTCCAAAAACAACTGGAAACAGAGCAATCCAGATGTTTTTGTTGTTTTTAAATAGATCCAACACAGAAGGCATTCAATAACAATGGAGAACACAGTAATATTAATGAAATAACCATGGAATGACTCCTTTAAAAATAGCTAAAATTGGTCGATTAAATCACTTCCGATCAATCTATCTCTAGTCTGAAGTGTAAGTTTAACAACATTCTGCCTGTTATTAAAGGTTTTGTGTATTTGTAGATCCACTAATGAACAATCTGTACATTGTAATTGACATGTGTAATCTTTTTAAAATTGCATTTAGTTTTGTGAAAAAGCATCAATCAAGGATTGTTGGCAGATGTCAACATTATCACATAATTTAACTTTCTTTTGCTCTAAAATGTAGAGGCATATTTGAAGTTGACCTTATTTATAAATTATGTTATTATTTTATTGGTACAACCCAATTCAGATCAAATATGGTTTATTGTGGCCCCTGAACTAAAATGAGTTTGACACAAAACAGCCTGGAAAAGAAAACAAGTCCTTTAAAAATGGGCTGTGTTTATATTATTTCTGTTCAATAAGCATGTAATCTGTTTATTTTCATACCTGCTGCTATGTACATAAATCATTTCAGGAAGTTGAAAATTATTTTTCTCTGGATGAAAAAATATCTAGTAGCTTATGTCAAACTAGACACAGTGTTCAAGTTAATGTTCCTGTGATTACTGTATATAAACAAGACACAGTCGACGGGTTCCAGCCAAAGAAAAACACATCACATATTATTAGAGATGTCTTAGAATTCAAAGTGTAAAACTTTCTTAAACCTTTAACTATTGAGATGTTATCGGTTCCACAGTATTAAAAAAATTTTAATGAATAAAATAAGCCAAAAAAAAAGAACAAGGTGATCAATAAAACGAACAAAAATGAACAATAAACCAAGAAAATAATAAGTAACATGGACAAAAGACACAAACAGAAATAAAATAATAAAAACAAAATGTAGAAAAAGTGAACAAAATAAGAAGATGAGCAAAAAAAATGTGCTAAAATGACATTTAAACATAACTAACTAGTATTGTAATTTGGTGCCAACAGTTTTAGTTTTGGCTTTGACTTTGACTTTCTCTAAATCTGTTGCTTTTTTACACCTGTTTATCTTCATGCATCAGATTCACGAACAAAACACAGTTAAAAGAGAAAACGGGAAAATCACCACAACAATCGAAACCCAAAAAAATAAATGAAAACACAAGGAAAATAGTTCCAGACCCAGTGCTACTTTTCAGGCATTTTTTCCTTTAAGTGTTTTGTCAACATTTATTATCATATAATCCTCTGTATTTTGCATTTAAACCAAAACAAAGACTCATAAAAGTGTGTTCAGTAAAAACATAACCCTTTTAAATCTTAACTTTTTTCACCCTACGTGTCATTTGCCCTCATGATGGATTACTAAAGCTATAATCAATATTTTAGTACAAATAGGGTGCTACATGCACCATGTATGAAACGTGTTATTTAAATAAAGTTTGATTGATTGATAAAGTGATGCTCTTCTCATTGTACTGAATAAAACCATTGTGAGCCAAACTGTCGTTCTAAAACTGTGTATAATAAACAGCTAAAGTTGGAATTCTTTATTTATTCTTGTATCAGTCAGATTGAAATAATTTAGAATATTTTAATGATTTCCAAATGTTCTTCTTCCTGGCTCCGGATTTCATCTCCTTCATCGATGTGTTTTGTTATCGTCACCATTTATCTTTATTTTAATGAATAATATTCTGGGGGAAAGAATATATATGGGTAGCTAAAACACAGCTTAATTGTCCACGAGAGATAATTAGCACTGTGAAGAATGTCACGGTTTGACTCTGAGAGGATTGTAATTGTTTTTGACAATTTTTTTTTTTTTTTTTTTTTTTTGAATTGTAAGACATTAACACATCTTTAGTTGTCACAGTAAGTGTAGCTGGCTCCAAATGAAGCAAGAGGCAGATTGCAGATGACTTGTGCTGTGCGAGGAAATGTGGATAATTAGTAGAGGCAGTAATGCAGGAATTAATGACAGCTGGAATGTAGTGTTGTGATGGCAACATAGACTTAAAGCATGAATTTACTCTGTTGTTGTTCGTGAAATGAAGCTACTGATGAACCCACAAAACCCAAGTCAGCCTTTTAACTCAAGCAAACCATAACCCACTCAATATCCTGAAGTAAATGTGACATGTCCTTCGAAAAGTGTTACATCCAATCAGCAAGACACACTTATGTAAATCATTGCTGAAACTTAATTGTTATCTTGAAGAGAATATGCTAATAGCCCATCCAGTGTATAATGAACCAGTCATGTATGGAATATATTGACAATTACATGAATATTGTAACAGACTGTAATTCAAGAGGTCTGACGAGAAGGAAAAACATTTACATAGATGTGTTTTTTGACAGGTACATATGTATGTCTATGAAAAAATAAATAACCTAAATGAAAAACAAATGCTTTTCAAATTTTTATTTTTTATTTTTTTTGTCTGTCTATTCTTTCCAGCAACTTTACTCAAAAACTACTGGACCAGTTTCCGTGGAATTTTCAGTAAAGGTGTGAAGTGGTCTCGAATAGATCCCATTAAATTTTGGTGAAGGTAGGTCAAAGGTCATGGTCACCAAAAATGTGTTTTCACAATAATAAGAGATAGGACAGATCTCTTTACATGTTTGTGAGGGGCGGGGCTTGTTGTTCCTGGCACTATTTGTTATTTGTCTTGTTAAGCTTTATTCCCTATTAAAGTTACAAAGAATCTTGTGTTCAGATTAGGGCATTAACAACATCAGTGTTTTTTTCAAGTCAATTTATCTGTCAACACAGACACACGTCTGTCCAGCAGCAACTTGTATTAAAGTTGACTGCAACCTAACAATGTCCACTGACAAAATGCAAGCATCAACATTTTAACACGAACAGAACAAAGGCTAACATTAGCGAAGAGTTTTCTGTTAAATTTAATTGCACAACATCAGTAGGTGAACATATGTCTGGATTCTGTCTGGACCGACTATCCAAACATCTGTCACGCAAGGAGGAACTATTCAAAACCTGTTGACACTAACAGTTAATATATAAAATTACATATAAAACACAAATAATATATGTCTGTTTGTTTTTAAATGCCCAAGCCTTGAAATAATGATGATGATGATGATGATGATGATGACAAACCCTATAGAAAGCTCTGTTTTGCTCATGATATAAATCCCCAGTAAAATCTCCATAATGTCTATACTTAAGAAGATAATGGATTATATTTTTAATATTATTATGTGGCAATGAAGACAATAGTACCATTGCTTTGTATATCATTTTCCCATTTGCTGTTTTTAGAACCTATGGAAGGTGAGGATAGTAGTTTATTGCAGAATCTGGCTGTCAAATGTTAAGAAGGGTTTAAATCAGAAGCTATTTACAGATTCCTAAAAGCTTTTCCTGTATGATTCCACATCCAGACTGTCTAATCATACAGTACTAACCTCTCACATGCATTCAACCCCATCATCTTCCACTCTCCCACTGCCCTTATTCTCCAGTCTTTTAATCTTTGTTCCTGTCTCTTTCTGCTTCTCATGTTGCCATTAACTCCCCTTTCATCTGTTTTTCAGGCTCGCTTTGCCTTTATCTCAAGGAGTTTTATCACAGCAGGTCATTTAAGTTTGTTGGCAGCGGGTGACCGAGAATCCAGAAAAGTTTTTGATTCACATGAAGACTGCTCTCCAGAGGTGGAAAGTAATGAAGTAGAAATACTTTCTTACTGTACATAAGTAAGTACTTAGGACTTTACTCGAGTATTTATTTTTCTGAGAACTTTTTACTTTTACTCCCTGTATTTGTTCATAAATATCTGTATTTTATACTCATTACATTTATATAATTATTTGTATTTATACTCCTTACATTTATATAAATATCTGTACTTTATACTCCTTACATTCCCAGAATAGACTCGTTACTTTTTCAAAGTAATTGGATGTGACAGTATGAAAATTAAGTGGCTTCAGAGGGAAAATCAGACTTTCTATATAATAATGATGTCTTTTATCTCAAATTTTGACTCTTCTGTATTTTTTTATTTATCTCATATTTATGACTTCATCTCATAATTTATAGGTTTATTTCACAATTTATACTTTTAATCTCATAATAATGAATCCTTCTCTCAATTGTGACTTTATTTCGCTAAATTTTCCAGTGATGTGATCAAACACGTCATCTACACAGTAACTCACTTTCAAAGGCTTTATTTTTAGATACTTTTGAAACTTTTCACATTTTTCCTGGTTAAGTATTTTTTATTAATAACTTTACATTTTAAAATTTTACATCATTACAATTGACATGTACTTATTTTTTACTTTAGAAAAGGAGTTGAATCAGTACTTACACTTTTTCACAGTGAGTCTTTATGGGTTAATATCCTGATCATGTGTCTTTACACACAAGATACTACTACTAGCACTTCACTGTATATATGCCAGCATCAGCACTTTCCCAGGTCTCTAAAATATTTAAAAAAAACTATTCATAAAATGCTTTTACAGTTTGGTTGAGAAACATGAGTTGCTGACAGACAGCAAGTATGGATTTCAAACGAATACACTGACAGCCTTGGCAGCGATTGACCTGGAAGAAAAAAAAGATAATCTATTGATCCATACGGGGATGCACTTGGAGTGTTTTTAGACTTCCAGAAAGCATTTGACAGTGTCCATCATTACATTGTTGATTAGAAAATACAGAAGTATGGTTTTTAAGGTGTTGTTTTGGACTGGGTAAATGCATATATACTTAAGAGGCAAGTATGTGTACCAAAAAAATCAATATTCGTATGGAATATATTGTATGGGATACCTCAAGGATCAGATTTAGGACCACTATTTAAAGATAATATTGTTGTAAAACTTTGTTTTAGTTTTTTTTTTCTTTATGTATTGATAAAAATAACAATTGGGTTAATGTGGAAACAGTGGAAGATAAGGGTAAAGTAAATCTATCCGTCAATGCAGATGTTTATAGAACTTCAAAAGGCATTATTTAAAATCAAAGTCAAGTGAATGAATGACATTTTCAGCCAAATATATAATTAACATAATACATGGGATTTACTGGTGTTTCTATGTTCACTATCAACACCTGAAAATGCAGTATATTGCCAAAAATATTCACACACCTGCCTTGAAATATACTTATGTGACATTCCATTCTTAATCCATAGCGTTTAATATGATAGTCCGATGTTCTAAAACTGTGTGTGTGTGCTTCAGTCTAATGTAACCATGACGACAATGATTTTCTCATCAATCTCTTGCTTGAGCACCAAAAGATTTTGGACAATTCTATACTCCCAAGTTTGTGGGAACAGTTTGGGGATTGTTCCTTCTTGTTGCAACATGACGGGGCACCAGTGCATAACCTAAAGTCCATAAAGACTTGGATGAGAGAGTTTAATGCGGATGAAGTGGACTGAGCTGAGCACAGTCATGACCTTTAACCTCAAAGAACACCTTTGGGATGAAATAGAGCGCAGACTGAGAGCCAATGATCTCACAAATGCTTCTGGAAGGAATGGTCCAAAATTCCCATAAACTCATTCTTAAACCTTGTAGCAAACTTTCCCAGAAGAGTTGAAGCTGTTACAACTGCAAAGGGTGAAGCCACATCAGATTAAACCCTATGGATATTAACTATGGGATGGAAGCGATTCAGGCAGGCGAGTGAATACTTTTGGCAATATTATGAAAAGCTGAGAAACTGAATTTTACCTCAATTACTAGAAATATGTATTGGTTAAAAATGACATTAGATTTAAAATCATTTAATGCAGGGGTGTCAAACTGCGGTCCTCGAGGGCCGGTGTCCTGCATGTTTTAGATGTTTCCCTCTTCCATTACACCTGGAGGCCATTGCATCATTATCAGTCTGATGAGGAGCTGATTATTAACTCTTTAAATGTCAGCACTGATGCATTCTGAATGGATGATTTAGTTTAAATATTCAGAAAAATTCAATTGTTTTCCTTTTAGTTTTGTGCATGGAAAGAGTGCCAAAAAGTAAGAGTTTTTTTAATCTTATTTAAACATTTTTCGAAGGCAAAATTAAAATAGCTGGGACCAAATTTCAATAGTAGTTTTCTTCTTTAGTAATTTTTTTTTTTCAAAATGTTTCACATTATTTGTCATTTTGTAAATATTTATTAGTTTTTGTTGTTAATTTTGTTTATTTTTCTACACTTTGGACTTTTTTATTGTAGTATTTTTTTTTCTTCCATTTGTGTCTTACTTTGCTCATATTACCAATTATTTTGTTAGTTCTCAGGAGTTAAAGGGTTAAACTGAATCACATGAAAGAGGGAAATATCTAAAACATGCAGGACACCGGCCCTCGAGGACTGGAGTTTGACACCTGTGACTTAATGCTTTTGGTTTATTGGACGCAGTTTAAATCATTGAGGGTGAATTTTTCCCTCAGTTGCTCAATCCATGAAAATAACAGATAACCAAATAATGATCTTAATTGTCGTCTTTCCCTAAATGCAGAGATATGGGGAGATTTCTTTAAAGAATGTCTTTGTGTGCATAATGCTCTTACTATTTTCTGGGATGTAGAGTAAAGTCAGGAAAGGCTCAGCGGTGTTTGAACACCTGCTCCCCACAGGCTTAATGTAAAGTACTTGTACACAGAGGTGCTCTTAAAGGAAAATGAAAACATGACATGAGGCTATGTTTTCTAGAGCCATGCGTGACTACCAATTATCCACTGGTATTCACTCTCAGCGAGGAAATTGATGGAATCAATCAACAGCTGGAAAACATAATTCGGATGTAATTATGAAATTATGAACTTGTGTGTGATAGTCTGCAGACAGGATGATGAATAACATACATGACATACCTTTAAATGGTGTTTACTCAACAAGGCTACAGTAAACACAATTTACATCCTTTTTTTTTTTTTTTTCACTGCAAGCAGGATTTGCCAGGGTAGTTTATAATTGAGTCTAGTGGTGCATGAACTTTCTACAGCTGCAATCTGTCTAAGCACCAGTATTTCTCCCTCTGCAAGCCCCAGCTTTCTTTTGTCGACTCTGCCACATGTCTCAACAGTCCCCAAATGTGAGAGATCTTGATGAAAGCAGAATGTAATTATTAGTGTGGTAGTTCTAGGAGGGTGGCAGGATCTTTACATGGTTCAGCAAGCAATGCACTCTCTGTTCGAATGAGGAACATTCACATCCTTTCAAGGGCAATTATTTCAGCCCTCACTCAACCCTCTCTCTTCTTCCCTGAATGTCAAATGCGGTACCGGGCTGATGTAGAAGTTATCCAACAGTCTCATTTAGTGATATTTGCTATTATAGGTTTTTGTTACCCTTGCATCAGCATTAGAACCCACTTTTATTTATGTATCGAGACCCTAATAATACCAGACCTTTCTGTGTGGAGTTTGCATGTCCTCCTCCAGGTACTCCAGTTTCCTCCCACCATCCAAACACATGCACTGATAGGTTAATTGGTTAATCTAAATCACCCATAGGTGTCAGCCCTGAGATGAACTGGAGACTCATACAGGGTGTACCCCGCCTTTGCCCATTGTTGCTGGATTAGGCCCCCAGTGACCCATGCGACGCTAGTGAGGATAAAGCAGGTTCACATGACGAAGATGAGAGACCCTAATAATTTGAAACATTTGAATTTCAACCCTGGGCGGCACGGTGGTGCAGTGGTTAGCACTCGTGCCTCACAGCAAGAAGGACCCTGGTTCGAATCCCACACCAGACCTTTCTGTGTGGAGTTTGCATGTCCTGCCCGTGTCCGCGTGGGTTTTCGCCGGGCACTCCAGTTTCCTCCCACCATCCAAAGACATGCACTGATAGGTTAATTTGTTAATCTAAAATTGGCCATAGGTATGAATGTGAGAGTGATTGTTTGTCTATGTATGTCAGCCCTGCGATGAACTGGCGTCTCATACAGAGTGTCCCCAGCCTTCGCCCATTGTAGCTGAATTAGGCCCCCAGTGACCCCAGTGACCCCCGCGACCCTAGTGAGGATAAAGCGGGTTCAGATAATGAATGAATGAATGAATTTCAACCCTCAAACCATGTTTGGCAAAAATCAGTGGTTTTGTACAACTCATAATTCTTGCTTAATTTGTTCCATCTATAACCATATGCAGGGTGCGACCTATCAAAAAACCAGAGCCCCCCCCCCTCTGCTGGGGTTTGTCACAGAAAACAGCTTGCATTGGATGTTATGACCCTCATTCTCATATGAATGTCATAAATCAGGCTCAAATCACTAAATAAACATTTAAAATCAACAGTTTTATCCTATGGTGCAGTTCATGTGGCCTTTTCTGATGCCCACGTGCGAAAGTGCGGTACGGCGGTGCGCCCGGGACCGGGGTGCGGTTCTCTCTGGCCAGCTTCAGGTCAAACTGAGTGCATGAGATGTTCGAAGGGGGGGTACTGGGGTTCAAACAGGTGGGAGCCAGGTTGGGGCAGTTCACTGCCCTGTCCCTTCAACCCCCCCCCCCCCCTCCCTTTTTTTTTTTTTTTTTTCTGACTACGACCTCAGATGATACAAGACAACCCGCTGAATGTAAGCATGTTACTAAGCGGAGAAAAACAAACTGACCATTTTGTGTTCACACCATCAGAAAAACTCACCAGCCACAGGACCGTACGGTGATGTCCTAAGCCAGAGGAGGGGTGATCTCCCCCAGCAAATCGCACCCAGACCATATGAGTTATAGACGTAGTTATAGAATACAATTGAAAATATAGCAAACTTTGAGCTCATTATGTACAATGTGTAATTACTGGTTGAACAGGACAAAGCAGTACAGCAAACAACCTGGAGGAGTGGTGGGGGGGGGTTGCTGAAGTGACTCATTTGCATTTAAAGGGCCAGCGCTCAAAAAGACCTTTCTGGTGTCATTACTCAGAGATAGAGTTGAAGATGGACCTATGGAGTTGAATTAATGAAGAATTCAGATGCAAACATAGCATTTACAGTTTATACAGACCACAGGGAAATGTATGATTCCATTAAATAAAAAGGCAAAATAGAATTTCTTTAAAACATTATCATACAAAGATGAATTTTACATGCTATATACCTCTTCACTATGTTATTCACTGTTACACATTTCTGTCTTTCTACAGGTTATTAACTTATCCTCTTAATAGCTTAATTAAAAAGCAGCTCTCAATTAGAAGCTGAGTGATATATTAATGGTGGAGGGTGTGGTTGGCACACCCTCAGTTGAGGCAGTAATTCCCAGTGCTGTCATATAATGTGCATACGTTTGTGGTTGGGTTTTGTTGTTGTTTTTTTTTCCCTCTGAGCCAAAGATAACAGTAAAAAAAAAAAAGGCGTAAAAACACATACATACATGCTAGCCTAACCATCCATAAGGTTTCTATGTCTCCTGTTATACACTGAATCATCCTATAAATGGAAATGAAAATGTCGACAGCACATGATTTATTCTGTGTTTTTTGAAGATCAATTCTTTGCAAATCCATAAAAGAAGATATTGCAGGTAACAGTACTAAAATAGTGATTTACATTAGATCACAATGAAGTATACATTTGCGTCTGCATCAGTCCCATGCCCACATGTTCTATGTAAATGTTCTGTTATACATGTACTCAGATGACAGGTTGCCTCCCACTGTGAAGAAATCACAGAGCTATTTCTCTGCTGTTTGAAAATATTACCAGGATAATTGAGTACAAAACACATTAAGAATTGCATTGATTGTGCAGACAGGGGACTTCCTCATTAGAAATCAGTAATTTAACAACTGCATAGTAAGCATTAAAAAGTCCACCGAAAGCACTGCAGCTTCCATGCATGTCGTATGACTAAAATTTTCACGTATAAAGACGCAGTGTTACTTTTATGGCAGTTCTCAAATGAATTTTACTCGAGACTTCACTTTTATATCATGATTTATCACCATTTATTACAATATCATTTTCTGTATTTTTCCTTTTTTCAATCATTTTCAGTATTTTTATTCCTACATTTAATTTACCAATCATGTAGATACTCATAAAAGCTCTGATTATTATATTATGTTTGCCTCATGACATTGTAAATATTGGGTATTTTGTTGAAAATGTTATGTTTTTTATGTGCAGGGGTTCAATAGAATTATCATACAATAGTATTAAATTTTAGTTATTGTATGTAATGTAATGTTTTTAAAAAATAGCACCATGATTGAAAGCCATAAGCCAACAATCCCTTTCCCTGTGATTGACAATTTTTCGATCGAAGGAAAATGTTTTTATTTGTCAAAATAAAACCAAATTCTGCTCAAAGTCTGTTCATGCAACAATATGAAAAACAAAGACAACTTAAGAAATACATGACTTTTCTAGTGACTTTTCTAATCTGTCATTACCTGAACATGAACCAATTATCCCCGTCCTCGGCCGTTGATCAAATTCCATTGGTTTTACTGGTGAATCAGTGTTATAGTGTCCTCACTATGCAAAGATAAACTGTATTTAAATAAAATATGTATGGTAATGGACAATACATTAGACATTTTAGATCAGTAAATGACTGTGTTTTGGTTCCCATGGTACCCATTACTATTTTGGTCACTCTTCTGCCAAGCGTACAGTACCGCTCCTGTTTGGGAGGAGCCAAACACTGCCAGATGGTGATTGGTTGAGGAAAAGTCATCATCATGTAGTACGGTGGAATTGTAAGAACAATGAACCGCGCCATTTTTTAAAGTCCGTCTGCGTCAGAACAGAAGAAAAGAGCTGGTAATGGAGTTTGGAGTAGTGATGAGGTACAAGTTTTATTGTGCATTATTGGTGAGGAGGTGGTGCAGCGGGAGTTGGATGGGGCTGTTCGCAATGAAAAAGTGTTCGAGATGGTTTCAGCTAAAATGGCTTCATTCGATCGGCGGCCCAGTGTTGGATTAAGCTGAAAAAAACTGCACAGCTATTATCGGCAGATGAAGGACCATAACGGTGGGAGTGGCTCAGAAAGAAAGCACTGGAAATGGATCTGTGTTATTCCTCGACTTCTCCGCTCTGTCTATATTTCCAGCTCGCGGCGCGCCTCATACGACGTGATGACACTTCCACGAAACAGCACGCCTCCTTCTGAAGGTCTCCCTAGACCAGGGGTGTCCAAATCCAGTCCTCGAAGGCCAGTGTCATACATGTTTTAGATATTTCCCTCTTCCACATGATTTGGTTTAACCCTTTAACTCCTGAAACTTTAGCAGTTCCACAATTAAAATAAGCAACAAGATGAACAAAAATGGCCAAAGTCATCAATAAAATTAACAAAAATGAATAATAAACTGACAAAATAATTAGTAACATGAAGAAAGTAAGACACAAATGGGGCAAAATTAAAGAAAAAAATGATAAAATAAAAAGTAAAATGTCAAAAAATAAACAATGAGCAACCAAATAAACAAAAACTTTGTTCATGTTACTAATTATTTTTGTTCATGTTATTGCTTATCTTAATTGTTTTTACTGTAGAACTGCTAAACTCTCAGCAGTTAAAGGGTTAAACTGAATCATGTGGAAGAGGGAAATATCTAAAACGTGTAGGACACCGGCCCTCAAGAACTGGATTTGGACACACCAGCCCTAGACAATGGAAACACAAACTGTCCAGAAGAGACTCATACCGTAACCAACCGGACCTGACCCGTACCGTACTGCATAGTGAAAACATGGCTGGTACCAACCCTAGTCTTCACAGGTTAATGAATGAATAAGTGTATGAAATATCTACCTTTAGATTACACCTTTTACAGCTGGAAAACTCCTACAGCGTACAGGGAGTCCGCACCGCTCACATTACACGCACAGTAGGAGCCTTTATTCTGTTTTCAACCACTTGTCCACATATTTATACATTATATACAGTACTCTCCTTTGAATAGAAAATCATATTTTAAATCAATTTGTACTTGATGGTGGCTCTGAAAACTCTCAAACACAGACAGTTACTGCAAATGACCATTAATGGTTTAATACGGATAACATTCTGCTAAACCATGTCTGGTTTTTAACAACTATTGTCGCTAAAAGGACTGGAACACATTTTCAATTTCAGTCTTAATTGGAAGACTCTTTGATTTAGTTAGCAACGTAGGTAGGTTAAAGATGAGATTAGCATGAGCTGAAACAATAGGGAGTTACCATCTGTCGTCTTCTTGATAGTTCTTCACTTTTTAAACAGACTGTATGAGGATTGCTAAATAGGTCAAGTTAAAGACAGATGGATTTTTTTCATTGTCTCTTCTGTGTAAAATTTCTAAAGCAATGATTCCATTATTGGAGTGCAGACATGAATAAAATTTACTAGAATATATACATACCATAAAGCCACTAGTTTACTTAACTACAGGTACAGTGTGTATTTTAAGAGGGTTTTATCTAATATGTTACAGGTAGAATATGTGACCTTTGCATTAGTTGGTGTTTAAATTTTACCGTTTATTGGTTAAATAAGCTTTTTTTGTATGTATGTTACTTTACACGGGTTTCTGTTTCTCTGTTTTAAAACGCTTACATTTTATTTAATTGTTATTTATTTTGGGGTGAATGTCGCCGGAAAAATACCTCTCCATATTAAAATTCCAGGTGTTCTTCAACTGTTGAGAGTACAGATAAAATAATTGTTCTTTGTAAAGATAACACCCTACAGTTTGGACTATAACACTGACTTTTTGCTGTTTGACAGTTAACTCTTTAACTCCTGACACTTTAACAGTTCCAGTCAAAATTAGTAATAATAATAAGCAACAGAATGGACAATAACAGCCAAAAATATATAATAAACTAACAAAATAATAAGTAACATGTTTAAAATAAGACACAAATGGCACAAAAGAGAAGGAAAATTATCAAATAAAATATTAAATGTAGAAATATAAAACAAAATAAGGAACAAATTGAAGGAAAACTAAAAAATATTTAGAAAATAATAAGTTGGTTAAAAGAAACTAAAATGAAGTCAGAATCGGAAAGAGTTTTATTGCCATTGTTTGTATAGTACACATGTAGTATACGACTAGGAATTTGTCTCGGTGTAACGCTGCAACATTCAACATATAGTATATCAATAAAAAGAAAAGGAAAAAAAAAGAATTTTATATATATATATATATATATATATAGTATTAAAAAAATAATAAAAATGCTAAGCATGCACTAAGATAGAATATACAAAAATAAATGGATAAAATATTGTAATTTGGTTCTAGTAGTTTTAGTTTTTCTTTTTTTTTTCTAAATCAGTTGCTTTTTGACACCTGTTTATTTCCATATATCAGATCCATGAAAAAAAAATAAACAACTTACAGTAAAAATCACAGTAAAAAATTTTAGTTTTCTCTGAATATTGAAACTAAATCATCCTTTTAGGCGTTAAAAAGCTATAGAAATTACCCCCCCCCCCCTCCAACCTATCCTGTAAATTTAATCAAGATCCGTCCATTACTTTTTGATTTATTTTGCGAACTTACTGACAGACAAACTGACGAAAACATAATCTCCTTGGTAGAGGTAATAAACACTTTAAATATATATATATATTTTAAAAAAATTTTGCATATTATTTATCTATATAATATGTACATTTCACATTACAGAAAGAACATTATTAAAATAATGTCATCTCTATCCCAGGACAAACACATAAGGCTGGTGAGATGGTAAGAGGTTAAAACTAAAGTGTCTTTGTTATATAGTGAACATCTCATATGAAGTCATAAAATGTATTTTATAGCCAGTAGATGTGAAAAATGTACCATCACACACCTGTCTGTTTGGCTCAGCCTCAACACAACCACATTTGTGCATTTGGATTCACAAGCTGTGAAATACCAGGACTATTTTAGGAGTGTGAAGTTATAGGAGCAGCAGTAGCAATAGCATATCATGTTGAGATTGTTCAAATAGGATCCTCACTGGTTAGTTTCTCAAATGGATCTAAGGTTTATTCCAATATAGTCAGGAATCAGATGTAGTTATGTAGGTATTTTTTTTGTGACCAAGCAACCAACTTGTCATCTTAAGGAGGACTAAAAGTGCCCAAATTAAATAATACATCATTAAATAATAAATTAAATGTGTCAGTAATAAATTAAAAATTGGAATGAAATACATAAACGTATTCATTTTAGGTGGAAAACATATATTATTATTTCACTAATTAATTATTTAATGTTCCTTGTGTTGCAGTGGATTATGAATTCATTGTATCTGTCAACCTCGCCCATCAAAGTCGGTGGGCGGGGCTAACACAAATCTAGTCAAATCCACTATATTGGGAGTGGTTGAACGAAAAGTCTCGATTTTTAGCAGTTGCCATAAAGTTTTGTTTACTAAAGTATCCAAAGAAACGTAGAGAATAATAACGTGTGTTCACAAGCTCTCCATTAATCCTTTATCTGGAATCCATTTGCTTTGATTTGATGCACAGGGGAACAAATCAGCTGTTAAGATCCGCCAACCGACTTTGATGGACGAGTTTGACTAATAAAATAATTTCATGATCCACTGCAACACAAGGAAACACAGGAAATCATTAATTATTTGGTCAAATAATAATAATATGAATATTTTTAAATACCTAAAATGAAATGGTATTTTAATGAATTAACGCATGCATTTATTTAATTTTAATTTTAATTCATGACATATTTAATAATTTAATGATGTATTTATTTATTTAATTTTGGCACTTTTCATCCTCCATATTCCTTATGCATATTGAGTGTTGAAATAGATCCAAGACAATTACAGAGGCACAAGCTGGGATGAGTTTTATATTCTCTTCTGTTTTTATATTTAAAGATGTTTTACTAGTAAAAACATTACAAGTTCTAAAGTTAATTTTGCCAAAATAAATGGAAAACAAATGACAAAGAAAAACAGTGTTAGCAGAAAAACACCAGCTGTTGATTTGTTTTGTATTTTACATCCGGTTCTAGGGAAAGAATCCAAGCAGACTGTGATATTTGAAAAATACACTGACTTTTATATTTGTGGAGTATGTGTCTTAAAGGATACATATATTCATAGTATACGAGCCCCCTCCATCCTGGTTAGAAACACCTCAGCAACATAATAATAGCCTAATAATGAGTTAGATGTTACATGTCAGATGAATTGTAAAGTGACAAAAAAATACAGCAGTAAATTAAATTGGATGAGATGATGCTGGAAAGCTGGTGCAGAATTTCAATTAGGTCTGACCCCACCCCCCACCCATGAGGGGGGCATCCTCCTGTTTCTAAAGTATAGGAAAACTAGTATAAATACATTTGTAAAATTGCACAAAAAAGAGCTATTACAATCATTAATAACACAGTACCACAAAATGTTTTTTTTTTTTTTTTTAAGATAAGTTTTTATGTGGTTTTAGTATGAATTTGTTTTAAGATTCAACGTGTGGATGTTTTGTAAAATTCAGTTTAGTTTTTGCAGTTATATAATATAATGCATATCTACTAGAATACAGTCTAGCAAACAACAGCAAGTAATAATTGGAAACAAACAGAATAAAATCCAGTATTAGTTGATAAACAAACTACAACTATTGAATATTTTTGTTAGTATTTAGTAAAAAAAAAAAAATGTTCATCAATAAATTGAGGAATGGATAAACTCCATTTTTGTTTTTTTATGTTTTTAACTAGAATAATCATAATGGGGGTGGGAGAAGGTTGAGGTATTTTGAGGAGTGCATGTCTGGGTACATCAACACGTTCCTGGGGGTATGAGGCTACCCACTGTACCACCATGCCACCCCTTTATTTTATTTTTATGTATTTAAAAAAAAGATGTTTTCATTTTTTATTTATTTTAAAAAATTTTATTATTATTTATTGTATTTATTACATTATGTTTATTTATTCATTAATTTTTAATTACATATTCTCATCTCGTTATCTGAACCTGCTTTATCCTCACTAGGGTCGCTGGGGGCTGTGCCTTTATTTTATTTTTTATGTATTTTAAATGTTATTTTTCTTTTTTTCTTACTAATTTTTAAAATTATTATTCATTGTATTTATTACATTCTTTTTTATACTGACAGACAAAAAGACAGACAGACAGACAAACACCGGCAAAAACATAAACACCTTGGCAGAGGTAATTATTAATTTAATTTTATTAAAAATAGAAAGATGTGGTTACACTCACTACCCAATAACTACTTGATTACAAACTTGGTCTTCATGAGACATGGAAACCAGTGTGTGTGTGTGTGTGTGTGTTATAGTTATTGTACTGTCTGCTGTGATAACTGTACATTCATAATACTGAGATGGATATAACAACTGAAAAAGACCAAATATGATTGGTTTGTATTAAAGATAATGTGTTAGTGTTAATCAGATATGATTCACTTTGATGTTATATAATGTCCTTAGGGAAATGTGGCTTTCAAGTGGGATGGAAGCACAAAAACAACAATAAAAAAAAAAAAAAAAAAGCAGTGGTTCTGTAAGGAAGTGTTACTTTAGAAGTGATTATATTTTTACTACAGTTCCTTCCTACAAAAAAACTGTGGTTAGAATTCAGATGCAAATGTGACTTTTTTTTTTTGTTCTTCAAAGTTTCTTAACATTCTACTGTATTCCAGTCAGACCCTGTATCTCTGCCAATGTGTGCCGCTCTGTGTTTTCTTAATTACCCAACCAAAAAATGCTCTAAACCTATACAATGCTTCCTCATCTGATGTGTCTCTGGAAATAACCCAGCTCCAAAAGCAAGGATTTGAGCAGAACTTGCTTGTTTTGTTGGATGACATTCCCCAAACAATAGTTGAAAAAGAAGCCTGTCTTCTTTAAGAGGGGGAAATAAAATGAGGATATCTTCCAAGAGGAATTTGTCTCTTTTTTCCTTTCCATCTCTATGCCGTGACCGGGAGGGGGTTTTCTGAGGAAAACAACAGTGCTGTCAACAGCTAGTGCAGTGAGCGCTAGAGGCCAAACAAGGAGGAAGCAGCACTTAATGTAAGGGAATGGATTAGAAAGGCTGATTATGGCTGGGAGGTAAGAGCAGAACAAAGTGAAAGACAGAAAAAGCTGGAGCAGGGAAAATACTGGAGCTGTCTGCCTGTCTTTGTACTAGGCCAATGTTCCATACATGTGTACGTGAGTGTTGGCGTAGAATAGAATAGAAGTACTTTATTGATCCAACAATTGTGAAATTGCTTTGACTATTGACTACATTTTGACTATTTTACACCCAATGCATGTGTTTGTGGAATTTCCTTCGTGTTTACATGGAAATGTTAATTCCAAATATAGGTTTACATGAAAAATCAAATTAATCATGATGATGGATGATCCCCATTAATGCATTAATTCTGACATTCATAATAAATAGTGCATGGTTGTATTTACAAATGTATAATAGAATAATAGAATATAATATTTAACCATGAAGTGGTTAAATACTTCATGGTTAATCTATCAATCAGATTAGAATAGAATAGAAGTACTTTATTGATCCCACAATTGTGAAATTGCTTCGACTATTGATTAGAATTTGACTATTTTACACCCAATGCATGTGTTTGTGGAATTGTCTCATTGGTTATGTTTACATGATGTTTTTTAATTCCAAATTATTTACTCTGGATAAAATAATTAGGAATAAAAGCTATTTCCTTCGTGTTTACATGGAAATGTTAATTCCGAATAAAGGTTTACATGAAAAATCTAATTAATCATGATGACAGATGATCCCATTAGTGCATTAATTTTGACATTCATAATAAATAGTGCATGGTTGTATGTGCAAATGTATAATAGAATAATAACATATTAGTATAATATTAACCATGAAGTGGTTAAATACTTCATAGTTAATCTATCAATCACATTAAAATACAATAGAATAGAAGTACTTTATTGATCCCACAATTGTGAA
This sequence comes from Siphamia tubifer, assembly GCA_020466265.1. Lineage (NCBI taxonomy): Eukaryota > Metazoa > Chordata > Actinopteri > Kurtiformes > Apogonidae > Siphamia > Siphamia tubifer. The sequence continues at coordinate 18,632,808 of CM035786.1, forward strand.
ATTGCTTTGACTATTGACTAGATTTTGACTATTTTACACCCAATGCATGTGTTTGTGGAATTGTCTCACTGGTTATGTTCACATGATGTTTTGTTTTTTTTATTCCAAATTATTTATTCTGAATAAAATAATTAGGAATGAAAGCTATTTCCTTTGTATTTACATGGAAATGTTAACTCTAAAGAAATGTTTACATGAAAAAGTCAGATTAATCATGATGATGGATGATCCCCATTAAGATAAGATAAGATAACCTTTATTGATCCCACAGTGGGAAAGTTCACTGTTACAGCAGCTCCAGAAACAATGGAAAAATAGTGCAAACTCCATGCAAAACACACAGAAAATTAATAAATAACAATAATAAAATAGTAGTAATAATAATAATAATTACACATGTATTGTAGGACATTAATTTTGACATTCATAATAAATAGTGCATGGTTGTATGTGCAAATGTATAATAGAATAATAACATATTAGCATAATATATATAGTATTTAACCATTAAGTGGTATATAGTAGCTCTGTATTTGCTATTTGTGCAGGACACATGGACAACAGGAATTTTTGTTGAGTCACTCCCAGAATCAAATCAAAACCAGGAACAACATACCCCCCCCCCTCCTCACACACATTTGACCTGATTAGCCTTATTTCTTATCATTGTGAAAACAGTTTTTGGTGACTGTCTGTGACCTTTGACCTACATTCAGCAAAATTTAATAGAACCAGGAGCCTTTATTGTGTGTGTGTGGGGGTGGGAGGAGGTGGGGGGTGGGGTCTAGAACACAAGACAAACACAGAACTATATAAACCGATACATAACCATAAAATAACTATATGTATAAAAGTGCGTAAGAACCCCATGGGAACGGTATAAAAAGCCAAGAGACAATAAATAAATAAATGATAAATAATCATCAATAATAACATAACAATAAAATAGATGAGGCTGAAAGTGTTGTAAGACAAGTTTCCATTGTCTTCTCTTCGTGTAACCTTTTCTGTCTTTGTTTAGGACTAGAGAGGCAGACCTGTTCCTCCAGAGAGGATCTGTGAAAGGCCTGAACCACAGCTGCTCCACTGTCACTGGCAAAAACAGAGCATTACCTGCAAAACACACACACACACACACACACACACACACACACTGCTCTTCACATCGACACCTCGAGCAAACAGACACCTTTGACCCCTGGTTTACACACATGGCACCTGCAAGTTGTGGTTAATGGAGCCACTGCAGTGTGTACTGTGAGATAAAGAAAAGATGCATAAATCCTCTTTAGGTGTGGGAGAAAATGTCCTTTTTATTGAATAACATGCATTTTATGTCGTTATTTATTTGATTTGAGTTGGATTTGTCGGTGAACTTTGCAATTTTTGTGCAATTTATACTAAAAATGACTGTATATTAAATTTTGGTGTGTTCATTTAATATTTAACCTCGTTCAACATTGGTTGGGAGAGATTATTGTAATGACTGTGTGTGTCCCCGCAGAGATATATGCTATTACTCAATGAATTCTTGAGATATCACCATGAAATTACATGGGCATATACATATAGCAATTGATGATCCATTTGAGTAAAGGTCAAAGGTCAAGGTCACAACTAACTAAAAGGTCAAAATCACATTATCGGTTATAACTCAAGAACAGAGGGTCGTAGAACTCTC
>CM035786.1:18639488-18691426 GCA_020466265.1 Siphamia tubifer
TATATATGGTACATATTTAATATGTTTTTCCAAAACCATTTCAAGTACCCTCTGGGCTTCCTTTGGGAGGGGGTTCATGTACCCCACTATGGGAACCCCTAGTATATGTCATCTACACATATTCCTACATTGCAATATTTTCCTTCTCATGTCTGTGCATTTATGCATTTTAATTTTCTTATGCATTTATAATTGTTAAATGTGGCATGTGTGACAATTCTGCTGCAAACAGAAATGTCAGTTAAGGGATAATTAATAAAGTGAAGTGATATTTCAAGCTGAAACACCCTGACCAAGTGTGTGATGACTTAGGCGTGAGGATGTGCCTGCCCTGCAGATACTCAGTGTCATTTAGTAATGTTTAACATCCAATGATGTAATAGGCTGAAATATGACAAGAAAGCCATACATTGCCAACAAGTCCATTGTCATGCAGGTCTATGAATTTTACATCTTATGAAAATGAAGGCCGCCTTTGTTGTAAGTTAGTATTCATTGCAGTCATGGATGGTTATGTATGTCATATAAAGGATATCTATTAAGTTCAAAGCTGTCCTGTTTGACCCCAATGGAAAGACGCAATAAAGCATCAAATGCTTTCACCTTGCTGTGCCATGAGTCACCCTGGTTAAAGCCACTCTCTTCTTTCTTCATTCATCCCTTTCTTTCTGTTCGTTTTTTCATTTTCACCCGCCCATAGTCCCTACCTTAATCTCCCGTCTTTGCATACGTTACAGTCTGAGCTTTAGTATCATCTTCATTTATTCTGCATGTCATACTCATAGTTTACTTGAAAGATTGGAGTGAGCATTGGTGTGTGTGTGTGTGTGTATTTGTGTGTTGTACGTGTCAGTGGGTGATGGTGGTGGTGGTGGTGGTGGTGGTGGGGGGGTGCTTAGGGGGTGCCTGAGGCGAGACAAAATGTAAGCACAGCATGAGTAATGAAATAATGACTGAAATATAAAAGGACGAGGCAGGCCGTGCTCTCTCTATCCGGGGGCCGACAGGTGTTTGCCAGAGTACCGGTGCAGAATCCATTAGAGGGCTGTCAGAGGACGGCTGCTGAGAAGTGAGCCTACTGTAATTACAAGGCCTTCACGACAAGACAATGCTTCATTCCTCACTCACAGGCCTCTAGTGGGGAATGCAAAGGAACCAATATGCAGTCTGTTTCCTGCCCAGTTTTAATCTTCCCTCTAAACCAGGGGTCTCAAACATGTGGCCCCGGAGCCGAATACAGCCTGCCAGAGGTTCCACTCTGGTTGGTAGGATGAATTTACAAAGTTCAAGGAAGTGGAACTCATTTTAATTCAGGTTACACTTTTCTCTCTCTTTCTCTCTCTCTCTCTGTCTCTCTCTCTCTCTGTGTGTGTGTCTCTCTCTCTGTCTCTCTCTCTCTCTGTCTCTCTCTCTCTGTCTCTCTGTCTCTCTCTCTCTCTCTCTCTCTCTCTCTCATTCTTTCTCTCTCTCTCTCTTTCTCTGTCTCTCTCTCTCTCTCTGTCTCTGTCTCTCTGTCTCTCTCTCTCTCTCTCTCTCTCTCTCTCTCTCTCTCATTCTCTCTCTCTCTCTCTCTTTCTCTGTCTCTCTCTCTCTCTCTCTGGCTCTCTCTCTCTGTCTCTCTCTCTCTCTCTCTCTCTGTTTCAGATGTTTCCTTCTTACGACACACCTGTAGGTCATGATCAGCCTTCTGCAGGGGTTGGTGATCGGCTGATCATTTGAATTAAGTGTGTTGAAAGAAGGATCCATCTAAAATATACAGGACAGTGGTCTTCAAGGAGCAGATGTGGACACAGTAACATGATCGGAGAACAAGTGGTGCCAGACACAGCAACCCCCACCCCCTAGATATGTTTTACCTGATTGACCCTATCTGTTATCATTATGAAAACACATTTTACATGATCATGACCTTTGACCTACATTTAATGGGATATATTCTGGATCACCTTGAACCTTTTCTGAAATTTTCATGGAAATTGGTCTAGTACTTTTTGCGTAAAGTTGCAGACAGACAGATGGACAAAGCGGAAAAAAAAAAAAAAAAAACCTTGGGCAATAACCTACAAAAGTAATGACTCCATATTTTCTTCAAATTTTAATGTGGAAAAATAATAATATTACACTATGCCTATAAATAATGACAACTTCAAATTTGTGTCTTCATTTTAGTGCAAAAAAATAAAAAAATTATTAATTGACTGCCAAAGACAAACATAAATATATATATATATATATATATATATATATATATATATATATATATATATATATATATATATATATATATATATATATATATATATATATATATATATATATATATATATCGAAATGTATTCTGAACATAGCTGGCAGTCAATGAGTTAAAATATTTACATTTACAAACTATCCTGTAGCAATAAAATGTAAAAAACTTGAACAAATATGGACAGTCTGAAATGTCTAAAGAAAATCAAGCACAATTTTAATAATTTTCTGCTTCTGTTACTAAGTGTTTAGATTTTTTTTTTATAGGTCAGTCTGCAGTATAACCCACATACATTAATGGTAAGTTGATGCATAATGTTGCAATCACACTTAATTTTCTTGTTTGGATAATTTATAAAAGTAAGTATTTTTATAATTGAATGGGGATTTTTTTTTGCACTAAAACAAGGAAAAAATTTTTTTTAAATTTTACTGGTCCGAATGTGGCTCCTGCAAGAAAATGCATTTGAAAACCATGACGCTGAACTAACTGGATCAAATAGGGTTTTTTTTTTTTCTTTTTGGGGGGGGGTTTGTTTGTTGGAGTATGACGTGAGAAACAGCTTGTAGCTCATGGTCACTGTTCCCTGTTTATAGAGGACGACGAGAAGGCCAAGAGGATTGATGGTGACCATAACAGTGTTTATGAACCAAAGAATTGTCGCTCATAAACACATCAGCGCCATATTGTAATGATGTTTGTACTTCCAAAGCACTGAAAAATCCCCTGTCAAAGTAATGATTGGGAGGGTTAATTGATAGGTAACATCATTTGAAAGATGCACAGCGATTTATATTAGCATTGACTAGATTCTGGCGTAGTTGTAGGTCCTCTACATAAAGCTGACAATAATTGGATTTTCATTCAACTGGCACATCAGGACAAGTTAATTAAGCAATAAACTCTCCAAACGTCTGTTTCTCACAGTCTCCATTTACAGATTTTTATTTCCCTGTTCATTTTAGGCTGTTTTGACTCAGGTAATTTATCAAGAGAGATTATTAACTGCCACAGTGAATGTGATAGTGCAAATTGTTTTCCTACCAGTTATTCTTTTCCTCTTGTATGTTCTTCTGTGCAAGACTGAGATATCTTGAAAAATAATTTGCATTGCACCACAATTTGACATTTGAATCAACCGAATTACGTATTTGTGAGCATGTGCACCAAAAGAGCAGAAGATGTGTCTATTGTGGGAGCAGCGGCGGCTGGCCCATAGGGGCGCTAGGGCGCTACCCTCCCAGACGTGGATGGGTAAAAATATAAAAAATAATATGCTTACATACAGTCTGAATTATTTTAACAATGTTTCCATCAACTAGTACTCATTAAGCAGTGGATTTTCACCGACAAACTCCACGTTCCTTCTCCTCCAATCACATTGGACTAACACGTAGGCTATAGACTGTGATATAACTGGCCGGGGGCGCACAGAAAATGTGCCCCCAAAGTACGACCAAATAGCCAATTATGTATAGTTGCTATGGAAAAACAGTAAGTATTTGGCCTATCAGCATCACGGATTAAATGGTGTTCAGAGCGCAGAGGGTGTGTGTGTGTGTGTGTGTGTGTGACTATGTCTGGTGAGGTGGGCAGCGATGTGTTAAGAACAGCCCCAAACAATTTTCTGACCATCATGGGTTGTGAGCGTGAATTTAACTCATGTTAGAGAAGGATATTTTGTTTAATGATGAATATGTATTGAACTGTTGGACTTTAGATATGCCAATCCATTAATTGATATAATTAAACAAAAATTGGTTTAACCTGGGGCAGCCATGGCTCAGTTGGTAGACCAGGTCGTCCAATTAACCGAAGAATTGGTAGTTCGATTCCTGCTCTGTCCTAGTCAGTCAATTGTGTCCTTGGGTTAAACATGTCCCCCTCCTTCCCTCCAGTGTCACTCACACTGGTGTATGAATGTTTGGTGGTGGTTAGAGGTGCACACTTCTGTCAGTTTGCCTCAGGGCAGCTGTGGCTACATATGTAGTTTACCACCACCAGAGTGAGAATGTGAGAGTGAATGAATAATGGATCATTAATGTAATGTTTGAGTGGCCAAAAAAGCACTATACGGAGGTGCTGTAAACTTCACCTGTCAGTAAGTCATGGCATATGAAAAGAGCATATCAGCAAACATAACATGCTGATGCCAATATAAGAAAAAAATCAACTAAATATCGGCTATATCTTGTATCATTACTTTAAAGCATTTGTGTTGGAGTAGTATTGTGCAATTTTCAGTAGCAGCTCATTTTTGCTCTGCCCCAAAACTACTGTAAATAAGTTCATAGATCCCCATCTGGTTCATTTTTAGTAGCAGTTAGTTTGTTTCTATGGTTAACTACTCACTTCTTGAAAGGCTATTAAAATGCTAAGGGCAGCTCATACACATGACATTAAATGGTCACATATCTGCAGTGCAAACCCTGGTAACCCCTTTGCTCAGACATCAATATTTAGCTGCTACCACCTTAAAGGTTCCTCAGATTGTGTGAGAAAACTTTAGATACTGAACAGCATAGACGCAGAAAAGTGTAACATATTTTTTTTTTAAATTTATTCCACATTCTCCTTATTCAATTGATTATGCGAAAAAATCCTATTGTATAATATTATCTATTTGCAGAAAAGCGATACAGTAATGACTCCTTTTCATTTGTGTATAAACTTAAAATGCCATTTATTTACCTCAGATTGAACTGTTTATACATTGGTTCATGAGTTCTTTAGAACTCACAATAGACTAATCTAAACACTGGTTTAATGAGTTACTTTCATGTTTTTCATATTTTCCTTGGCCAACATAGGTTCTACCTGCTTTACACTGTACACTTATTGTACAGTGTTTCAACCTCACCCTTAGATGGCATAACATCCTGCACTTTTGCACAATGTAGTTCTGTTATCTTTTTCATTATTCATTCAACTAAAACTCCAGTTGGAATTGTAAGCTTTGCACATGCATTTGTGTATATTTGTTTATTTTTCTTGCCCAAGGACATCTCAGGTGGCAAGTAAATGATGAGACAAATTAAAACAGCTAATTAGCATTGCATGCATAAAATAACTGTTTGTATGTCCCTAAGTACCTTTTCATCTCACTTCACTCCATCTCTCTATTTTTGATTTTTTTTTTTTTTTTTGCATGTCCATCAAAATAGCATCATCATTCCTGAAGCCACTTCCCGACATATTTCCCTCATTCACACTGTCAATGTTTGCAGTATCTTTTTGTTTGAAACTGAGGTTGCTAGATATATTATGGTCCATTGTAATTTATATTTACCCAAAACCTATAGCTGAGGCTGAGTAAACTTAGATATGCTGTTTATCTCATCGATACAGAGAGCTTCCTGTTTTTTCATGGCGCAGACAGAAGATTCATGAATTTATATGAGTTTCAACAGCATTGAAGCACCAGACAGCATTGCTAGTGCCAGGTTTACCAGGCCGAGGCCGGCAGTAATTTTATGGGTTCATCCAAAGCTAGTGAGGTGTAAAATAGACTGTGGTGATAACCCAAACACATTCAATGGCAGCCCTTGTGTCTCCACCAAGCTCTGATGGAGATCATATTCTGGGGTAGCAATGATTCCTGGAGCTGCACTATTAGTCTCTGCAACAAGGGCCATAAAAGCATGCCAAAAATAGTTTGCTTTGCATAATAATTTCTTGTCTATTCAAAAGAACAGTTTCATTAACTATACATTGCCCCGTTTTTTTCAATTTGGGGAAATTGCACTCCAAGGTTTTCCTAGTATGAGGCTATTTGTCCAAAACTTCCTAATGCAAAAGGATTAACTTTTTTTTTTTTTTAACAATCATGTGCGTAACCTCTTGTGAAAGTGTCTCCTCAGAAAGCATATTTTTCTCTATATCAAAATTCTAAAACCTGATCAAAGCTTATGGACTTACTAGCATTTCACAGGCTTGCATCATGTACATCACAACTGTCAACCACTGCACTTGGAAATAAAATGAGTTTGTGCTCTGACTGTCATATTGATCATGTTTTTTTTTTGTTTTTTTTTACCACGGTGTTGATTAAATCTTCAGAAAATTACAACAATTAACTATCTTTCAAGACCTTAAAGTGGACTCCCTAGTTCACCTCTTATCCACTCAGTGATCCAAACCTGACAAGTTTTGAAGCTGGTCGCCTGTGTTCACCTTAACCTCTCCTATCTGATCCACTGTGCTGGAATATAGTGCTATGATAATGCTGCTTAGCTAGGAGCTCAGGATGAAAGGATTCATTGCAGGCATCCAATATCTGTGGGAGAGCTAGAGCAAATCCTCTGACATGTCAGATATGTCTCAAAGAGTCTCGAAGAAAAGAGTCAGGTTGTTCACTTTGGGGGATTTTCAGCTTGCCTTTGTGTTCTCTGGGAGATCGTGTGATGGTTCCATCCCTAAAAATCGGCTGTGTTATTGTAAATCATAGGTGTTTGTGGACTCCTGCATGACCTCTGTGCTCAGAATGTGGGTGGGCAGTGATTATGGAGCTTTGATCACAACAGCATGGGTATCATTCTTCAAAGTTGTGAGGGATTGCACACTGAAACACATTTTTTTGAAAAGGAAACTGATGTATGTAACTGGGCTACAATAAAATACACCAGAACCATTGGTGATATTTATACAAATCAGCAAAATTAGAAAACATTTACTAAACACATCTTTTATTTTCTTAAGACAACCCAGAGTTTTTAGTCTGGTGCTTATATGGATGGAAATCGTTCAGAATTTAGTGATTCAGATTTTGCTTATTGATCGAATTTCTTATCAATTCTCATTGGGTGAGGGAATAAAAGAGTGACTGAAGAAAATTGAATTTATACAAATAAATAAATAAATCTGCCAATGAAATAAGTCATAATGACCTTCAAGATTGATCTTTCAAGATCTATTGTCTAAAAATAAGTTATTTTATCTCTACATTGACTGAACTGATTAACATAAATGCTTTTAAATTCAAACTCAAAGTGCTAGAGACTAAGTCAATGACTTGCACTTTTTTTTAATAGTTTGACGTGTCCTGTACATTTTTGTATGTTTTAACTGTATATTGCAACTGTGTGTTGTGTTTCATGCTGCCTATTTGCCAGGACTCCCTTAGCAAAGATGTTCTTAAGCTCAATGGGATCTTTTCTCCTGGTTAAATAAAGGTTAAATTCAAAACAAAAATGGTATGGTATGGTACGGTATGGTACGGTACGGTACGGTATGGTATGGTATGGTATGGTATGATATGGTACGGTATGGTATGGTATGGTACGGTACGGTACGGTACGGTATGGTATGGTACAGTATGGTATGGTATGGTATGGTACAGTATGGTATGGTACGGTATGGTATGGTATGGTATGGTACGGTATGGTATGGTACGGTATGGTATGGTACGGTATGGTACGGTATGGTACGGTACGGTACGGTACGGTACGGTACGGTACGGTACGGTACGGTACGGTATGGTATGGTATGGTACGGTACGGTATGGTATGATATGGTACGGTATGATATGGTACGGTATGGTATGGTATGGTACGGTACGGTACGGTACGGTATGGTATGGTATGGTATGGTACGGTATGGTATGGTACGGTATGGTATGGTATGGTATGGTATGGTATGGTATGGTATGGTATGGTATGGTATGATATGATATGGTACGGTATGGTACGGTATGGTACGGTATGGTACGGTATGGTACGGTATGGTACGGTATGGTATGGTATGGTATGATACGGTATGGTATGGTATGGTATGGTATGGTATGGTACGGTACGGTACGGTATGGTATGGTATGGTATGGTATGGTATGGTATGGTACGGTACGGTATGGTATGGTATGATACGGTACGGTACGATACGGTACGGTGCGGTACGGTACGGTACGGTACGGTATGGTATGGTATGGTATGGTATGGTATGGTATGGTATGGTATGGTATGGTATGGTATGGTATGGCATGGTATGGTACAGTATGGTATGGTATGGTACAGTACGGTATGGTATGGTATGGTGTGGTACAGTATGGTATGGTATGGTATGATAATTCTATTTTTTCTGCATTTGGGTCTCTATAGGCCTACAGTTGTCAACTTTGTGCCCGTCACTCAGTTAACATCTGTACCCATGAAAGCTTCTAAGTTACTTGTGTTTTCTTACTTTCTCAACTTTTGATTGAAATCTGTCACTGGAACAGCAAACCGGTACAAAAACCCCAAACTATTCCTCTAGACTTGTCTAAAAACAGAACTGTCACTTCACATATCACTTCATTAATATATGGTACAATGCCACCACAAGTAAATGTTGCAATGTGATTCTGACAAACCTTCCACTTGTCTTTGATCATTCATCGTCACTATCGTTCTCACTCTTTTATGTCTCTGTTTTGACCTTCTTTCCTTTGTGTCGTTTCTTTTCTCACCTTTCACTCCCTGCTGCTGAAATTTTAATCTGTTATCTTTGATCGGACTTGCACCAGCTTCCAAAACATTGAGCTTTAGGGTTTCTCAACGCTTCAACATCTCCTTCAACCTCAGTGATGTCTGTTTTTAGCCCTGACTTCATCAGAAAGTGCTGAAAGGCAATGTTCTTCTTCAACCTGTGTTGTGTTGTTGTGGCAAAAAATACCTACCTGTGTTTCAGATGTTGGTACACTTAACAAATGAGGTAAGAAGTAGAAAAGACAGGGAGGTTTTCAAATATACTTTCCTGAATATGCCAGTTTACTAGCTTTCTCTGCCAGACTAAGTCTTGAATGGGAATTAGTTTGGAATCTCGCTGTTTTAATTTCCATAAAACGGATTAGTTAGTGGACACAGACCAAACTGCCTCTCAATGCAACTGGACAGACTTACAATCAATCAAGCGAGCAAGACCATAGAACACTGGGACAGCTGGTGCATTGAACTCACCAAAATTTGTTGGAAACACACTCAATACATTTTTGATCAGTTAATATTCTGAGGTTCAGTTGTTCATTATTTATAATGTGGAAAGCTAGAGTGAGAATGCCAGTCGTACCAGATTTAGCTTCGATATGATGATTTGTTCATTTATTCATTTATTTAATAGCATCTTTGAGTGTCCAAAAAAAGCACTATATAAGTGTGACATCCAAACTATCCTGAGACCCCCCCCCCACCCTCTGACTGCATTAAGGACTTCCTTCAGTGACAGAATGAAAGACCCCAAATGTGTAAAAGAGAGGTATCACATGTCCTTCTTTCCGGCAGCTGTCAGAAACTGCTCCAAATTCACTGTACAATAACATACAACCATTAATAATGCAATCCACCAACCGTGCAATAAATATCAATGTGTATATTATGTGTATATTTTAAAAATGTAACAACTGTATATCGCATGTATACGTTTTAATTTATTTATAGAACAGAATAGAATAACTTTATTGATCCCACAATTGGGAAATTCCTTTGTAACAACAGCAGCATTCACACACTAAGTAAAACAAACAAAGCCAGGTACACAAATAAGGTGCAATGGCAGAGTAAGTGTAAATACAGATAAATGTAGAATGCATAGTAAAGTGAGTAAAGAATATGATTACAGTATTATTTATAGAAAGTTCATAGTGTAAATAGAAATAAAATTTGTGTTTATGATTTATTGTACAATGCGATGGCTTGTGGGAGGAAGGATTTCCCGTATTATGACTCTTATGTGCTGTACTACAGTAGTGGGACTATTAAAGGAATATCTTGTGTTTTTTTTAATAATTTTTATTGAATTTTACAAGAACATACAAAACAAGACTCTGCTCACATATACTTAAATACACACACACACACACACACAGAGGCAGCTCATTAGTTCTGGGATGGCATGGAATAAAATAAAATCAATATAAAAAAAGGGAATATGAAATTAAATATTAAACAGTGAATACCAGTTGAAAAATTAAAGAGAGACAGGAAAAAAAGGGGGAAATTAAATACAAGGGTTTGTTTTTTTGCTCTTCCTCTTCCTCCCCTCGTCCCTTTCCTCCCCCTTTTCCCTCCCCCCTCTTCTTCTTTTCCCTTCCCCTACATAAATTGTCATATCAAAATGTATTCAATTTGTATTCCTATGAATGGTTTCCATATTCTATGGAAGATATTATCCATTTCATTGAAAAGGAATATCTATTATTATTATTCAAATGAAATGAAATTGTACATTGCGGTTAGTAATCAATACAATTCAAAGTGATCCAGAATCCAGGATCTCGTTCGTATCTTCACCAAAATCTAAGTGATTGGTCTTTGTGTCATTTCTAAGATATCCTGAAAGTTTCATCGAAATCTGTCCCTAACATTTTTGAGTTATGTTGTACACAGACAGACAAACACACTGTTGAACATTGTTGCTCTTGAATGTTGCTCTTACACTGATCATTGTCTGAGGGGGTGTGGTCCATTTATCCCAGGTGCTGCAAATCAATAAATGACTGCATGTCCCTGCTCTGCCATAGAGAGAGTGTGTGTGTGTGTGTGTGTGTGCGCGCGCATGCTCATGCTCATGCTCATGCTCATTAAATGGGTTACCTGCCTTTATTCCCCTGTCATGTGTCAGTCAGCTTTATATTCATTTTTAATACACCAGCTTCAACAGGTTATGGGCCCAGGAAGGAGCTTGGAAACTGATGGAACCATTCATGTTTTGACAGAGATGAGAAAAACTATGAACTGTGGGACACAAAGTTTGTGGCGCACCTGTGTCTGTTTAATTTGAAGGGCATCATACTGAGTGAAGCACCTGGTGAGGCCAGCGAGGATGCAGCAGAAGATGAAGCAGAGTTGATCCAACTATTGGATCAATTGGATTAAAAAGTCTGTCCCTGGTGATGAGAGACGCAGCGGATGATGGCAGAAAGGTGCTAAAGATTCTGAGGGAACATTACGCTGGTATGGGGAAACTATGAGTGATCAACTTTTATACAGAGCTTCCATCTCTTGAGAAAGCTGTTAAATGAGTGTCACAGAGACTGTTATTACAACAATGACAAATGCAGAAGAAACTTTAAGTGATGGCTTGTTGATTGCAGTGATTCTGAAGGGCCTGCCAGATTAATTTAAGCTATTTTCCATCCATATAACCCAAACTGATGAAGTTAACCTTCAACAAAGCTGAGGAGCTACAGTATGAGAGCACAGGGAAATTCAATGTTGCTTGTTCAGAGGATAAGTGTGTGATGAAGGTGAGAGGAAAAGACAGCTGGAACATGAGACTGAGCTGTTTTAACTGTGGACAAAAGGGACATAAGGCTGTGGAGTGGACTTCTGCTCCAGGTGAGGACAGAGACAGTGGTGTAGTTTGTGCAAGAGTTCCACACACAAGGATGCAAACTGCTGGCAGAGAAAGTGGGACAAACATGAAGTGGTCCTGGTCAGTGGAGTAAAGGAAAACGGCCTCATGGTTGATACAGGAGCCACATCATCAGGGACATTGTTCAGTTCAAAGACTTTGATAGAAGTTTCCAGTCACATAAGCATGTCCTGTAGCTGGCAGATGGAGAGAGGACCAGCAGTATCACCCTGAGGGATAACAAGGGTCGAGTGGTGGAAGCGATGTTGATCGGGGCGCTGTCATCCCATCGTTTCCACAGAACATCGTCTCAGTAAAGGCGGCGATGACCCAGGGAGTGACTGTCATCTTCAAAGAAGGTCAGAACAGACTCACTCACAAGAACAGTGTAACATTTAACATCCAGGTCTTATTTAAGCACTGACACATATATTATGTTGATCACTGTCATGGTGTTATGATGTTCAAACGTGGTATGAACTTCGAGGTCACTGTAATTGTGAGGATGTGTTTAAAGTTGGAAGGTGTCACAGAGGAGATGAAAATGAAAGGTGAAACTCAAATGTCTAACCTCCAATAGAAGTGTGCACATGAGGTAAATTTGATCAAAGCAGACATAAAGGCAAAAGTTGCACTGGAACTTGTACAGACCGACTTAACTGGACCGATGGCAAAAAAATGATATAAAATATATCTTAACATTCACTGACTATTCAGGTTCAATGTTTATATATTTCCTGAAAGCTAGGAGTGATACAGTCAAAGGTACAGAGAAGTTTATTGCAGATGTCACACCTTATGGTAAAATTAAATGTATTAGATCAGCTATATGGGACAGTTTGTCTAGTGAATGTCAGTCCCTGCTCAACAAAAATGCCATCAGACATGAAACCTCAACTCTATAGTCACCCAATCAGAATAGGACAGCTGAGAGGAGTTGGAGAACTTTGCTTGTCATGGCAAGATGCATGTTAATTGAATGTAGCCTACCTAAAATATTCTGGACATATGCAGTACAGACTGCTGCTTTTATCTGTAATAGATGTTATAACAGACATGTAGGACAGACTATATGTTTAATGCTGACTGGAAAGAAATCTGATCTTTCAAAAATGAAATGTATTTGGGTCGTTGTGTTATGCATACAAAGAAAAGAGGAAAAAGTTAGACTCTCGATGTGGAAAACGGGATTTTTGTTTGTTACGACAGGAATAGCCCTGTGTGTCTAGTTTTCTATCTATCCAGACTTGGGTAAAGTAATCAAACAGGTTGGTGAAGTTTCTCCCAGAGTGTCATTGAATGTCACACTCTCATAGATCAGTTCATGGGTGAAGAGGTTTTTGTAAAGAGAGAACGCTGAAACCCACCTACCAAAAAGTGAGGCAACAAAATCAATCCCACAGGAAATAAACACAGAAGTGCGTCACCTAAACCCCAACACAAGTGAACGAGAGTGTTGAGCAAGCAAGAGAAGAACCCATTTGGTTCAATGTATGAATAAAAAAAAAAAACCTTTTTTTTGTGTGTGTAGAACCCTACCTTAAGGTTTATCACGGTCTTTTTCTGAGACGGAGTGTATAACATCTGTTTTCACTCTGGTGAAATGTGCCCAATATAGCAAAACTAACCTAACTTTGACCAAGGGATGTGTTCAGCAGCCAGTGTGAATAAAGGTAAATTGAGTCAACGATTATTAACTGAAATTTATGCTATATTTTTTTAAAAAATAAAATAAATTAACCCCTCAGTTTTTTCAGGGATTGTGAGTATGGAATAAAACATGATGATATAGATGTTATCGAATCACATGTGATGTTCCCAAAAGTCTAAAAGAGGCTATGAGCTCACCAGAGTTAGAAGTGTGGTGGAAGGATATGCAGGAGGAGATGAATTCTCTGACTGAGAATAATACCTTTACTCTTACATTGCCTGAAGGTAAAAATACAGTGGGGGGTAGATGGGTCTATACAGTCAAAGAAAACCCAGTTGAAACATCATACAAAGCTAGGTATGAAGTAAAAGGTTATAGTCGAGTTGCAAGCATCGATTATGAGACTTTTTCTCTCACTGCTTATATGACCTTTGTATGTAGCTTAATGCAAATTGCAGCCCAGTATGGTTTAGAAATGCATCAAATTGATGTAAAAACTGGATATTTCCATGTTTCTATTGATTGTGAGCTTTATATGGAGTAGTTCAGAGTGTAGTTCAGTTTAAACTAAAGTAAGAAATCTATTATATATGCACCTATCAAAGGTAACAAAAATAAATAAATGTGACTATATATCAATACGTGTTACAAGGTTTGAAAAGGGACAGAAAAAAAAAGACTTATCAAGTGCTGCTCTGTACTTATTTTCAGTGGTAAATCCCCCCCCCCCCCACACACACACACACACACTGTAGCGTATCATAGCATTGCTACAGCTGATATCATCTTGTCTATGCATGTGCTGATGTTCACCAACCAAACTAATGCTACAGGGTAAACAAACAAACAAACCAAAAGTAATACCTCCTCACAGAACATTTCAGCTGAAAGCCTTTAGCTTTGACTCTTGTCCACTGTATTGCTTATAAAGCAATCAATATGAGAAGCACACCCCAATGAAGCACAAACAAACGCTGAAGAAATGCCACAATAAATGTCATTACATTTGTTACCATCCAGAGCACCATTAATTTTGGGAGAAAATCTTCCATTGATGATGAGTCGCACCATTGTGTAAAGTCTTCTCCAGAACATTCCCATAGATTCTTAACTAGGGTTGGGTACCAAAAGGGTTTAATTTGATACGATATAAAATCAGTACTTTCAAAACGGCATTGGTTCCTAAATTGTATTTAAATCAGTACTTTAAAAAGAGACAAAGTTAAATTATAACCAGAGACATACGTGACTGAACTCTCCTACAACTTAACTTATTTTTTATTAACCCAGCACCACATGTCATGTCACTAGTTGAGGAATTCACATGTACTAGTTTCTTAGTAATATTTGTAGTCAGAATTAAAATGACTCTCTCGCACTGTCATGAGATTATTTTACATTAGATAGTACTTTAATGATCCCTTGGGAAGGCTCATTCTGGAAAGTTATGGTATTTAATTTGACAAGGACACCATTATATGTTGTGGTCCAGTAACGAAGTTCATGTCGCGTTTCGGTCCGGTTACTACGGTTAACGTTTACCCCAGTTCCATACCTATGTATACAGCCTTTCAGTACCCACCCTATTCTTAACTGGGTTCAGGTCTTGACACTGGGGTGGACAATCCATGTGTGAAACTACTTTCTGCTTGCATTAATAGTCGTTTTAGGAATGAGAAGTTTCCCAATGCATCAGTTAGGGATGAATATGTTATTGTAGCAGGAGCACATCCATCATTACAATAATTATCCAATGGAAAACTTCAATATTTTCTTAGTTTAATCCAGTGTATGAGGAAAAAGTAGACAGAAAATCTATTTTCCTCACACACCCACATGGTCCTGTGTATGGTAGCATTAATGTTGCTCAAGTTAGAATTGGTGTCAGAACATATTAGGGTTTGGGTACCTAGAGGGTTTGGGTGCCTTTCAAATTCTGATCTGTATGATGCAAATGCCTGATAATATGCTTGTTTGATATTAACCTATTTTTCCTCGAATTCCAAATAAACATGTACTTCAAACACAACATGAGAAAGTGAATTTAAAGTCATTCAGCTAATCTGATGTTTTGTCGCATTTTAACAAACTCTATTACGAACTATTATTACTTCATGAATATAATATGAAAAATTATTTATGAAATTATTTATTTTGATTATCAAGAACAGCAATGGTGTGACTGATGGTGTATTGGATACATAATCCATGAATATACAAGAAAACAGCTGTGGAATAACTGTCCACTGAAACAACCAGTATGTATTAAAGGGTTAAATGCATGGTTTTCACTTTAGCCTTAGCATGCTACTAGTTTTTAAGCATAACTTTATATAACGTGACTATTTGTTCTATCCTAGTACTGTTGTTTTCATCAGATATTTGGCTTTCTTTGGTGGTGAACAGACACCAGTCACAGGTGCAGTTTGTCATCATATCAAACCATATCAAACCCGTCACTAGTCTGTGTGGGAGG
This sequence comes from Siphamia tubifer, assembly GCA_020466265.1. Lineage (NCBI taxonomy): Eukaryota > Metazoa > Chordata > Actinopteri > Kurtiformes > Apogonidae > Siphamia > Siphamia tubifer. Next base: position 18,655,185 of record CM035786.1, read on the forward strand.
AGTGCCAGCCAGAACCACATTAATGTGCTCTAAAACAGATACATCTGGTTGTCAGGCCACCAGTTCACTGCTCCACCTCCACTCCAGTAGGTGGTGATGAGGACTACTGTAAATTATTTGCGATGATCCAAATAGGACTGATGTTGTAATATTGTCTTTTGATCCTTGGTCTTTTTCTTTAGTTTTTTAAAATCTTTTTATATGTGAAGATAACATCATGTAGTACAAAGTGTTGTCCCTACTTGCATATTTACGTGGGATGATGACTTGGAAACTTATGTGGACTGTTATTTGAAAAGCATTCTGTCCCATCCTTAATTGAACATTACACACCTGTTGTACCCTAATTGTGTGTCGGGCAGTGGCTATTTTTAGACGGGCCTAAGTGGAGTTGGGGTGGGCAAGCTTGCGCACGTGCATGGGGTGGGGGGCTAGACGTATAACAACGTAATAGCACTTCCAGAATTGAAACTGAGTATCTTTTTTTAAAATGAACACAAATAATTAAATATACATAGTTTATTTACATTGACATTTACAAATAAATAACTATATTAAGAGTATTAATCATTTCAGTTCAATGAGGCAACGAAAATCGGTCTAGAATTCTGTTTCTGAGCTTGTGATTAGGTGGGCACAGCTGTCAATCAGGGTGGGTCCTGGGTCCCGCCCATAGATCCTCCCCTTGTGTCAGGTGGGAACACTTGAGCCACCTTTCTTTTGTTTGTTGCGTGACCTAAAGAAAGCAGACTGGCTGAAACGTTGCATTAAAAACTCCTTCACCTGCAACTTGGGAGCGTGCAGCACTTTTCTGTCTTCTGTCCTTGGTGGTGAACAGACACCAGTCACAGGTGCAGTTTGTCATCAAATCAAACCACATCAGACCTGTCACTAGTCTGTGTGAATCAGTTTGAGTGGGAGGAATGCCAGATTGACCAGCCAGAACCACATTAATGTGCTCTAAAACAGATGCATCTGGTTGTCAGGCTACCAGTTCACTGCTCCACCTCCACTCCAGTAGGTGGTGACGACACATTTAGTTTCACCTAGCAACCGTAAACTACCTCAACTTAGTGTGACTGTTAAAGGACCACAGACTTGGAATGAGGTTGAAAATATGATTAAAGAGTCTGCATCACTGTCTATCTTTAAAAAAAAAAAAAAAAAAAAAAAGATTAAAACACAAATTGCTGTTAAATTATGTCTAAATCAAGCTCAACTTAATGTTTTTTGTATCATGCAGGGGCGTCACTGTCATTTAAAATGTGGGGGTGTTTTAGGTTGTGACATGAGCAACATTTTCTGAATCTATCATTGGGAAAATTGACCAACAATTATCCATTAATGGTTGAATTTTTATATTAAAGTAATATATGGCCGAAAATAACAAATGTGTTTTTAAGATATTCCTTTATTAGTCCCACTAGGGGGAATTCCAGGTTCACAGCAACAAAAATTATATTGAAAAAAACTATCAATTTCTATCTACACTATATACACATGGGGTTATTTAAATCCGTTTTGAGTTTCCTCAATTAAACATTTATTCCAAGAACAAAACTTGTGACAGAAATACAGTAAGAATGAAAACCTGCCCCTCAGTACCCCTATCCAAAACATCCAAAATTGCTCCTCCTACTGTTGGCAAATTAGCTTGGGGTATATGTCACAAAGCAAGACATAGTTTAGTTAACTTAGTTTAACAACCGCAACATTTGTCATTACTTACTGGTTGACTGTTTGCTAACACTGCAAAGAAGAGCTGTTTTCATTTCACCTGGGAATTGAGGTGCGCTTCATTTCCTTATGCTGGTGTACCGCCAGGGCAGGTAAACGGTTTAAGTCATAGATATTGTAACGACCACACAATGTTATTACTGTTGAGTGTTCCGGTTTCCTACCATCGGTGAACTTGTTGATTGCGACCAACAGTAACAGTTTATCCTGCAATAAAAAGTAGGTGAGGCCAACTGTCCGACTGTGTCCTGGATCCAGTGGAACGATACAATATATAAACTCAGGAAAAAGTGGAGGGTATGAAATCATCTGGTTGTAGAAGTGGGGGTGTCTCCCACATCCCCCACAGGTGCTATTTGTAAATAGTTTATAAAGGCTTTGTTCACACATAAAAAAAAAAAAAAACCTTGTTAACAAATGGATATAAAATTAAATAATTTTTAATGGACACCTGCAGATAAACAGTTGTACACACTGCACCTGTCTGTTAAAAATAATAAAATTTTACATTTATCTTTGGAAGACAGTATGAACCTTTACAAGACATTCATAAAAGGGTAACAAATGATTAATAATGTACATATTGAAATGCGTTATTTATAAAGTGTTACCGATTACATTTATTCTATTCAGTATTCTCCATTCCCTCACAAAACCTCATCAAAATACAAAAAAAAAAACCCTCAACTTAACCTTTTCCTTCACCCCAAGAGAATGTACTGAAAGAAACTTGGCAGAGGATGAAGAATGGAGGAGTAAGACTTTGCAGCATGTTAAAATATTCAACTGAAAAGCTTTGAGATATTAATGTTTTCTTAAAATGAGTTGTTGAATTATTTTCACCTGAGAAATTGACTAAGCCTGACCCCACAAAGGTACGTGCCAGACTGTTGCTGTTTGGCACCCTGCACTCAATTCTCATTTCTTCTACCGAGTTCTGATCAATCCGAATTACTTTAAGCATTGTATGCAGGACTCAATGTCTGTATATGCCCGAACTTTTCTTTCTAAGGTGACTCTGTCTGAGATAGCTGTAGTTTCACACCCACTGATATTGAAATAATATCTATGCTCTGTACTGCGCTGACATCACCATATCAATTTTAGATAAAAATGTGCCCTTAGCCGCTCACCTTGTTTAATTTTAATACAAGCACTGACTGCTCCCTGCTCTTCTTGCATTGATTTATCCCCCTTTAAACATTTTCCTGACGCTGTTATCAGTTCCTACTTGTATAGTCCAAACACTACTTCACTTCAGTGGTGATCAACATGCACCGGAGCAGCAAATGTATTGGATTTGTTATGTTGCTATGCCGATTTAGCCTCGTATTAGCTCCTAATTCGACTTCCGAACCTAATGGTAATCTAGTGCTTCTTCCTGCATGTTGCCTTGGATGTGAAAATGTGGTCTGACGTGAGTTTGTACTGTGTCTGAGAGGAGCATGCTTCAAGTTGGCTTCTATGCCAAGCCGAACCAGGATAAACTCTCTTCGTAGGTAATGTTGACAGGTTATTGGAATCTCACCCACCCCCTAAAGCCAAGTCATAATGGTCTTAAATAAACCACATTTATTTTTATAAACATAAACGTATCAGATTGCCAGTTAATAAGATCCTTTTGAACACCTTTATCCTCCCTGCTGTCATAGTTCTTATCATTTCCTGCGGCATGAGGTTTTGGATGTATTAAGTGAGAATAAGAGTTTTTAGGTACACTGTAAAAGAAAATCCTGTTTTTACAGCAAAAAAAAGGCAGCTGTGGTCGGCAGAATAATCGAGTAAATGAATTTTTTAAATGAATGAATAAAGTGCATCAACCTTTTGGTGCATGTATATGGACTTTATTAAACATTCACAGGAACGTAATCTGCATGTTTGGGATATGCATGTGTCTTTGGTTTTAGTTGAGCATGAAATAAATATTCAGTACTTTTCTAGTTTTAGTGTCGTTTCGCCATTTAAACAGCAACACATTATTTTTCAATTGACGGTTTTATTTTCTCAAAGCAACAAAAATACATAATTTTTACAAATCTGTTTTTGTTCCTGTAAAAACTACAGCTACGTTTGATGTAATTGTTAAAGCAAATAAACAATTGTACATTGTATTTTCACTTAATTTGACAACTTTTTTGCTATTAATTAATCTGTCATTTTTTTTACAGTGTAGTTTAATTCAAGTTTCTTACACCACACATATGCATCTAAATCCATACATTCAGTTTATAGCAGAGCAAGCACCGACTGCCTCCTCACAGTTAGTACTACTAAAGAATTCACTTCTTATTCACCAGCAGCATGTACTTTAAGGTCTGATAGTGACAAGGCCAGGGCCTGGTGTGTACCCTCAGGCTGCAGATATACAGACCTTCCTTTGAACTACATGTTCATATGTGCATGATGGCAGCCTTGTGTATCCTGCAGCTGTTTTGGAATATTGGTTTGGAACAAGCTCTGAAATAAATGCTATGCTACATATCAGGTAATCTGATATGTAAATGATTAGATGTGGAGGAAAAATGTTTGTGGTTTCCTCTCATCAGCCTCTTACACTGGGTTTGAGGGCTGAGATAGATGGATGGATGGATGGATAGATAGATAGATAGATAGATATTCAAAATACTGTCACCGCTCCACAATAAGTCATACTACATCAGCAGTAAAAGGTTTGAAAAAAAAGTAAAAAAAAAAAAAAAATGGCTCAAAAAAGTTAGGATTAAAAAGAAGTGCAGTTACAAGATAAAAAGTGTCACTACTACTGATATTTCAGTAGTAGTGACAAGAATACAAAGGAATTAACAAATTCAGAAGTAAATCAGCGACTTTATTTGGAATTAAATTTAATTCAGAATTATCATTTTCAACTGGAATTGGATGTTTACATCTTTAATTTTTTTTTATTTAAAAAAAGTGGGAGATGTATTTTTTTTCTTTTAAAAATATATTTATTCAAATTTGTTTTTTTTTTACTCTTTATTCCCTTTTGATTTTTTTTCAAATTTGTTTTCATTTACATTTTTATTCTTTTTTTTAATTTAATTAGTTTTTATTTAAAAATAACAAAAGAAAAGGGAAATATGTAAAACATGCAGGACACTGAGCCACGAGGACCGGATTTGAGAAGCACTGGGCAAATGTAAAGTGCTTTGAACATCATGAAAGTGGAAAAGCACTACATATATAAGTACAGTCCATTTACCATTTACCAATCACCCGACATACAACACGATTCCATGAAAACAGTCTGCACAAGTGACATATATAGTATTGCATTTGAAATGTTCCCCACATGTGATCACATTTGTAACATACAGATTAGACAGGACTTCATACATTAAAGTTCATCATAAAATAAATAATAATAAAAAAAAAGTCGGTCAAGAAGTCAATATTATCCTCTTCACAAAATATATCTGTAAATGAATTCACATTTTGAATTATTAAACAACATTGATTTAAAAAGAGAAGTTGGGTTTGTGTTTTAAATGAAGGTGAAGCTTTGATTTGCCTTCACTTCCACTCATCCAGGTGTGAATAAATCCTGTTCTCCTTTCTGCTCTACACACCCAATCAACGTCATTTTATTTTCTGTTAACACCGTGTCACACAGACTTTTCTTTTTAATTCTCTCACTCGGCATACACTGGTAGCCAATTACACATTGTGATTGGGATTCTGTGACAAGTTTTTGCTGCCACTTTCCTCCAGGACTAACATGGCACTTGTGTAATAAAGCGGGTCTGTCGGGTCACAAGTAAAACACGGGCCATCAGCCATGTGATGTGGTGTCAGAAGTGCTGCCGGTGGGTTAAACAGAGTTAGACTGGGAAGGAGAGAAGGATTTAATGGGAAGTAGTGTGACAAATGTTCATGTGTGATTGACTGGATTTCCTTTGGTGGTAATTTCAGCTCAAGGTTTGTTTGTTTTTTTTTTTTTTTTTGGGGGGGGGGGGTTTCCACCATTTTGTGTATGTACAGTAAATAATCTGGTTATAAAACACAATACAACAGTGGCGGCTGGTGACAAAAAATTTCAGGAAGGCATGGTGGGTGTAAAGGTTGGGGGAAAAAGGCAACATAACTTGGTAAACTTCTACTTTTATTGTGCTGTCAACAGAGAAATATTAGACAGATTTTGAATAAAATGCTAAATGGGTAAGGTATCCAAGAAAATAAAGGATGAATGTATGAAAAATCATACGTTTATAAAGAAAAACATATAAAATCTAAAAGGCTATAAAAGGTATACTTTCAAGATGGGTATGAAGCCCAAGATCGAAATGATAATAAAATCTGAGACATGGACAGAAAATGAATAAAACGCATACACTATACAGACAAAAAAAAAAACAGACGTACATAAAACTAAGAAAACAGACGTTAGTTTTAGAGAGTAAATGCAATAATTATTACATTCATCTCAAACTGATGCTGTGAGTAGCTGCTTATTTATGAAAAGTAGAAGTCAGAACACATCCAGTGGTTGTGGAAAAGATTAAACTGTTTTCAAATGTTTCAGATGGGGCAATTTTTGAAATGTATAAGTAGACTGATGGACTGGTCCAGTGTGTAGCCCTGAGGAAAGACCTTATCACTGAGGCTAGTCTGACAAAATTCACCTCAAATTGTTAGAGGGGTATGAAGATGATGTGGTCAGATGAGTCCAGATTGACCCCATTCCACATTAGGGGGGGGGGGGGGGGGGGGTGAATCAGGATGAAAAGGGAGGCAGATGAAGTGTTTACCCATCATGCCTAGTGCATACAGCACAAACCACCCTGATATTAGAGTGAATGAATCTGCTAATTCTCTCGTCAGTAAAAGTTCCTGGTGAACTCTTTAAAAACACCGTGTAAGACAAACCACCTGTCTCACATTATAAGGGTCTGTACATGTGGTCCTCACATTGTCAGGTTAAGAAAAAAAAACCAAAAAATGTTAATGTACTCGACACTTAACAACAAATTATAAGGGGCCACTGGTTGTTATGGTTACAGGCTACCATTTTCACATCACCCTCTGACATATTTTGCAGAAAGTGTTTCCATTTCGCTTTTGTGATATATTACCAGTGTTGGGAAAGTTCACCTTAATTAGGAACTAGTTCAATTTACTCAATATGAATTAGTTCAGTTCATCGTTCATTCTTCCAAATTATGAACTAGAAGTTCATGGATCCTAAAATGAACTTTTTCTTTCTTTTTTTCGTTCTTTTTTGTGTTATTATTGTAAACGTATTAACAGTTTCTGACGTTATCCTGTGGTCAATAATTACAACATGATAACAGCGAAATGTGAACTACATAAGAGCGCGGTTCAATAAATGCCAGAATAACCGCGTTCACAACTTCCCGTTCATTTGGCAAAAGTGAACGAAGTGTTCACGTTCGTCAAAAATATGATATAGTTCAATAAACGTGTTCAGGTACAACACTGTCGAAACAATATCGAAACGTCTGACAAACCACCTCATGAAAGCGTGAACTTTTTTTTTAATATTTGAGTGGGCTTTTTTTCTAAATTCAGGTGTTTCCATTACCAGTTTTTATAGCGATATTTACATTTTGCGAATTTCCAAGGATAATGGAAACGCAGCTAAAGATGATTAAAATCATCTGGAGAAAATTAAAGTGGACCGAGTGAGTTTTACAGCCCTCGTGCCTTCAGGTCCTGGTCCATTAACAGCCCCAGTGCACATTTGGGTCTGATTCTTCTGGACCCAGGCCAGCCAGACAAGCCAATATACCACGGTCGCGGTGCCACTCATGGACCAGCTCGTCAGGGATATGATAGAGAATAATGGTGGATCTGTGAGTCTGAGCAGAGGGGTCTGTGACCAGTAGGTAGGGTTAGCTGAGCTGGTGGGGTGGGGTATTCAAATTAATCTATGCATGTGACGTATGAAGCATCGAAAATCCAATGGATCGGATAGACCATTTTCATCCCCCTCCAATAACAAATGGGTCAAAACAAAAGGAAATTGGGTGGTCTTTGTTCATAATTTAAGGGTCTCCTCCGATACAGGCAACACATTTATGTTGGGAAAAACGAAACTAAAACAAAAAAAACTCCATTATGCACAATACGTTCTCTTTAAGATAATATCACATAATAATTTTGTGCCTTATAATCAAACCCAGCAGTGCAGGAGAAAGTACAGTCTGCAGTTTCAGCATCAAACTTCATTCTTTTACTTTAAATTTGAGTCCAGGGTGAGAAAAACCCTGATGTGTCTCGCTTTTTTTTTTTTTTTAATCATCTCATCACTTTAACTCTGAAAGTTGTCTCTTGCCAGTTCTTCTCATCTGCTCAGTCTGTGAGTTATTTTTCCTCACTGTGGGAAATCAACAGAGTGACTCACTACTCCCTTGAGTGGTCACATACATTCACAGTGACCCCCCAGCTAGTGGCTATGAATAAAGTCAGTGCACATTTATACACTGACAACTCCAGCATCATGTCACAACCACTTTTTTTTTTTAACTATTCTTTAACAGCGTGAAGTACAAATACTACCTAGAGCTCCTTTAGCAGTACACAATTAAGTAATAAGCAGGTTAATAAAACTTTTTGACAATTAACTAACAACTATTTTTGTTGTAGTTGCGATATATTATTTTCAGTATATTTAAATTTTAACTGATGCGCCACCATTCATTATAATCATCTGTATAATGCATTTTTCAGTATAAATCATGTAATTTTCTATATTTAATTTATTGATAATCTTGAAGTGTGTGTGTATATATATGTATATATATATATATATATATATATATATATATATATATATATAAAGCTCAGATAATTATGTGAAGTTGAGAATACTCAAGAAAAAGTCAATTTTTCAGGAAAGTGTCTCCATCCATTGTCTGTGATCCACCTCTATGGGTTTTACTGGTGAAGCAATGTTGTAAAAGATGACGGTGTTTCCATGGTAACTGCAGAGCCTCTGGATGTCCAAATGGGTCATATCTGATGATGATGAAAACATTCTAAATTTTTTTTTTTTTGGGGGGGGGGGGGGGGCTGGATGTTTGACACCCCCTGGGTTAAATAATGTATTTATTTAGAGGTGAGTTAATATCAATGCCTTTGATAAATTACTATACTGCACGTTAGTTAGCTTTTGAAAGTTAATTAACTGCTAGATCTGCACTAAATAATGGCACTACCCTTATTGCAAAGTGCCATTGAACTGAGCTCTTAGTTACTATGATAATGAAGAAAACACAGATAATATTAATAATTTGTGGTTAGTTTGTGAATTAATTACCCACAACAATACTGTGGAACATAGATAAGAAAAGACTTGGAGGTCTGCCCTGTCAGTGGTCCTCTATTTTTCTTAATATTCATCCTAATTAATCCTAAGAGTAATGCATCAACATATGCAAAGCAAACTGGGAAGTGTGGAGCAGAGGAATACAGAGAAGGAAAAAAAAAAAAAGCAGTGTGAGTGTTGGTGATTGTGTAATATTAAATAGTCATTACCTTTTTATTTACATGATAAATCAGTTGATTGCATCCATTTGTATTGTCAAACCTAGTCAAGCTGTTCTTTATGGCTTCTCATGTTGAAGGGTTTTATCTTCTGTGGATCCATTAATAACACTCGTGTATATGGCTGTCCCATGGTTACAGTAAAGTTGTTTGTCACAGTAAAGCTGTTCTTACACCACAAGTGTGTTTTCATCTCCATGTAATGCCACTGCTAACCAGTCACTGTTGCCTAGCAATGGCGATCATTTGCATTTGTGTGACGTCTTGAGGTCATTTGCATTATTTATGTGGCCTTCTTGTTTTCACTTGCATAAAAATAGGAATGCCCCAATCCTTATATATGCTCTATTGTCAGGAGAGGTTTAGATTGGAGACATATTTGAAATTAATATTAAAAAGCGTAGCAAAGGAGAAGAAATGTTGCACAGCAGCCACAGTGCATGGTACCTGCAGGCACAGATGAAGTGTTGGGAGTTAGGAGCTTGTTACCCCCCCCACCCCCAAAAAAAGGAAAGCAAGGGCTATTGTTTTTGGTTAAATTTGTTTTGTTAAAGACGCAAGCACAAAGACAATTGGTTCAATTCATACCAGATTTAGTTTATATATTAGTTTATACTGTATATTATTTAGTTTATATATGACCAGTGACCCAAAATAGATCTCATTACTTATCCTCCTCGCAGTGGTTTTCAGTTTATTTGGTTGTATTTATTATTATTTATTATTGTATTTATTGTCTCCTGGGTTTGTAAGCAGTTCTTGTGGGGTTCTTATATAATTTTTATGCACTATATATATATATATATATATATATATATATATATATATATATATATATATATATATATATATTAGTTATTTTACGGGTGTGTGTGTAAGTTTTTTTTGCTGTTTTTTTTTTTATAGTTCTATGTCTTGTGCTCTTGCTTTTCTGGGAGCGACCACACAAATATTCTTGTCCTGCACAAATGGAAGATAAACATCTATTCATTGCATTTTTGAATAAGTAGGCCAGAGTTGTATTACATAAAACTTTTTTCAGTCTTTTTTTCTGATTTACTTAGAAATTCTTTTTCACATGTCTGCAGCAGTAAAACTATTTCTTAAATTCATTCCAAATTTGTTTTATAGACGTCCAGTGAACCAGAATAAAAGTCAATAAGGTTAAGGGAAAATGGATGAAAGTTTTTTTTTTTTTAAGATTTGTACGTACGTATGTATGTATGTATGTATGTATGTATGTATGTATGCATGTATGTATGTATTCCCAATCTGCTTATAATGGGTAAACTTTCAAATGTCTTTAGCAGCTAAACTATTGGTTGAGTCCATGCCATAGATGAATAGACGGACAGATAGATAATTACTTTTTTGGATGAGTAGGCCAAAGTTATTTTATATACAATGTTTCTTTCTGATTTACTTGGGGAAAAAAAATCAAATGTCTGCAGCAGCAAAACTATTGCTTGAATTTGTACCAAATTTGATTTATAGATTTGCAGTGACTCAGAATATAGCTCAATAATATTTGGGGAATATAAATGAGTATTTTTTTAATTTATTTATTTTTTTTGTAACGGCAAGCAGATTTATACAAAAACTACAGGAACAATATCTATAAAATTTTTCGGTAAAGGAGCAAGATGATCCAGAATACACCCCATAAAATTATAGTGTATCTAGGTCAAAGTCACGGTCACCAAAAATGTGTTTTTGTAATGGTAAGAGACGGGGCAAATTAGGTAAAATGTGTGCAACGTGGGTTGGAGTTTGTTGTCATTTTGTCATTTCAGCACTGACCACACAAAGTCCTTTGGCCAAATAACCACAGAAATGACATGAGATTGTCATAAACTTGTTTCCATGTGTGCACACGCGTGTCACATGTTTGCTGTTGTGTGCTTGTCAAACCTTTGCCTAACTGAAAGTGTCCCAGAGCATTTGTTGTAGTGCAGATGATTAATGGCTGTTGACACAAACACAAACATTGGGAAGCACAGACAGAGTGAGACAGATGAAGACAGATAGAGGCAGAGGGAGAAGCTCAAGTTAAATACCCCCATATCAACATTGCAGACGCTGTGGATAATAGGCCTCTAAAGGCATTTCTTTTTCACCACAACCACATCCCTTAAGGGTTGCAAGAGTGCAATTTGTATAAGACGGCGAGAGGAAGAGTCGGTGGCACAAATAAAGAGTCGCCCTATAGATAATGATGTTAATTTAAAGATCCGACACAGTGCAGTGCATTTTAAATCAAATTGCGTCCTTCTTTTGCTGTTGTTTTCTCACCAGTTCATTGACTGGTTTGTGTCATTTGCCGTTACAAACTCTATTTGCACTATGTGAGGACATTGGTGGACATCTGTGTCCTCAAGTCTAGTAGCAGCAACAGAAGCATCATCTGTGTTCTCTGTGGAAATCATCAAATACCAGCTGAGTTTCATTTTGTTTTACATTTTCCTGAGACTTTAGCAGTTCCACAATAAAAAACAAATAAAAATAAAAATAAGCCCAAAAAAAATGAACAAAAGCAGCCAAAGTGATTCATGAAATATTCCAAACTGAATAGTAAACCGAGAAAATAATGAGGAATGTGAACGATGACATAAACGGAACAAAATTGAAGAAAAAAAATTTAGAAAAATAAAGAAAATACCAAACTAAACACTGTCTCACTCCCAGCATGTAAAGACACCCTGACCAAGCACTGGATTATAAAGTACATTAAGTGAAGTCAAACTCTTTAGATACAAAGGGAAAATGATTAGATAAAAAAGGGAAAATTATGAGGAAAAAAATGGAAAATTACGAGATAAAAAGTCTATATTATTAGATAAAAAGTTAAAATGATCAGATAAAAAGTGTAAATTCCCAGTCACTCAGCACAACCAGAACCATATATAAGGTGTACTGTGGTTTTTGGGGTAAATTAAAGTCTTTTAAGTGCTCCTTATAGTCCAGAAAATGTGATGTAATTTCCCATTCAAATATTGGTATGGACACGTCCAGTGTCAATACGCAACTTTACACCCATGCTTTACATCGCAGACAAATAAGCAATGTATTAAAAAAAACTCTGATTCAACTCAATGTTACGGTCGACCTCGTCAGAAATGATCCAACTACAGATTGAAAAATATACTCTTTCTGTCCAATCATATTATAAAACACTATTATACATGAACACATTCCTCTTACTGCAAATATATGATAGTAATTCTATCTCTTCTCACACTGTACCATACCATAAAACCTCATTTAATCCACTAAGGTTTGTTCCATAAAATATCTGTAAAAGAACAAACACAATCACCAATATTTAAACAAGTTCAAACTGTATTTCATTGTCAATATTCACTCAACTACAGAGATTACGACTGTGTGAATGTGTATTTATACAGAACAGAATGTTTTGGTTTTTCTTTTCAGCTTTGTTCATTAGGCAAAAAATAGTTCAAACAATTTCTCAATTATTTCCAGGAAAGAAAACACAACCCCCTATATACAAACAAAAACAAAATCACACACATCAGTCAGCAAATGCAACACATTCAAATAGTTAAATAAACCACAGATGAGATGAGCATAAATATCAGGCTCAACATCCGCACCCAGGGACAGACTGACCACTGGGAAACTCAGGAAATGTCCCGAACGGCCAAACCCTCAAATACAGTAAAATGTAGCTGTGTAGCAATAGGCCAAAAAGACATTGTATGAAAAGTTTTAAACTAAAAAAATTTTGGTGTAAAAAGTTATTATACATTTTCATGCCTGAGAACTTTGACTAACACTCTATCATCACATTTTATACGTAAACTTCACTTAAATAGTTTGAGTAATCCAACAAAATGTATTTTTCCAATTAAATCTTACTTAGAAAATTTGATTAACAGTGGAGGGTCTTTCCTTAGATTTTGGAAAAGTAAAAAAGAAAAGAAAAGGGGGATCCCACATAGTGCAGTAAGTGCATTGGGTTCAACTCTTCCGTCTATTACTTGTGACAAAGTGGCAACGATCTCTAACCCTCTAACCATTAACTACATAAAGATGGGTTTGATTGTTAAAGAACAGGATGTACTATGTTGAAAGTTATTCTCCCAAACATAAAAATGGCATAAGTTAAACATTTATTCATGAATGTGTGGCACCTGCATACCTTTAATATAGAATATGTGTCACAGTTTATCAGTGGGTTATCAAGTTTGCAGCTTCCATCAAAGATGTTTCACTGATTCGGAGCCCAAACATCCCCTGAAGGTGTGACTGTGACCTCTGATGTCCCACAGTGAATTATTATGTGTTGTAACGTATTCCATCTGACAACTGCTGCTCTATCTGTGCTCTCACAAATTTTTCCATTAACTTTTAATTACCATACCTGCTAAAGGGGATCTATTTAATTTTCAATTTCTCTGGATTTCATCTGTTAATAAATTCCTTGAATAACAGCGCGTCCCCTCTCATCAGTACTTGTCAGCGCCAGGATTACAGTAAGTTCTGGTAATAGATACTGAGCTGTGTGAGGGAGGAAGTGTTTCATCATAAAAAAGCTTTCTATTCAGAATAAAAATGTATTTTTATAATAATAATCATACCTCAAAATTATATAGCACTGTTTTTGAACACTTAAAAATTATTTTAAGCCTTTATGGGGAATTCATAGAAATACTTTTAAATCAAACATTTCAAACTTATTTATTCTGTATATGTACAGAATTTTATGTACATTATGTATTGTGTATTATTTATCTATTTATCTTTATTGCTATTTTTAGCGGCACTAAAGTGCAATTTCATTGTAATTGCGTGTAATGACAACACATTCTATTCAATTTTAATTATTATTGGTGACATTATTAATATAAGACATTTAAAATATACATGAATATAATTAAAAAGAAATGAAAAAATAAAGAAAAAAATACTAAAAATAAATAAGTAAATAAACAAGACAAATAAATAAAAACAAATGGTCAAATAACATAAAGTGACTTGACAGTTTTCTTTTCACTACAGCACTTCCAGATTAAAATACTACATTAAAACAAAGCATACATTAGGCAAGGCAAGGCAAATTTATTTGTATAGCACATTTCATGTACAGGACAACTCAAGGTGCTTTACACAAAAACAGAAACAGAAGAAAATTAAAATGATAAAGATGCATTAAAAGACAATTAAAATCAAGACATAAAAACATTTTAAAGCAAATAATAATCTAAGTAAAAGCTCCAGTGAACAATAATGTTTTCAGGCCTGATTTAAATGAACTGACAGTTTGAGCAGACCTCAGGTATCCAGGTAGTTTGTTCCACAGGTGAGGAGCAGAGTAACTGAATGATGCCTCACTTTGTTTCGTCCTTATCTTTGGAACACACAGTAAACCTGTTCCTGATGACCTATGACCTCAGGGCTCTGGATGCTTCATAAGGAACCAGTAGGTCTAGGATGTATCTGGGTCCAAGGCCATTTAGTGCTTTATAGACCAGGAGTAAGATTTTGAATTCTATCCTTTGACCCACAGGAAGCCAATGTAAGGATTTGAGGACGGGTGTGATGTGGTCCAGTTTCCTGGTACTGGTCAGGACTCTGGCAGCAGCGTTTTGGATCAGCTGTAGCTGCCTGATTGATTTTTTGTTTAGACCAGTGAAGACACCATTGCAATAATCTAATTTACTGAAAATGAATGAATGAATGAGTTTTTCTGTGTCTGGTTTGGACAGAAGACCCTTGATTTTAGCAATGTTCTTTAGATGGTAATAGGCAGATTTGGTAATGGCTTTTAAATGTTTGTTAAGTTTCAGGTCAGATTCAATAATTACACCCAGATTTCTGGCTTGGTTTGTGGGGTTTAGTGACATGGACTCAAGGTGTGCACTGACCTTTGACCTTTCTTTTTTGGGGCCAAAAACAATCACTTCTGTTTTGTCCGCATTAAGCTGGAGGAAGTTCTGGAACATCCACTCAGTGATTTGATGAATGCATTTACTCAGTGTCAGTAAAGGACTGTAATCGAGTGATGACACGGAAATATAAAGTTGTGTGTCATCTGCGTATGTGTGGTAAGAAATGTTGAAATGCTCTATGATCTGAGCCAGGGGCAGCATATAGATGTTGAACAGAAGCGGTCCCAAAATTGACCCTTGGGGAACCCCACACAACATCTTTGTACTCACTGACCTATGATTGCCAACTGAAACGAAGTAGTTCCTATCTTGTAAATAAGATTTGAACCAGTTTAACACAGTGCCCGTAAGCCCCACCCACTTTTCCAGTCTGTCAAGCAGTATGTCGTGGTCAACTGTATCAAATGCAGCACTGAGGTCCAATAGTACTAGGACAGAGGTTCTGGATGAATCATTATTCAGATGAATGTCATTTAACACTTTGATCAGTGCAGTCTCAGTGCTGTGGTGTGCTCGGAATCCAGATTGAAAGTCACTATAAAGACTGTTTTGCACCAAGAAGGCATGAATTTGCTGAAAAACAACTCTTTCAATAATTTTTCCCAAAAATGGTGTGTTTGATATGGGCCTGTAGTTACCTATTACTGAAGCATCCAGATTAGGCTTTTTTAGAAGAGGTGTAATTACTGCAGTTTTCAAGGCCTGAGGAAACTGTCCTGACTGAAGAGAACTGTTTACTATCTGCACTATATCTGAAGCTATACAGTTAAAAACACTTTTAAAAAATTTGGTAGGCAGATGGTCAAGGCAGCAGGTTGATGACTTTAACTGTTTAAGAATTTCCATCAGTGATGTGTAATCGACAAGGACAAAGTGTTCTAGATGACAAGAAGGTACACGTGATAAAAACATCTTTCCTGAGCTGGAGCTACAGACTGTCTGTCTTATCTTTAATATTTTATCTGTAAAGAAAACAGCAAAGTCATTGCATGACTTTTCGGACACCAGGTCAGATGGAATTGAAGCTATTGGATTTGTTAGTCTGTCCACAACACAAAACAATGTGCGTGCATTATTACTGTGTCTGTTGATCATCTCAGAGAAAAAGGACTGCCTTGAATGTTTGACTTCCTGGTTATAGGCCTGCAGACTTTCTTTATAGGTGTCATAGTTAACCTGTAGTTTGTTTTTTCGCCACTTTCGTTCTGCCTGTCTGCACAGCCTTTTTTTTAGCTTCACTGAAGTAGCACGCAACCAGGTTGGCCTTGGTTTTCGTGAAAGGACTTTGGTCTTTATTGGGGCGATGGAATCAATGACCATTTGAACTTTGGAGCTAAAACTATTGACAAGGTCTTCGACAGGAGCTGAAGGCAGTAGTGGTGATGGTATGAACGCTTCGGTGAATAATGTACAGGTGTTGTCATTAATATAACGTTTTCTGATCATCTCACTCTCCTTTTTGTCAGGATTAGTGGGGGCAGTTGCTTTAAAGAGGACACAATAGTGATCAGACAGAGCCACATCAGTCACCATTACCTCAGAAATATTAATACCTTTGGTAACAATTAGATCTAATATGTGCCCTTTGTTATGTGTTGGATCCTTTACATGCTGAGAAAGCCCAAAATTATCCAGAATATTCAAAAATTCTTTAACACTTCCATCATTACAGTTGTCAACATGAATGTTAAAATCACCTGCTAAAACAATACAGTCAAAGTCGATGCATAACATAGACAGACATTTGGCAAACTCATCAAAAAACTTTGCATTGTATTTCGGAGGTCTGTAGATAGTTGCAAAGGTTGATCTACAGGAAGATTTTAGTTGGAGAGCTACATATTCAAAAGAGTCGAACTGTCCATATGTTACCTTCTTAACTTGGAAGGTATCCTTAAGTAGAATGGCAACGCCCCCTCCTTTCTTGTGTAATCTGGATTCACTAATGAAAGTGTAGTTAGGGGGGGTTGATTCAATAAGAACTGCTGCACTATTATCTTGTCCCAGCCATGTTTCATTTAAAAACATAAAATCAAGGTTATGGTTTTCAATAAAATCATTGATTAAGAAGGATTTACCTATCAAAGATCTAATATTTAAGAGAGCTAAATTTAACATGCTAAAATCCATATTTTTCCCAGGTTGTGGTGTAGACTGTGGCTGACATGGAATGTAGATTAGATTTGTCACTAACCTATTTCTTTCTTTGTGCTGCACATTGTTTTTCCTGATGCTAGTCAAAACAGGAATATCAGGTCTTAAAAATGACTTTGGTTTTTGTTTAGTTACCTTACCCCTATGTGTAGGTTCCTGGTCTGTACTAGGTACACAAATAGTGGTGATTTCAGCCCAGGTTGTACATGCGTTAAACGTCCGACTGAGGAGACAAAAGAAGGAAGGAGTTCAGGGCTGATTGCCCTATCTCTGGTGGAACTAGTAGATTTGGATTTGGTGTGACCTGAATATTTGCTGGTGGCCTTCGTTTGTAGATATGAGGGGGAGGTGGAGGGGTGGCCTGGGTGTAGGTTGGGGGCAGGGGTGACCGGGGTGCGGGATGATGTAACGAAGGGAGATCTTCTCTGACGGAGGTGGCTGGCTGTGGTGTTATCTGTTGTTTTAGTCTCTCTTGTCTGGTGTCCTTGGTCGAGAGAGCAGTCTGTCTGTTTATGAAATAAAACAAATTTGAGGCGAACAGCTGCATTCCTGATTTGTTCAAACTCAATCCATTTGCCTTAAAGAAGTGTCTTCTGTCATAAAAATAGTTAAAGTTGTCAATGAAAGTGACTGGGTGTTTGTCACACGTAGCTGACAGCCAGGCATTTAGATTGAACAGTCTGCTGAACCTCTCCACTCCCCATATTGGTGGGAGGGGGCCACTGATGAATATGTGGGCATCCAAACAGCTGATTATGTCCAACAGTTCAGTAAAGTCCAGTTTCAACACCTCGGATTGCTGTTTCACGACATCATTTGACCCCACATGCAATATGAGGTTTTCCACAGTTGGGTGTGCGTCCATAATTTGTATGATTCTGTCTTTCATGTCTGGTATCATAATGTTTTCAAAGCACAAGACCTTTGTGCGTTTAGTATACATGTCTCTTTAGACATGTATACTAAACGCAACATTAGTTGAGGTTTCATCGCCTACCTTACAACAAACATGTTCAGTGTATATATATATATATATATCCTTCTTTCTTGATTCTGTTTATGCATGCAAAATGAATGGCAATTAATATCTATTAAAAATGAATTTTTCATCCTAATTGGTCCAAATTGATCCAAATAAACCCTGTAATAAATCAGATTTTTAAAAAAACATTTGACAGCCTGACTAAATATACTTGAAAGAAAGAGACAGAAGTAAAGCCTTGTTTCCATTTTAAAAATAAAAGAACATGGACCCGTACATTCAAGGCTGAATATCAAATCTGGCTTTTATCTGTGGAGCTTATTTCCTCTCCTAATGGTAGCCCTATCCCCTGAAGGTGATGTTCTGTAGTTGTGACAAGGTGGTGTTATTGTTGGAGGTGATGCACCTCACCAAGGTTAAGTCAGATCTTATCACAGCACCGGTGCAAGAGGGATGCTGTGTTGCAGGCAGTTGTATAGAACCAAAGAGGGTTAGGCAAAGGTTGGCTGATAATGTTCTAATGAAATACTGTCCAACTCGCTGGATCAGTCACTGCGTACATTGTAAAAATGTAACATTTGGTTGCCAGAATAATCCTGTGAAAAATAATATAAAGTAAAAAGCACACAAATTAAACTGTTAACATATTCACAGAGTAATATGTAGATTTAATATTTAAAACATGTACATTTTAAACATGTAGATTTAACATTGAGTGTAAAAAGTAAATATTCTGCTCCTTAAATAGACCTGAACTGTGTCTACAGTCTTTCCTAATTCTAAAAGTTAGGACTTTGTCTTTTCAAAGAACACTCGGACATGCGATTTATCTAGTTGAGTTTTAGTTTGTACCGATTCTTTCTTACTCTGTTCTCCGCATGCACCACCCACAGAGGGATTACTGTAACACACTCTTCATCTGGATTCCTGGCAGTAGTCTCCAAAAACTCAAGTATGTTCACAACAGCTGGCATAGACCCCCCCCCCCATTTTGGAATCCACATAAATGTTCTATGTTCTGAATCTTCCTGACTTCTACACCTTGAAGGTCTTGGACTAAAATTTTCACAACTTCCAACCTGTATCCACTGGCCCCTTTCTCTGCTTTATATTCCCTCCACAAATACTGGGTCTCATGAAATTGTCATGTTCACCCCCTCCTTATCATCGCCCCAGCATGTTGACGAATGCAATACTTTGGTTTGTACGTGGTCATGTAAACCCACTGGATCTGGTGTGGTCTTCTGATTTTAAATAATGATATTAAAGGGGACATTTTCCACTCGTGGACACAGTTCCCTGGTGTCTCAGTGACCTGTCTGTCACATGCTTTGGGCAAAATACCACAGTGATGCAGAGATACAGCAGCCTGTTCAACCTGGAGAAACAGAACTTATTAAAACGGTCTGTTTTAGTGCCTCATGCTTTCATGCAAATGAGCCACAGCTGACTCCGCCCCTCTGTTCCATATTCTACTGAGAGGAAGAAAAGAGTTAGAAGAGGAGAAAGAAATAGAACCTGAAAATGTTGAAGCAGAGAAAAAGACCAACACTGAGGGGGAAAAAAAATCAGCTGGAGAGAATGAAAGTGGACTGAGTGCTGAGTTTTACAGCCCTGGTGCCTTCAGGTACTGGCCCGTTAACAGCACCGGTGCATGTTTGGGTCTGGTTCCTTGTCATGACCTGGAGGTTGCATCATATTTGAGAGAGCACAGGAGACCAAAAGGGTTCAAATTTGCCAAACAATTTTATTTAAGCAAATTTATTTTAAATTAAACCCACATTCACATGTCCTAAAAACAAAAAGAAATCCCAAAAGTACAAAGAAAAGTCGGACCCAGGTGAACTGGATCAAACCAACCCTATACAGCAGGGGTGTCAAACTGCAGTCCACGAGGGCCGGTGTCCTGCATGTTTTAGATGTTTCCCTCTTCCATTACACCTGGAGGCCATTGCATCATTATCAGTCTGATGAGGAGCTGATTATTAACTCTTTAAGTGTCAGCACTGATGCATTCTGAATGATTTAGTTTAAATATTCCGAAAAATTAAACAGTTTTCCTTTTTAGTTTTGTGCATGGACAAGAGTTTTTTTTATTTTATTGAAACATTTTTCAAAGGCAAAATTAAAAGTGCGGGGACCAAATTTCAATAGTAGTTTTCTTCTTTAATAATTTTTTTTTCAAAATTTTCCACATTATTTCTCACTTTGTAAATGTTTATTCATTTTTGTTGCTCATTTTGTTTATTTTTCTACATTTTTATTGTAGTATTCTTTGATTTTCTGCAATTTGTGTCTTACTTTGCTCATTATTTTGTTAGTTCTCAGGAGTTAAAGGGTTAAACTGAATCACATGGAAGAGGGAAATATCTAAAACAAGCAGGACACCGGCCCTCGAGGACTGGAGTTTGACACCTGTGCTATACAGGGTCATAGGATCTGTCCACCTATTGCTACCCCTGCCCTATTACAGTAAAACAACCCCCAAACTAAACCCTGTAAATAGAAATCAGCTGAAAACCGGACGTCCAGACAGGATATTGGACAAATATAACGCCCAATAATTGTCCAATGAATTAAATTATGACTCATAAAAAAACAAGGAACATAACATTCCTCTTTACCCATTCAGCCAGACAAGCCATGACACCACGATCACGATGTCACCCGCGGACCAGCCCACCTGATCAAACTGGGTCACCCCAATCGTGGACCCAGATACACGCACCATGACCAGGGTTCAGACCCCAACGCTCCAGACGCACACAAAGATACAATAGAGAATAAATGGTGGATCTGGGAGTACCATCAGAGGTGTCTGTGACCAGTAGGCGGTGTTGATTGAGCTGGTGGGAGGGGGTGGGGGTATTAAAATAAATCTATGCATGTGAAAATCCAAAAGTGAGCATTTTCATCCCCCTCTAACAAGAAATGGATCAGGAGAAAAAGGAGCGTGGATGGTTTTTGTTCATAATTTCAGGGTCTCCTCACACACAGACAACATATATTTGTGTTGAAGAAAAAAAATTAAACAGTGCATTTTGCATGATATGTCCCCTTTAACCATTACAGTAGTCTATTGAAGAACCATTAATTAATACAAATAAAACATGAATTACAGTGTGTTGGTACGTGGGAGAATCTCAAGTCATTAATCTGCCCAATATCTGTAAACAGTACTTTTCCATTCATGCAAGACTGGTGGAAAAGACCAAATCCAGCTGCCATCCACTGTGGGTGTGAGTAGCTTA
Source organism: Siphamia tubifer (assembly GCA_020466265.1). NCBI lineage: Eukaryota > Metazoa > Chordata > Actinopteri > Kurtiformes > Apogonidae > Siphamia > Siphamia tubifer. The sequence continues at coordinate 18,676,727 of CM035786.1, forward strand.
TCAATTTTTTATTTTATTTTTTCTGCTGGTTTGTACATTATGAAGTCAAATGAGCCCACCCAAGAACTATGGTATCCACTCTATGCCTAAAAAACCCCCACTAAATGTCTTTTTTTTAATAACAAATCCATTTGAAGCGAAGCTGCTATGTTTACACAGATCTAATCTTTTGTGTTTGCTCTCGTGTGCGTGTAGGTGTGTGCGTGTGTGATATGTTCACACCTTCGCTCCAACTGAATGTCCTGTCAGGCTGTTGCTATAGATATCTCCACAGAGCACAGCAACGAGAAGGTAACGACTGAGGAGGGAAAAAGTGTGAAGATGAACCAAATGAGGAGGAAATGTAGCAAAAAAAGAGACTGCGTTAGGAAACATAGAGCTTAGAAAGAGAGAGAGAGAGTAAAACAGTGAAGACGTGGAATAGGGAACAATAACCCAGCCGGCGGAGGGGGTTATCAAAAGTGAGAGAATGTGTGAGAAGTGAAAAGAGGGCATGATGACAGGGGAAGAGCAGGAGAATGAGCTCTGTACCTGTCAGTGCATCAAAGCCATGTCGTGTCATATACTCACCCGCTCACACACCCACTCATCCCCTCAATGCCTCAACTTAATGAGCCAAGTGCTTCTCAATGGTTCCTGTATACACCAGCACCCTCACACAGCCATTAGAAGTCTGTGTTATAGACAATTGATCAACCCCTGTACAGCGTTGCTTCTATTTCCATTCACTATTGTCACGACCTGCACCCTTCAGAGTGTCATGTTACCTGCTCACGGACTTCCTCTATAGGCTAAATCTGCTTATACCGTTTGGTGGGCAGCGTGTGTTCAGCGTATCATACAGCAACTATAACTACATCCACTTGACTGATAGGTAGCTCAGAGCTGCAGCCCATTTTTAGTCATCCGTCTTCATGAACAGATACAATATTTATACAAATGTCTCTCCGCAGTGTCTCTAAGCAACATGTATGGGGTACGTTGACTTATGACGGTGTCACTTTTTTCTCGAATGTTTCTACTTTTTCTGACGTTCACGTGTATTCGGTGTGCAAAGGTGATGTGACAGTAGAGTATTTTGCGTTCATTAAGCTTTAGCCTAATTGATGTCGAACAAAAGAGCTGGAACTGTGCTTACAGTGCCGTGTCAAATATTCATGAAGACACTCTGACAGGTCATTGTCCTGTCAGCAACGCAGCTCCTCCAGGTTTCCACTGTGAAAGAATATTAGTTCAAAACTCTGCCAATCCTGCCTGCATTTATATCAATCACTCGCTATACAGTAGGTTGAGGTGTCTTAGGTGTTGGAACAATTATTTACTGCATAGATGGATTCTTTTGAGTGTCATAGTAACAAAGAATCTCTTCTCTACAGCTGCATCTGCGTCACGTCATGGAAATGAAAATAACAGCAGTCGCCTCTCTGTAGGTTACTCACAAATGAACAGAAAGGTGGCATTTCTCATCCAATAATGACATTTTATGCAAAGACAACACTGAATCTAAGTAGAGGTAAGATCGAGCCTAAAAAATCCACCCCGACCTGACCCATGCCGCAGACATTAAAGCCAGACCTGAGCCCAAAGCAAACCCGAAATTTCAATTTATCCCATAGTATTTATGGCAGAAAAAAACGCAAGATTTTTTAAGATTAAAATAATCTACATATTTTTATTATCATGATAAATGTATTTACACAACAAAATAACGCAGAATAAGAGTCCAGACAATGAGAGTGAAAGGGAGATCTTGATGCGCACTTGCTTAATTACACGTCATTTTTACCGGCTGTGTGTGTTTGCCTTTTCTGTTCTCCTGTCTTAAGTTTATCTTTGATTTCTTGGTGCTCCATATCAGGGATATCTGGTCAAAATGGATGTGGACTCGCGGAGGGAAGATTACATTCACGAAATGCGTGCTCTTGCTCTACGCCTCCTGTTTAGTAGTAGTTATATAGCAATTACCTTACAGCGCCGCCTTCTCTGTTTTATCCAAATTATTTAGTTACAAGTATTCCTTAGTTTAGTATCCACACATCGTTTTAGTATACATTTTTATAAACGTATATTTATTTTAAAAAAGTCAGTGAGAGAGAAACCCGACCCGAACGTAATGATTGACATTTTAGGCCTGACCAGACACAAATTTCGGGCTAAAGATCTTACCTCTATATCAAGACGCAGTACGTATCTTTCCTGATGATCTTTTTATAGTTTGTAAAACTTTGTTAAATCTTCAACCATTAGGCTTCTCAAATACTCATTGCCTTAATACTTTCCAGAAAATCAAGATTATTTAACTTGCTTTGTAAAGTCAAATCTTGACCGTTTGTCTTCCAAATTAAAACTCACTGCCATGAAAGTAAAGTGAGAACTAGTGAGAGTTGATATGACAGAAACATGAAGGATCACATTTTTTAAATGTCAATGTACAATATGACAAAGATATTCTGTTCTGTTCTGCTGTCATATAGAATGTGTTGCATGATGTCAAGCTAAGACAGGAGGGGTGTGGTTATGTCAACATAGACTCATCTCAGTGAGGTTTTCTTGATCCAGTTTCTTTTTTCTTTTTTTTTTTTAGATTGGCTTCATAAACATGTGATTCATCTGCTCCTCTTTTTTCCCGCCTTTTTAATGACAAAGTTTACCAGACTTAGCCTATGCCTTTAAATATTAATATATATTTATTTAACACATGACCTTCCCAGAACATTTTATTTGACTAGGCAGGTGTTAACGTCTTATTCCTGTAGGTTTTAGCATTTTACCCAATCTGATACACACACACACACAGGAACTAGCATTAGCATTAGCACATATTAGAAACGGTGAAGTGCTGGAAGGGTCAACTCCAGACCAAATACTGTGGTTAAGGGAACTGACAGGACAATGGACGTGTATGGACTTGTTTTTAAAGCCTCTGATTCAACTGAAAATCAAACCTGAAACCTTCAACGTTTTGCAGAAGTGCAACTATACCACCACGGTGATTAAATGAAACCTCTTCTATTGCTAGATTTGGATTAATATGAATTCACTGCAATAGTTTACATTAATAATGCCTCATAGATTTCCCTTCTATAGAAATTCAACTTTCTTTTAAAAATCGGTGACAAAATAAACTTGACGAAAGCTCTCGCTCTCTCGCTCACCGTCTCCCTCGCTCTCGCTGTCTCGCTCTCTCGCTGTCTCTCCCTCGCTCTCGCGGTCTCTCTCTCTCGCGGTCTCTCTCTCTCGCGGTCTCTCGCTCTCGCTGTCTCTCGCTCCCGCTGTCTCTCTCTCGCTGTCTCTGTGTGTCTGTCTCTCTCTCTCATATCTTTGAGGTACAGGCTTTGAAGTGATGCACAAATAAGTTGCTAATGGACAAATCTTAAATTAAAGTGCAAAGTCATTATCTCAACAACAAACCCTGCAAAGTCTGTGTAAAACAAATATAATCCACAGCAAAAAACATTTTAAATATTCTGTTTTCAATCTATTAGTGAATAAACCAGAATGTACACTTATGGAAACACCAAGGAAATGTTATTACACCTATAGGGTATTTATACAGATTTGACTCTAAATGTGTTTCTTTAAAAAATATAAATAAATAAAGGCATCTTTCCAGCATCTTAGCTCATGCTTTAACACCTCTTGATGATCTCTTTCTAAAACACTGTTGTTTACATCGTCTTCGTTGCTTCAAAGCCCACAACATTTTTGATGTGTAGCAGGACCACAGCATTGATGGATTTCACATGAAACAGATTGAAACAATATGTTCAGTCTTATTACACAAACTATCACTCAGTGGCTCATGATAATTCTTAAAAACATGAGTTTCCTTTAATAATTTAGCAGTTTTATCTTTGATCATGAATCACAGAGTTCTCCAAAGTTGCCATAACTCAGTTTAAGTTTCTTTTGGAATTTGAAGTGTTTGGTTGACAGTGATGCAGGTCATGAAAAAGATGCATTTTAATTACAATGTCATTTTTAATAAGCGCAAGTAAGATGTTAATAGTTAATAGACAGAGATAGATAATGCATAAGCCATTTGGTGGCCACTCTCCAGTGCATGACAGTTACAAGTCTGCCCGTCTGGTGACCTTTGAATGGGATTTATCATGAATAATTCCTGATTTCTATTCTAGTTATGGCTATACTTACTGGTGTATTAGCACTCTTACACTTTGAGAAGACTATGATTGAAACACTAATATTTGTCATTATACTACTACTACTATAATAATAATAATAATAATAATAATAATTATACCATTAATAATAATCGCCATTATTTGTCAAGGTGCTTCTTTTTTTTATTAGTTTACTAAGTGCTTTGACAGTCATTATTCAGAACCAATAAATACAACAGCAATTAACCAAACTAATGGACAAAGCTTGAAAAAAAAGCTGACACAAAAGATAGATGGCTAAATATAAACAAAATATGGTAAATATAAATTGTAGAAGCAAATATAGAATTCCACTAATTATAAATGATTCACTTAAAACTATAAAAAGGAAAACTTATACCTAATGCCACTGATGGAGGGATAATAGGAAATAAAATCATTATAAAATAGTGAAAGTGGTAACCCATTATAGTAATAAAAAAAAGGAAGGAATCTGAGAAAAAAACAATTAATTAAACAATTAATTTACCATAAACAATAGCTGGTAAAATCAGTAATATGGAAGTAAAATAAAACAAAATATTTAATGACTAAGAAACATTAAAACAATATACAAATTAAAAGTAACAGGAATCCCAAAAATCCATTAACCTCTTGAGACACAACAAAGTACAAGTTTTTACTTTATGTGAAATAATTGCCTTTTTAAAAAAAAAACAAAAAAAAAAAACATTTTAATGTACTGTTTTTTTTCTTCGTTAAAGCTGTGAAAGGATGAGGGACAAAAAAGACTAAATTACAAACAAAATAAATGTGGAGACGCATAAATACATAAATCAGGAAATGCAATAATATACATGTAGAAATAAATGAATATATGGATTTTAAAAAGCATGCATAATTGAGGAAGTAAATGAAGATTAAAATATGGAAATAAAAACAAAACATAAGCATTGGATTATTTATGTATTCATTTATACATTTATTTATTTTAATTTATTTATAATATATATCATATGGATGTCCTGTTGACTCAGGGTCTCACGAGGTTAATGGTAAACTGATAGAAATATATTTTAAGACGAGATGAGCTTTAAAAGTGATCAATAAAATCTTAAAATAAACTCCAAAATGAACAAGGAAACCAATAATGAGGTGATATGAAGTCATCTGGTAAATATAACAAGTCTTACTACTGTGTATTGGACCAGGTGGAGGTGAGAGAGTGATGTTTTATTACATTATGTCGGAAAGAATGCAGTTGTAGTTGTGTAACCCAGAGAAAATATGTGTTTGTGTGGAAGGCTTTTGTCAAGGTAAAAATACAGATGCACATTCATACCATTTCAGACTGAGCTCATAAAATTACATTGTACATCACGTCAGTTCTTCTGGTATTTAACATGCTGTACGTATGCATTTTCATTCTTTCCTATCTTATTTAACCCCAGGGTTTTTTCTGAACTGGCTTCATTCAATCTGACAGTGCCCTTTTACCAATTTGCCAGTTGAATCTTATCCCCACAGATGCGTTCACACTTGTACCCCCTAAATACCAATGGGTGTTACAGGTCTGAAACAGTAGGTGGCGGTGTGGAGGGAATCTGTTGCTAGCCAACAAATGCAGAAGACAAAAAAAAAAACTCAACTATCTGTTAGTCTGTCTGACAACCTTTGTTGTCTAATCTATAGATAAGGTGAGCATGTGCTGTGTGGATGTGAGGGGTTTTCAGACACAACAGGAGTTTCCATGGTGATTTACCTACTTCTGTTAGTGGAATGGTGTGATAAGGACCAGGTCCAGACTAGAGCACGGATGCATTGACATGGCATCGTACTGTGCTAAAGTACAGGTGGGCCGGATCCTGGACCACCTCCTTAAGTGGACTGATGGACAAAATATAGCAAATTTTTGTACGGACACCCTTAGTCACATCATCAAAAGTGTCATTGTTACTCCAAAAACATTGTAATCCAAGTAAATACATTGTCAGATAATTGGTATTTTCCTTCTTAGGTAGTCTCTAAATGCTCCATTGTACTTTCATGCCCCCCACCCCCATCCCTCCCTCACCATATAATCCATCCTCGTTCTCCATTTTTCTGGAAGAAAAAAAAACCCTAAACACCAATTCCATTGTGTATCAATGTTTGTCAAGATCTCTAGTTTACAGTTAACCATAACCTGTAGTTGCCTTCTATTTTACATGATGTGAACATATACATGGAAACCTTATGTGTACATACAGAATCAAGAATCTTTATTGTCATTATTATTAGATTTATGTGTTTTTTGACATTTGTATTATTGTTTGGTACAATAGGGGTACGAGATAATAAAATGTTCCTCTCGCCCCACGTGGGCGGTGTCTCCTTCAGACTCAGGTCCTCTACCAGAGGCCTGGGAGCCTGAGGGTTCTGCGCAGGATCTTAGCTGTTCCTAGCAATGCGCTCTTTTGAGATAGATATATATATATATATATATATATATATATATATATATATATATATATAGATATATATATATAGATATATATATATATATATATATATATATATATATATATATATATATATATATATATATATATATATATATATATATATATATCTATCTATCTATCAAATAGGTATATATAATTTTTTTTTTTTTTTAAACTTCTTCCCACTCCCTTTAGAATATGTTACTTCCCTTCTTATTTGTTATTTAGGCTATATTGTCTTTGTCTTACTGTTTTATCAATTATTGGCTTTTAAAAGATCAAATGTTTTTGCGCTTGACATATTTTAAATAAAATGACTAAACTATGCAAGGCAGAATGAAATTATGTCCAGCAGCTCTTGGCAGGAAGACGCACACACGCAAAAGATATATATATATATATATATATATATATATATATATATATAATCTAAATGGCACAACAGACAGACAAAACTTTGTTCGTGTCCTAAGGGACAAACTCGGGTGTCCAGCTCCAAAATGCAGTCACACACTAATAAATTACAAACAAGCAGTAAGTAAAAATAAAGCGCTCATATCATTTCTATTTAATTATTCTACATGACATGTCTAGTCTACATAACATGGCAGTTAAATGTGACATAACAAGTGACACCAATTAAAAGTGGAGTGTTATCTGTACATGAGTCACGATATGTTGACCACTTATACGAACCCTCTTTAAGAATAAGCAGTTAGAAAATGAACAAACGAATCAAAGTTTTATTAAATCGCTTTATTCAATTATCCTTATATTGGAATTTGATTCTAGAATAATCCTATAATGACAAAACCATTGAAGTTAGTTGTATTTTCTGTCTCGTTAATGTAAGTCTGCCTTGGTTTGATGTTATATTTAGTGAAAGGATATTTTTTTTCAAGCATATAATTTTACACTTTTGTGAAATATACATGAAGAAAGATATAGTCATCAATGCTCACGTTATGCAAGTTTATTGGAATTTGAACTGCCTTTCCTTTGGTAAATTGCCCTCCAGTGCATTATCTTTATCTCTAAATGAAGTCAAAGCACTTTAAGCATCTAATGTCGACCAGCACTTCTGAAATCGCCAATCAATGAATGGCCTTGTCCAACTTTTCTTGAAGCCAGTGGCTCTTGATTGCCGGTGCTCGGTGCAAGGTGACAGACCACTACATCTCCTCTAATTAAAGCACTCATCCAACCCGTCTGATTGGTTGTGTTTCCCACACACGGCTGAATGTCTTAAAGAAGGGAAACGGGAGGTGGACGACGTGAGGTCAGCTAAACTGAGCAAGGTTGGGGGGGAGGGGGGTGGGGGTGGGGGGGGTGTAATTGGTGTAACAGGAGAAGGTGATGGGAAAAGGAGAAGGAACAGAGAGGAGCTGTGCAAAAAATCAAAGAAGGTGCAGTCTGTGTTTTTAAGGATTCTGGCTAGAACTCTTTTCTTATCTATATTTAGACACAGGGAAAACTGAAAGGGAGAAGGATTTCAGTAAATACCAGAGGAAGGAGCTGTGATATTTAGATAGTGTTTAAAGTTTCACTATAATTACCTTTGGCTGTGGTTACCATAGCCTCATGAAATGTAACTTTGATTGTTAATATTACAGTATAATAATGTAGTCGTGTTTATTGGGCAGATAAAAGAGCCTTTTCGGTTTCTGCCCCAAACCTCTGGAATTCAGTCCCCCCAACCACCCATCACTGTTCAGACCCCAACCCTTTGAAATCTCTTTTAAAAAGTAATTTATTTAAGATTACCTTTAATGCTTGATTACTTTTATTTTGAATATTTTTAATGTGTAAGTCCTTTGTTTTCTATTGTTTGTTTTTTTTTACTCTAGTTGTACTATTGTGCTTCATGGAAAACATCTTTGAGTAGCATTTAAAGCGCTATGCAAATAAAATCTTATTATAATTATTATTATGAGTCTCTGCAAGATAAGTCTACTTTTTAAAATTAAGTCATAAAGACCTAGAGCTATTTTTATGTCACTTTCCAAATGAAATTTTCTCTATATCTAATAATAGATTGGGATTGGATTTTTTTTGGCCACTGAAAGCGCTTCACATTAGTGACCCATTATTCATTCACTCTCACATGCACCCTCTGGTGGTGACACACTACATATGTAGCCAGGAGCGTGGCAGCCATTTTGTGCCTATATCCCCTTTGACCACCACCAAATGTGGCACTGGACACAACAGATTGACTAGGACAGTGGGATTCGAACCACCAACCTTTCAGTTACTGGACAACCCGCTCTACCAACTGATTGATGATTTAAATCACCATTTCTTTATAATGTTATCCTCTGTGTTTTGTATTTGCTCAGTACAAATCATGTATTTTCCTGTATTTAATTCACTAATCATAAAGATATTCATGAAAGCTCGGGTTATTATATCAGAAACAGAGAAAATTCAAGAAAAAGTGACTTTTCCAACCAAATCTATCATTAACTGAACATAAAGTATTTTTGGTCACTGTTACTGATTCAGATCCATGGGTTTTACTGATGAATTAATGTTATAGACAGTAGTCTGTGTTTCCACAGTTACTATGGAGCCTCTGAACATCCAAATGAGCCATATGTGATGACCATGAAAAGATGAATAACTGTATTTTACATTGATTATTTACATATATTGGTAGGATTAGTGGATCAACAGGTAGTACAGTAGATAGTTTTGGTCTGTGATGTAGGTCTGGGTCTTTAGTTTTGTCATTTCTTTGCCTTAAATGAAAATTCATCATTTAAACATTGTACTTATCGGCTAATCTAAATGACCACTGTAAGCGTTCACTGCATGATGCAGATTGTAAAATAGAATAGCCCTTTACAATGATAGACTGCCAGCTTAACTCTTATAAATTGAAATATTAAAGAAATAATTCCTCAACTTAGTTTCTCAAAACCCAGAGAACTCAACTGCATGAGTTTTCTATGGCTACTCGGAATCAAATGTTTCTCATTGCTTCAGTTCTTTGTGATTCGTTTGCTTTTGAAGCACAGGGTGCAACAGATGTATACACAAAATATTATGTTTGCTGTTTTATTTACTTCCTTGCACTTAATGTAGGTCAATAGAACTGCACAGGTTTACAGTACAGTTAGGTCAATACTTAAAATGACACCATTGGAGCAATTCTCTTTTAATTATTTTGTCTTTATACTTGTTGAGAGAAAAGATAATGTACATGTGGTTAAAAACTCACATTGATTTATAAAGCTTTCTCAGGAATGTAACATTCTTAGCCTAAAGAAACTTAAGGAGCAGCAGGTTGTGCAGTTTCATATTACGTCCTTCACTTTTGTTTGATAATATACTTTTCAGCACCATATTGTACTTCGTATAATCATTGTCTTTTTACAGTGCTTTTAAATGAACAGAATGAGGATGATCTTGTCAAATGCCAAAGGAACATGAACCATATATAAGATTAAAAACTCTAACTAGTGTATTTTCTGGACTATAAGACGCTACTTTTTTCATATGTTTTGCACCATGAGGCTAACCGGAATTAGAATCAAAACTAGTAAGAATACGCTACTTTTCTTTAACAGATAGAACACAGACAACAAAGTAGCAACTAATAATTATTTTTCAAATCTTCACCCCTTCATCGTGAAGACGGATGTGACGAAGCACTTCTAAGGTTGTTCAACTGTGACATAGAAGAAGACAACTTCATGGGTTATGGTGAAGAAAATTAAAGTGAATTTTGATTTAAAATACGGGAGAAATTAAGATAAATACAGTAAATTCTGGTTATTTTTCTCTTGGTTCTGTTAATAATAATTTATATTATGTTCTGTTTTAATCAGCAAAGTTGCTGCAGTGTTAAGACACAGGTACAGGTACAAACATGTAACTACATTTACAGTTTAAAATCCTTCTGTACATGCAGTAAATGTATGATTTTTCAACATAGATATCTGCGGCTTATAACCCAGTGTGGCTTGTATATTCTTTTGTTTATTATATTTTTTTAAAATACAGCTGGTGTGGCTTATAGTCCAGAAAATACAGTGTGTGTGTGTGTGTATATATATATATATATATATATATATATATATATATATATATATATATATATGCCTTCTGTATAGTAAATATTCAGGTAATGTTTAATTAGCTTTTTTCTCCCACTGAAGCATGTTCACTGTTCAACAGTAAAGGTGATGCATAAATGTCAGCTGTGTTGGTTGATATGGTACGAACACTATAAAATCCATGACGATACAAGAGAACACCTATGATCAACTGTCCACTGTGCATGAAAGGGTTGCATTGTTTGTGCTAAATATTTCTTTTCTAAAATTTTGGATGTACCATATGCCTGGCTGTGTCCAGTTGTTTTGGTTCTGGAGAGAACGAGCAAATGTAATTTCATTTGATGTGTTCTTGCAGTATGCCAAATGACAGTCTATTCTGTTCTAAAATGAATAAGAAATTGAAGAAAACAAAAGTGGTCTAATAGTTTTTTCCACAACTGTGTCCTGAACTGTTAAAGAACTATGTAAATGAACTGTAGTTGAAGCTCAGGTTCACATTCATTTACATTCCTTGCTGTGTGTGAAGAGATTATTAGGCATTTTCTGCACTGTGACTTTGCTGCTGGCTTTTGGGAAAAACAAAGAAGAAAAAAAAAACTCGGAGAGTGTTTAATCAATCAACTTCAGGTGCAAGTTTTACTTAAACAAATCTTTAAAGTGCCAAGGCTATTTTCCGCTGCTATGTCAAATGCAGTCCCTTTTTTTTTTTTTTTTTTAGGTCGATCCAGGCGCCTCAGCATTGTCATTTTGGTGGACACTGTAAAACATCCTCAGTGCTTTTGTCTGCCATCTGCCGGTTTGTCCATTTAGCCTTCTTGGTTTTTTTTTTTTGTGTTTTTTTTAGTATGGCTGCATTATCCCCTTTTTTGATCCAGGCCCCTGTTGTAGCAGAAGGTCTTGTGTGGTCTAGTGTTTTCCATAGGGTTGTGTTGTATGGAGCTGAATACTCCTGCCAGGGTTTCCCAAAGCAAACAGGGCTGGGCTGAAAATCCAGACAAATGCGACCCAGAGGCTTTTTGTTTACTGAAGGATAACGAAAACTGTTACCCCCAACCCAGAGCTGGCAGATCAGGACCTACATGAGTACAAGTGGGGTGATTAGAAGTTAGATATTTGGGGCAGTCATGGCTGAGTTGGTAAAGCAGGATGCCCATTAACTGAAGGGTTGGTAGTTTGAATCCCGCTGTGTTCAACACCACACAGTTACCTACTACTCATCAGAGGTGGGAAGTACTTCATTACTGTACTTAAATATATTTTTTTAGGTATCTGTACTTTACTTGAGTGTTTATTTTTCTGGAAACTTTTGACTTTTACTCCCTAAATTTTTGCATAAATATCTGTACTTTATACTCATTACATTCTGAGAATAGATTCATTACTTTTTCAAACTAGTCACTTCAGAGGGGAAGTAAGTGGAGGAGAGAAACTGATTTTATATATAATAATAATAATAATAATAATAATGGATTAGATTTCTATAGCACTTTTCAAGGCACCCGAAGCGCTTCACATTAGTGTTCCATTATTCATTCACTCTCACATGCTCCCTCTGGTGGTGGTAAACTACATATGTAGTCACAGTTGCCCTGGGACAGACTGACAGAAGTGTGGCTGCCATTTCGCGCCTACGGCCCCTCTGACCACCACCGAACATTCACACTCATTCATACACCAGTGTGAGTGACACAGGAGGCAAGGAGAGTGCCCAAGGACACAACAGACTGACTAGGACAGAGCGGGAATTGAACCGCCAACCCTTTGGTTAATGGACAGCCATGGCTCTACCAACTGAGCCATGGCATTATAGTTATGACTATTATCTAGTAACTTTCACTTTTAATTTCACAATTTTAGCATTTTATCATAAAATTAGTCCTCTTTTATTGTCATATTTATAATTTTTTTTAAAATATCATGATTTTTTTTTTTTTTCTCAATTGTGATTTTTTTCCTAAATTTCCTGTCCATACCCACAAAACTGAGTAACTGTGACCTGACCAAACATAATTTGAACACAGTAACTCACTTTTAAAGAGTTTAATTTTAATACTTTTGAAACTTTTCAGATGTCTTCTGGTTAAAGTATTATTACATCCATGGCACACAAAAAAATGTAGTATTACTTTTGTACTTTATTACAATTGAAAAATTATACTTTTTTCTACTTTTACTTAAGCAGACAATTTAAATCAATACTTCTACCAGAGTATTTTTTCATGAAAGTAGTTGTACTTCTACTTAAGTACAGAATGTGTGTACTTTTAACACCTCTGCTACTCAGACTAACTTTTGGAGTATGCAGTGTGTTTACACTGGCAGTATGCAATCTTGAGTATGCCAGAAGTTCCCAGATGCATAATAGATTAGACAGAAATGAGCTTATCATGAGCTTCCTACTCATACTGACATTTCCCAAGATGCGATGTGACATGATGTCCGATCATCACTCTCATGCCAAGATGGAGACAACACAAACGGCACCGAATTCCTCCAAACAAAATTGTCAATAGGTGGTATGTAATAATAATAATAATAATAAATTTTATTTGTATAGCACTTTTCATGGCACTCAAAGACACTTTACATACAGTAAAAACAGAACAATAAGAGTCCAACAAAAAATAAAAACTAAAATGTATACAAATGAACACAACATTAAGCATGTAAAGAGGCACTTTCCTGCCTGATTTAAAAAAAAAAAAATATATATATATATATATATATATATATATATATATTTTTTTTTTTTTTTTTTTTTTTTTTTTTTTTTTTTTTTTTTCCTTGTATAGGAGCGCAATGCATTTTGGGTTATCATGTAGTACCCAACCGTGTAAACGCTTTCCATACCGTCTGATCGATGAATAGTATAAGTATGTAGTTTGTAGTTTCAAACACAGCCCTAGTCATTCGTTGTGTCCTTGAGCAAAGACACTTCACCTTCCTTGCCTCCAGCGTCGCTCCCACTGGTGTATGAATGTTTGGAGGTCGGAGGAGCTGTAGGCATGACTTGTGAGCCAGGCTTCTGTCAGTCTGCCCCAGGGCAACTGTGGCTACAAATGTAGTTTACCACCACCAGAGGGAGAATGTAAGAGTGAATGAATAATGGATCAATAATGTAAAGTGCTTTGGGTGCCTTGAAAAGTGCTATAGAAATCGAACCTATTATTACTATTATAAAAATAGAGTCCATATTTAACCCATAAGACAACAAGCAAAATTATTTATTATTATTATTATTGTCACATACACTGTAAAAAAAAAAAAAAACACACAGGCTTGATGTTATGCAGTGAAATTCTTAGATTACACGCTTCCTGTCAATGTGAGAAAAGTAGTAACAGTAAATGCGGTTAAGAAACAGTGGGACGAGACTAAAACTAAATGTTTTCTATGTACAATCTAAAATTGAATGTACAGAATACAGTAAACAGAGATAAATAAGAACTTGGCCCATTGATACTGATCCTCATCTTGTCTCATCATCTGAACCCGCTTTATCCTCACTTGGGTCGTGGGGGTCACTGGGGACCTTATCCAGCTACAATGGGTGAAGGCGGGGTACACCCTGTATGAGTCTCCAGTTCATCTCAGAGCTGAACATTTATAGACAAACATTCTCACATTCACACCTATGGACATTTTAGATTAACCAATGAATCTGTCAGTGCATGTGCATGTGTGGGAGGAAACTGGAGTACCTGAAGACAACCCACGCAGACACAGGGAGAACATGTAAACTCTACACTAAAGGTCTGGTGTGGGAATCAAACCAGGGACCTTCTTGCCACCGTGCCCCCCTGAGACTGATCCTCTAATTTTATAAATATATGCAAATAACTGATGTAAAATGTTGTTTTTCATTTTTTCATGGTCATCAGATATGACCCATTCGGATGTTGAGATGCTCTGCCGTTGCCATGGAAATGCCATCATCTTCCATAACAGACCTGGACATCTTACAGCCCGCAGGCCACATGTGCTTGGTTGACCCTGACTAGCCCACATGAGGTCCCGCCCAACTGGGTC
>CM035786.1:18691526-18869026 GCA_020466265.1 Siphamia tubifer
ACGTTAGCAAATATAAAAATTTAAATAAAATCCACAAAATCTGAATCTTGAACAGTTTGGTTCGAGAAGTTAAATGAACGCCAAAAGTTTCATTGCATATATTAAAAAAAAAAATTTTAAAAAATCATACGTTCATATTTATAGTGTTTTCCCGACAGAAAGTTTGCATGTCCCTTTGAATGGAAACCCTAAAAAAAAAAAAAGATTTCATCATAGACCGTTTATCACAGAGACTTGGAAAAAGTACCAAATGATGAACTCAAAACATATATAACTTTAAATTACGATCTTAGTTTTTACGTTACGAGCCACGAAAGTTCACATTTTCTTTCCACTCTGAACATGTGATATTTGAATAAATGTTTGTGATAATTACGAAGCAGCAGCTCAACTAAATCAACCACAGGAATCAACAAACGAACGTTGGCAGCACAGAATATGTGCATCAACGCCAATATGTGCATAATCGCAATGAGACCAGGAGCATATGTGTAGACCACAGGAATAATATTCATGAGGAATTAACGGTTTACATGGCAGAGGAATTAACGAATTTGAAATTAAGATCAGAATAAAGCAGTGACTTTATTCTGAATTAAATTTACATCTTTCCAATCACAGACACATCGTTCCCAAGACACTCTCGACACCAAGGCTACTTCATGTGAATACCACCTAGAGCACAAGAATAACAGCATGTCCAGTGTTCTATGATTTTTATTAGTATATTTAGCTTTTACTATGTTTTATTGTGTTTTTATCTTAGTATTTTTAGCTTTTATTGTGTTTTTATGTTAGTAGATTTTAGCTTTTAGTATGTTTTATTTGTTTTTATCTTAGTAGTTTTAGCTTTTATGTTTGTATTGTTTTTATTTTAGTAGTTTTAGCTTCTATTATGTTCTTATATACACATCTATAAATATACATCTATTGGCACGATGGACAGAATAACGTCACGTCCAGTGTTTTACGATTCCTTCTGAATTATCATCTTCAACTAGAATTAGGTGTTTGCATGGTTCATCTTAAAGCAGAATGAACACTTATTCTGAATTAAACAGGAATAAAAACTGTCATGTAAACAGGGCAAATGTCAAGAAATGTGTGTGAAAACCACCAGACTATATATATATATATATATATATATATATATATATATATATATATATATATATATATATATATATATATATATATAATTTTTTTTTTTTTTTTAAACTAGTATCTTCTATTGCACACACACCTCTGATGTAAACCTTTCTACAAAAAAAAAATCAACTGCACTTTTTACATTATTGAATTCTGCACAATGGAAATAATTGCAATATTACAACAAAAAAAAGTCACATTTCCAACGCAATATTTTGGTATAAATCCAGTCTGACTCCACACAAAGCTGAATGACTTGTCAGAGTACTTTAGTTGCAGTGCAGTCTGTGTATATGATAAGCACAATGAACCTTCACTTAACTGATCCAAAGATATGATGCTTTATCTTTAAGATGCGTCGGTAGCAGCGCGAGGGGGGAGAGGGGAGGGGGCCACGACAACCGGTGCGCAGCGTGCATTGGTGCGTTTCATCCTACCTTACCTCCCTTTTTTATCCCGGGTTAAGGCGCGCTGACTATGCTACTGGACGATACCTTCAGCGAGGCGTGGGGAAAACGGCATGACTTCATCACGTTGTGGAGAGCACTGTAAAAAAATGACACCCCCCCCCCTCACCACCACCACCTCTCTCTCTCTTAAAATAAATTCCAACAGCCATGCGTTCGGACTTAAAAAATCTGATTTTAAAAAATTAAAAAAGCACATTGAATTGAACAAAAAAAAGGGTTATTCGTATTTAACTGCGCTGTTTTGGTGTATTTAAATTTTTTTTTTTTTTTTGTGATTTTAAAGTGGAAAATACAGTTTAAGTTTCTATAGGTTTCCATCATGAGGTAATAGTTGAACCTCAGAGCGGTGTATATTTATATATTAGGTGTTTTCTAATAAGGAAGAGGAGGTAGGAGAGAAGAGAAGATGGAGAGGGGTGGCTGGAGAGGGAGGGCCGGACGCATGACATCATTCCCTCAGCTTCCCTGCGCGGACACAGCTCTGGTTTCTCCAATTGCGCACGGTGGCTGCTGCTGAGGGAGCGACTCCTCCTGCTGTACCCAGACGCGTTCTGAGCAACCTGCGCTCTTTGGGGTGGATTTAAAACAAAAACAAAAAACCTTATTTATAACACCCGACAAAAAAAAAAAAAAATACCCGAAGGAACAGATTGTGACTGGACCCTGCCCCCCAGGGACGCAGACATTTCACACCGACACGGGGATTATTGTTTGTTTTAATCATGAAGACGTAAGGGTTTATAAGCTGAAAAGAAAAGACACAGGAACTCCGACGCTTATAGAAAGGTAAGGTACTTTATTTTCCACCCCCCCCTTCTTTTTCCTCTTTAGACTTTCTACTACTTTTCTTTTTTAATATTAAAAAAAGGGGGAAATAATCACGGTTTTTGTTCAGTGCGTAAAGGTTTAAAACAAACAAACCAAAAAAATAAAATAAAAAAATAGACGTAGAAATGGACGTGTGGGTAATTTTGTGCCCACACAGAAAGACAAGAAATGGAGTCAAGTGCAGGAAAAAAAAGAGGCGTTATTTGGAGAATACTGCAAAGGATTTTTGATGAATCCATCGCCGTGGGTTTGCTTGTAGTGAATATAATATACTCGATAGTCCGGGACTCAGCGGGAGATGTGACTGTGCCACCGCAAAGCTGCTCCTGTTGGTACTGATGCTGCTGAGGCTGCTGGTGGCACAGGAGATCAGCCTCTGGAGGAGTAGGAGGATGAAGAATTCCCATCATAGTGGACAACGGATGTATAGGTACTGCCTACATTCCAATCCTAATTTGAAGCAGCTAAAGGATGGATGCTCCTCATAACGCATATTTCTGAATCATCTTTTTTTTTTTTTTTTCTCTTCTCGGGCGGAGGTGTGAATGAGAGTATGAAGGGGTGCATCATCCAAGAAGTGTGCTTTAAGACACTTTGCATTAAACATGGGCATGGTCCGTGTTTCATACCACATTCAGTTTTTTTTTTTTCTTTGCAGACATCGATCGAACATCCACATCCCCCTCACAACCCCTTGTTCCTCTCTGCTCCCCACTGCCACTCACTCTTAGTGTGTGGATCAGGTGTTTTTTTTGGATGCAAATATAAAAGCATATATACATGACTTCTCAGAGTACCGGAGCGTCTATTTATGCACCCCCCCCCCCCCCTCCTCATCCTCCTCCTCTCCCCCCTCTCTCTCTCTCTCTCTCTCTCTTTCTCTCTCTCTCTCTTTTGGACCGGATTCGACATTGCGCATCCCCTGTTATCAGTGGCGTGTGGAAAGGAGTTGGATATATTTCGTGGTGCGCCACTCGAGCTTTCCACAGCCCCTCCAATGTGGGAACACTTACCAGAGTGCAGACCTGGTGATGCCAGTGTTGAATGTTGGAAACTCTTTGAGTGGAACCAAAATAATCTATTGTAGAAACGCAGGTTTGTCCGTGAATTCGTCGTGATTTTTTTTTTTTTTTTTTGCGCAATTTGTGCAATAATCCATAACTTGGCATTAAAAATCTTCCTCTTGGGTTGTTTTTTGTCATCTTAAACACCCACTTTTATAATGATATCTTGAAATTACACATAGATTGACAGCTATCACATCCCAAAAATATGCAGATATTGTCAACTTTTGAAATAAATGGATGTAAAAAAAGAAAAGAAAAATCAGAGTATCCGCCTTGCATCGAGCATTTTAGATTCCTTATATTCGAGCACTTAAAGAAATATTTCTGATATCTGACCATAATATAACGCCTCTTCAGTTCAGTTTTTTTTTAAAAATATTCCTCATAATGAGCTGATGTGTTATTTTCACTAAGTTTTTGCATTCTCCATCTCGTCTCTCTGTCTCTTGTTTCATCGCAATGAGCGCATCTACAAAGCTCATAAAAGCCAGAGGAGAGAACAATATCTCGCCAGCGCCCGGGTTGTTAAAAGAAAATGGCTTTATTCATTTTTCTCTGTACCCGTGGTAACTTAGTTATAGCTTTTTTATGGTGCCTGGAAATGGCTTACAGGCTTGCACTGCAATGTAATGTAATCAAATTTATGATGTTGCTGTGTATTACAATTCCCTGTTATGCTCCATCACATGAGAAATTTGGAATGACCCCCCCCCCCCCCCCCCCCCCCCCCCCCCCCCCACACACACACACAACACACACACACACTTCCTCTGTTCCTTTCAACACATACACATTGAATGCACTCAACCAAACGCCCAAGGAGCAAAAGGCAGGTAACATCCAGCATCAGGAGCAGCACACATCCTCTTCCATGCACCAAATCACTTTGGAATTCTGTTCAGATTTATCCTGTCACTCGCTTTTTTTTTTTTTTTTTTTTTTTTTTTTTGCAACCACATCATATCTAACTATATCATAGCAAATGCTGCTCTGGTTTTTCCTTTTTTTTTTTTTTTTTTCTTCTCCTCCCCATATTTCATACATATTTTTCCAATAAAAAAATTCACCTCCTGGAAGGAAGATATTAAATTATGTGGAGCTGATGTACAATGATGAAACAAATGATGTAACGCATGAGTTGCTGGATTTAAAAAAAAAAAAAAAAAAACACAGATCTGAATTCAGTCTGTTCCATTTCTTGATTTTTACATCCTTTTTTTTTTTATCCATGACAATACCATTGAGATTTTGACTATTATAGGATTTTAATATTTCAGTTTTTTTATTACATTTCTGATTCCTCTGTGTTACAGTATGTGTCTCTATCCTCCAGTCTTTCCTCTTAATATTGAGATGTGATGTCATCTAATGATCACAGAGAGGGGGAGGGGGAGGGTCTCTCAACCGGCGCCGTCTTTCCCCGGCAGACGTGCAGAAGGACAGCCATTACAAGAGTCTTTCCCTCAAACTTAATGGGCTGGACACATTTTATGAAGCGTCGCCTCACACAGCATTGTTCATGGCACAATGAAATACCAGTGTTGGACATGCTTACAGGGTCCAGACCAAGGGAATGCAGCCATTCCCAGAAGGGCAATTAAAACACATATGCACATACATACACACATACATACAGTAGTTACATCAAGGGCATCACACATAGTTTTAAGTGTCTGTATATTGTAAAGTAAAATGCATCATTTTGGGAAAGTTGTTCTGTAACATCATCTCTATGTGTTTTTCTTGGTTTTAAAAACTGTAATAATCTATAAAGGACAAAAATGGGCGACTTCAGTAGTAGATTCCTCTTGTTTTATATTCCTTCTAACTCCATCTCTGGAAAATGACAATAATCATGATGATTGTTTTTATTTCTGGTATTCATGGCATCACAGTTCACCTTACATTCAGCTGTCTCTAGTTGATGGAGTTGAGCCAGGAAACTGATTTTAAACAGCTTTTCTGTTCTATATTCTACCTCTTAACTTGAAATCATCCAACCGATGCCTGTATGAAATGGATGATTGGATAAAATAGTCACGCACCCTAATGCTCCTTGACCGTGCTCACCTGTAACAGTTTGGATAGAAAACAAAAGAGGCGGTTTCTGTACAAAAAAAAATAAATAAAAAGGGAAGCATGTTGCAAATGCACATTATTACATTTACAAAAAGCACCGTAAGTTGTGTTGTGCTGCTTCACTCGACAGCAGGGGTCTCAAACTCATTTTCTTCAGGGGCCACATTCAGCCTGATTTGATCTCCAATGGGCCGGACCACTAAAATGAAAACATAATAACCTATAAATAATGACAACTACATATTTTTGTCATTGTTTTACTGCAAAAAAAAACCTAAGACTAAATATTAAATAATGAAAATAGTTAAGTTAGTTAGTTAAATTATCCAAACACAAAACAAGTTATATTTCATAAGGAAAATAAGGTCCATTTTAACAAATTCCTGCCTCAATGTATCATTAGTCTGTGTGTTTTATTATGGATCAGTTCTACAAAGACACTAAACTCTTAGTCACAGAAGCAGAAAATGGTTCAAATTCTGTCAAATTTTCTAGACATTTCAAGTTGTTCACATGTGTTCAGATTATTCACATTTTATTGTTACAGGATAGTTTGTAAATGTAAGTATTTTCATAATTTAATATTATTTTGGCAGTCAAACAATGACAAAAAATTGAAGTTGTTGCCATTTATAGGCAAAAAAATAAAACTGAGTCATTTATTAGGTTATTATGCTCTTCATCCCACGGGCCGCATTGGAACCATTGCCGGGCCGCATTTGGCCCCCGGGCCACATGTTTGAGACCCCTGGTCTACAGTCTATTAGTCCCAGTGTATGTGGTTGTGTTTAATGTAGAAATAGATGCAGAGCTTTTCATCAGATGACAAACTTGCAAAGCGGAGACGGTTAACAGTGCAACAATTCGGAGAAATCTAATCATAACTTTTGTGTTTTAAGCAGAACGTTGCCTTTCTTTATTGTGTTCGTCTAATTACCATGAGAGTTTTCATCGGTTGTCACCTTCAGTTGTACCTCTGTCACTTTGCATGCTAACCCAAAACAAATTTTTTTTGCTAATTTGATCAGTCACAGTAAATAAACACAGTTGAACATTTAATACATGTAAAATCAGTTCCCATAGTTGCTCTGCTTTATGTAATTGAGATGAGGTTAATGATTAAAGAAACTCAACAAAGGAGTCATATGTGAGTGTAACTGCTTTTTTTTTTGCGGTCATGTTCTGCTGCGGCCATATTGTACAGTAAATCATGTCAGGAAACATATGGTCTTCAAATCCAAATGCAAGTGAGTGCTAGAATATTCTAATGGAAGGAAAATGTCCTTGTGTCTTAAGAACATTGGTTTGTCACTTCACATGGCTCACATATAATCTCTTTAGAGGAATTCTTGACTGTCAGAATGAGGGCAAAAATGCACTATTCACAAGTTTTCCATGAACATTCTGACCTGGTTTAGGTCCATCGTGGTGGTTGACACTTTAATAGCTTTGATGTGTACATATTTGCCGATACATGTAAGAAATGGAGCTGCTAAGTGATCCTGGAGTAATGCATGATTTCTCCTTCAATTCAAGGAGAATTAGACAGACTGGAAGCCTCAAGCTCATATCATCCCATCAAAAATGTTGAGCTTCATCTCATAACATCATGCATTAATCAATGTTTGAACGTGTCAGCCTTTCACAGTCACGAAATTTTCTGGTTGGAAAATTTTGATCATGTTATTTCCACAGTAATTATAGAAGTCTCTTTCTAATGGCAATTCTATTCACATTGGATATTCCAAACCATTTTTACTCTAAACATTACACCCATATGTTTTTGAGGAGCATCTGCATCTATTTATATCACTAAAAAGCTGATGTTGAATGTAGATGTAAATTGTCCATAGATAGTTTATAGTATTCATTTAGTATTTTTTCCAATAGAAACATTCATTTGATTTACTGTATGCAGGTTTAGAAAAATAGCATTGTGGTCAATTTAGTAGTTGATGAGTTAGGAAAAGGCATCAGGCATTCATGAAATAGATACAGTCTGCAAAAATGTGATTTTAAAAAAGATGAAGAATTTAGTTATTAATATTCGATTAAACTAGAAAGCCAAACTGAAACTCAATTGGAAGCAACATAACAATCTCCCCCTAGTGGTTGGCTGTTGTAACGGTCATAAATCTCTTCACTTCCTTGTTATTTATAGTGACTAAAACCCCAAAATATACATGAAAAAAAATGTATCACTAATTGATGATGTTTTTTAGGTAAATTCATGTGTTTCTTATATGCAGACTCAGGCTACATATAGCATCAGCACAGTAAACATGGTAACACCTGCTAGTGCCACACTGAGTTATTTTTATATACAGTGAATGGAGAAAAAAGTCAGAATGCAAACAGGATCTGATATCTGGATCATCATTGAAGGGTGAAACGTGTAAAGCAATCCAGCATTCCATATGAACATTTTTATCTGAAGAATTTTCATACAAACTGTGACATGTTTCTTCCTAATGAGTCAACACAACCTTACATTTTTTTTTTCCCCCCTCGACTATACACTTCTGAGTGTATTTAAGCAGCATATTTGGTCTAGAAAAATAGAGTAATGTGAATGTTGAAGGTGAAGACGCTCTGAAAATATTCCAACAATTAAGGTGCTTTAGTCATACATTCATCATATATAGTGATGGAGTTATTTATATTAATGAGCTGGGAAAATCATGTGATTATCAATTATGTACACAAACAGAATTCATTTACATATACTCTGGTGTACGTAATGAAAATACCGACATGTTAAACTGTGAAATGGATCTGTCTATAATGTGTCTACGGTGAAAATATTAAAAAGGATAGTGCTGCGTTGTCCTTTTTCTGAACTATCTAAACTCCACTGAAATGAATAATGAACAAGCTGTCTATTGTTGCCAATTGGAGATTTTTCCGGCGAGCAGACAATTAGGAAACCTCTCACTGGTAGAAGCAGATGTAAAGCTCCTTTGGGGGGGGGGATCTTGCTGACGGCTTAATCGTGAATGCAGCCATCACCTTCCCTCAAGGGTTGTAACTCTTGAAGGTCACGCCAGCATTTTAACCCCCACTCACCACCGCCTCTTTCTCACGTACTGTAGGTATTACCGGATGTTTCCTGCCATGCTTGTGAGCAGGGACTGGCGTTGGTGGTCTTTGAGGGTGATCTATCTCGACATTGGCAGTAAAGACAAAATGCTGTCTGGCCTGTTTACTACTAGACTGCATCATAGTCAACGGCATCATAAAGAATGAATGATTCATACTCTGTCTTGGATAGTCATTTATGTTTAATTCACAACTGTACTTGTGAGGAGCCAGACAGGGGGTCTTTGGTAGAGTGGCAGCGTTGGTCACCAGTAGTGGGTGGGTGGGTTGGATTGCTGAAGGTGAAGGCAAAAAGGAGGAGGAGCTGCAGAGAATGTCACACTATAGCAGGACAGAATTAAGACAGAGAGTGGAGAGTATTGGTGATGGCCTTGTTCGTTTCATCTGCAGGCCCTAATAAAACCCTCACAGGCCAGCATTGATCTCTCCCAGAATAATCCATTTAGACTGTGCGTGCCTGGCCATGTGGGGCCTCTTCAATTATTTATGGCAGAATGCTGTGCAAGCTTCCGTTGGGATGCAACAATGTGCCCTGGGAAACCTGTGAACTGTGGATTGCAGGACAGTAAGGGAGACACAGTCAGGGAGGGTAGGAGAAGAGGCAGAACAGATGGAGGGAGGAGGGAGGAGGGAATGGAAGCACAGGTGGTGGAGGAAAGCCACCCAGGACAGGTGGAACTTGTTGAGGGAAGAAAAATGCGATGGAGGTGTAGAATAAAAGCTGTTGTGAACCAGAAGAGAAAAGAGAGGAATGATTAGATGGGTATGTTGCTATAGGGGTGGTAGAAATAAACAGATGAATGAAGAAGAAATGGAATAGATTTTATTTATGTAGGGAATTTACATGGTACTCAGAGACACTTTAGATGAAGTATAATAAAAGCCAAATACAATAAAAAGAAAAGAAAAGAAAAGAAAGCACTTGGACATTAAATACAGAATAAAGGTAATAAAAAAATATTAAAAGCAATCTGAAATTAAGTTGTATTTAAAAAGGGGTTTAAAATCATTGGGGTCTGAACAGTGATGGATGGCCGGGGGGTGGGGGGGGGGGTTAAGAAGAAGGAAAAGGAGTTAAAAAAAAAATCGGTTTAGGAAAATGGAGGGACTCCAAACATATAATGGAGTTGAATTCAGGCACACAGACAAACTTCGTTAATATCACAGGATAGACATGTGAAATATGAAGTGTTGAGAAGTCTTATAGAAACAATTAGCAGATGAACCTAAATGGCAGTGATTTAAAAAAATAAATAAATAAACCCACAAGTATGTTCTAGGAGCACTGAGCAGAAGATAAAAACACACGTGTCAAACATAAGGCCCGGGGGCCAAATCTGTCCCACCAAAGGTTCCAATCTGGTCTGTAGGATGAATAACAATTGAGATATCAACAGTGGAAAAATGATCTGAATTCAGGTTGTACATACAGAATAATTAGATCTCAGTAAAACATAGTAATTACCTATAAATAATGAAAACTTTAAATTTTCAATGTGAAAAAAAAAGTAAAATTACATGAAAATCTTTATATTAACAATCCATCCTTATACAAAAGCCTTAACAAATATGAAGCAGCTGAAATATCTGAAGAGAAGTAAGTGGAACTTTACAAATATTCTGCCTGTCACTAAATGTTTAGTGTATTTGTAATTGAAATATAACTTGTGCAAATGACAAAGTGATAGACTGAGGCAAAAAATGGTTAAAATTGCATTTGTTTTTCTTAAGACGTGTTAAGTTGTTGGTGATCTTCACATTTGAGATAAACATAATAGATGTAAATATTATAAAGTAATTTGACTCTTTTCACTGTTATTTTTTTACTGTTTTATTGGGCTGAATGTGGAACTGAACTATAAGGAGTTCGACACCCCCGTGCTGAACACTGGTTCAAACCACACGGTATCTGCTCCATGATCTCTGCATAGAAATGGTTGAAGGTTGAAGGTGAGCTACCTTGAGTAAAGAGGAAAGACTGTAGAATTATAGATGAGATGGTGTGGAAGAGATGACTGGAAATGAGGAGGGAATAGATGGATAGGAAGAGGGTGGAGGATGGGACCTTTTTAAAGCAAGTCATGTAGGGATATTGATCATGGCAAAGTTATCGATGCTATTGCGCTAAGTAGAGACCTGTCAATTTGGCTGCTCATGGAGTCCATCTTTTTTTTCTTTCATCTTTAATGCTTTACTTTACAAAAGACAAGTGGTGTAGTCCAGGGTATACAGTGTTATATGGTGTATATCTATTTATTTTTCACCTGCCCATACTGAAAAAATAAAGGCAGTAATATAAAAATGGCTAGACACATTTATTTCCGTTCTATTTATTTTGCCCTTATTTATACTTTTGCTTCTATAATTTTTATCCCTGTATTTATTTCCATTTCATTTACCTCTTTTCTTATTCATCTCTGTATTTTATTTTCATTTTCCGTCTTTATAATTTTATAATGTTGACCAAATATGACAAATGGATATTTTTTTGGTGAACTACTGTATATAGTGTAGCCCTATATGTCACTGGTTCTTAAACTGTGTTCTTCTGGACTAATAAAACAGGCAAGAAAATTAAGAGCACAGTGGTCCCTCATTCATTGCAGGTCTTACGTACTAAAAATAACCCACAATAGGTGAAATCCATCAAGTAGCGTTTCTATTACAGAATAGTACTGAGTTTACAGTACCTGGTCGTCATAGTGATGCAGTGCGTTACTTCCGTGTCATCTGCTCAGGGAATTATTGATGATCTCACTCGTTTCGTAGTCTTGTCTGAATTGTTATGTCAGCTACCAAAGATTGAATCTCCTCGAACCGACCATGGTGTAGTATTATGGGCTGTCATCATGTGGACTAATGTACTGATATATTTACAGTCAACTTCTGTATTTTGGAAACCAGTGGATCACAGAGACAAATGTCTGACTAATCAATGTCTGCAGGGGTTTATATGTCACATTCTAGTATCACTTGGAATCTGGGCACTGCTCCACCAGGACCAATCAGGATACAGAACCCAATGGACATTCATAAGCAAAAAGAATGCAACTTTGGCCACAAAAAATATCTACAAAACAGTGAGGCATTATCAATCAATCAAACTTTATTGATATAGCACTTTTCATACATGGTGAATACTGTACAAAGTACTTTACTTCAGACCCATTATCCCACAGTTGTAAGTACAGTTAAAAGATAAAAAAAAATAAAATTTAAATGTATGTGGATGGATAGATAGATATGAGTGAGCGGGAGTGGTGATAAGCTGCAGTCCCACAAAATAAAAACATGTTTAAAATAAAAGCTATAAATGATTAATTTTGTCCCACGAGGGGATCCTTCCAGTGCTGGGCGGTCGACCCTGCGACTCGCCGAGGTTTAATCCCCTGGACGGACTACCTTAAGGTACAGGCTACTTGTTGAATATCGGTCTCCTGCCAGTATTTCGCCTTAGTTTACCACCCTCTGCTGCATTCCCAAACAAACTGACTCTGAGAAGACCGGACCCCAGCACAACAGGGGCCGTTACTCCATCCATGAGCTGAGTTGAGTCTCAATTAGAAGAACTCGCGCCCCCAAGCAACACCAGGCAAGTGGTCTCCTGTACGCCACATTTTAATTCGCGTCTGAATCCTGTGGGACTTTCAGGTGGGAGCAGGACTGAAAAAACATAATTCTTTGTGCGTGTGGGGCTGCACAATGTGGGAGCAGGACTGGAAGTTGTGTCCTCTAATTAAAAGCTAAGCTAAAAAGGTAGGCTTTCAGTTAACCCTTAAAAATCTGAACACTAACAGAGGTCCAGTGACCCTCAGGTTGACTGTTCCATAAAAACTGAATGAGGCTTAAAAAGACCACATAAAAACCAACAGTGGCCTTACTTTTAGCATCATATACTGTAAGTTATCATCTCAGAGAATCTTTCAGCCTGGTCACATAGTCCTATTTTGGGGTCTTACTGAATATGTCATCATCACAGTATGCTAATACTGTATGCTCAGTGCGACACATCACTCACATCATAAACTCTCTCTGTTTGCCTTGTCTATATTCCACTATTAGAAGCTCTCACATGGCTTGTATAAATCCAAACAGATTTGTCTCACCTGATTCCCCTTAGCCTTCACTATCGAGCTCTCCTCCTATTTCTGTAATTCCCAGCACCCTATTAGGCTTTCCAACCAATTCCTGCTGCTGAGTCTGGATTTCTGATCCAGCCAAAGACAACTGGAATTGAAATCTCCATCTGTGAGTTACAGTCCAGTGATTACGCCGGGTACATTTTGAAAGGGTATACCCTCATTTCACAAAGGCGCTAACCCTTCCGACCTCATTTAAGCTGTTGTTGAAATATAACAAGCCAATTTAGGACAATGTCCACATCTGAATGTAACAAATGTAGGATTTTCTACCAAATGGAACCATTCAACAACTGTGCAGCATGAGTAATTTTCTAATAGTTGTATTCTGTAATAATTCAGGCAATAGTAGCCATTTTAGAGTTCCCTAGGTGTGAATCATTAATAATACAGGCATTTCTTTTCACATGCAAACCCTTACAACATGCATCATCTTAACATTCATTCTAATACTTGAATTTGTGCATTTAAAAACTAGTATAATAACAAAAAACAGAACATTATCTGAATAAGTGAGAATTTAGTTATAATATATTATTTCTAATAAATTATTATGGACTATTTATTAAATACTGTCTTTGTAGTAAATATAAAGTGAATATTAAAAATATACTTTATAGCTGATCATATAAATCAGATTGTGTGAGGTAACTTACAAAACGTGTGTATATAACGGTATATACGATTTGTATGGATGAAAAAGTGTCCATTTACCATTTGGACACACTATTGGATTATTAGTTTGTTTAAAAAAAAAAAAAAAAAAGGGTGTACGAGTTTATAAGTTTTACTTCTTCCCACTCCTTTTTAAGTGGCAAAAAAATGTGTTGATCATTTTGATTGACAGTTTGATGATTTTGTGTGTTTGAAATCAAATAGAACTGAATTGAATACTAGTATAAAGAGACTAAACCTCGTAGGGATAATTATACAGGGGGGAGAAAAGGACTTTGTAATAGCTATTACACCAGCTGTGTTGAACGGCCTAATCAGATGAGCTAAACAGTGTAATGGCATTGCTATTAGGTAACGATAGCATACCAGCAGGTTCCTGTTTAATTAGTAGGACCCCATTTCCCATCACTTGTCATTCTCTGAAGCAGCCAGCAAGGATTTATTGTTTGTCCACAACCATCGATTATTGGATTCTAGTAATTGTTTTGCCTTCGCTTGATTAACAAACCTGTGTTTTCTCCAGAGGCTAGCTCAATAGTAGCTTTTAATGGCAGAAAGCCAGGCCAACTCTCGATGCTAATGGGGTTTTCTGTACTGATACAATGGAGAATTGAGTGCAAAGGATGGAAGGAATGGAGAAAGAAGAACATCTGGGTCTTTTTTTGTTTTGGGTTTGTCTTTGACAGGAGCTTCAGATGGTCAGATTGCTTTGTGAATAGTTCCATAAACTTGTCCTATGGGTGGTCTCGATGGCTGGTGTTTCCAGGTGTTCAGTGTTGAGGGTTTTTTGTGCTCCCTTTTTCCAGCAGTGTGTAAAGGATGATCAGTGATAGATGTGAGGATCTGTTTGTGCAAACCATCGCAGCTTTGGTATGTCAGGAATGGCCTGCTTTGCTTGGTCTTTCTTGGTCACTCACTTTTTCTTTTTCTTTTTAAGGAGGTTGTAGAGATAATGGTCAAAGAAGAGCACATAACTCAGCTGCGTAGGAGTATGTACATATGGTTTTGAGGAGGAGGAGAGGCTTGGGATCAGCGCCGGGTCAGGTTTTGCTCAAGAGTTTTGATGACTTTGATGAGTTACAGCATGCAACCGTCCTTTTATAACCCCAACCTAGGTCGATAAACTTGCTTGAAGTACAGTATGTAAAAGATCTCAATCTGAAACCTTTGTACCATCCCATTTCTTTACATGCTTATCTTTGCTGCAATAAATACACTTGTTATTAAACCATTATATACGCTCCAGTATGGTATACCTTTTAAACTCATGGATGTACTCTATTATTCTAACAGGACTTTATGCACCATAATCACTGCTTCCTAAATTTTTTATTGCACCAGGCTGTTAGCTTTTCCATCATGTCACTGTTATTATCATTATTTTACTGACAGTTTTTATTTGTGGTGCGGCTTGGTGAGCGACAATTTGACAACATTGCACCATTGCTCATGGCGCAATACAGATTACAGATACTGTACAGTGATGCAGAATTGAACCTTGATGCATGGTAAATATATATATATATAAATATATATATGTGTGTTGATGGTTTTTACCTTTTCACTGTTGGTTGTGCTGAGGCAAGAGCAGACTGCAGAAGGGCCGGAGGAACGAGGTCTACTTAAAGGTAATTTATTTCTGCTGTCGCTTTGTTGGGTGAAGAGGAAGTGACAAATGCGAGCGGGTTGTTTATGAGCCCTGGCTAAGTGCTGGCATGGCTGCCTTCCTCTGAGGCAGTTGGCTCTCTGTTTAATTCATGTCCTTGGGAGGTGCATTGCTTTGTGCCATTGTATATGCCAGCCCAGTTAATGAGAGGTGAACCTATCTAGTTATTATGCTCCACCTATAGCGCTTTTGAATTTTCCTCTATTTTCACCCAATTTTTGGGACCTCTGTTCATCTGATTTTTCTTCGCTGTTGTACATTTAGATCTGTCCTTTCAGAATCAGAACCATTATTGTTGTCATTTTATCACTCAATCAATACAACTAAATTAAAAAGCGCAATCTAAGGTACATGGTTAATAAACAAGTAAAAACTCAGAAAATCTACAAATCATAAATAAGTAAAAACTAAATTTAAGAAAAGACATAAAAAACTGGGGCTACATGATATTAGAAAAAAATGACATTGCGATTTTTTTTTTATTTTTTTTTTTTAAACCTTGTGATAGCTGGTTGTTTATGAGCCTCAGGAATATGTAACAGCTGTGTGGTGCTGAAACAAATGTTCAACATTAGTGGTCCACACAGAAGTGTATTTTTTTCATTTCACACATAGGTAGATAGGTAGATAAATACGGTAGATAGAAGTTTATTTTGAACAAAAAAACAAATACAAAATTAGACAAAAAAAACCAGCAAATAAATGCAACATTATGTTGAAAAAAGGAGTGAGAAGAAGTCAGAACTTATCGAACCCCACCCCTTCTTCCTGTAATAGTTTTTAAATATTTACTTTTCCAAGTTGCTACTAGTACTGCTACTACAAAACACTTTAATATTAATAATATTTATAATAGTACATATGTACATTCAAATAATGATGATGAACATACTAGTCAGAAAAGGACCAGCTGATGCACATGAATAAAAAAGAAAAGTAAATATGAAATAAGCACACCCTTACACCTTGTGTCTATTCCTCTACATTTCATCACTGTATCCCATGAAAACATTGTTTATATTTGGTTTTAAATGACATTCATCCCAGGGGCCAGATTGGACCCTTTGGCGGGTCGCATTTGGCCCGCAGGCCTTATATTTGACACCTGTGCCATAGAATGTTAAGTGTAATAATTCCTAATTTGATTCTTTCCATTTTAGACTCAGATTTACCCTGTGTTTCACAAACAGGAAACGCAGAAGCAGAGAACCTTCCCTTCCTGTCACTTCCTGCTAAATCAATCAGTCAGACCTGTGACAACCCCCCCCCCCCCCCCCCCCACCAATAGGACTGCCAATTTTTCAAAGCTGTCCTGTTCATCACTTTGATTCATCTCCTAAAGATGGAAAGCATGTTTTCTTCCCGTGTCAACCACAGCCACCCCCACCACTACCACTACCCACCCCCCCCCCCCCCTGCCCTGCATGTTTACGGTCAGTGAGTTACTGTATCTGGATTTGAGAAGAAAAGAGGAGTTTAGTGCATGGATGGTGGCTACACTTACAGCTCTGTAAGTCGTCACATCCAGAAGATTATGACGTATTATTTAGTGTTTTTTTGTGTGTGTGTGTGTGTGTGTGTGTGTTTTGTCACCTGTTCATTTTGATAGATTTAATTTAGTGTCCTATGTCTACTCTGACCTTTGCCCTTGTTGGCTGATTGTTGCTTGTGTGTCACCTGTGTCTTGTTGTAACTCCGCCCTTATGTGTGTGTGTGTGTATCAGTCCTTTATGCTGCTTCTTTTAACTAGCCTGCGCACGAAAAGGACGAACCCAACCCACTTCTCGACCCGCACTTTAAAAAAAAAAAAAAAAAAAAAAAAGTAGTCGATGGTCTTCATGAACATCATATGACCTTACTCACATACCTGCATTTATTTCTGTGTTAAATCCAATGTCATTGCTTGTAAGTTTATATGTTTGGAAAATATTTTTGTCCTGGTTCATCTTTTAAAAGTTATCAAATCAGGGGTCGACAACCTGTAAGACCCAAAGTGATATTTGAACCTAGTTTCCATGGAAAAGAAAACACTGGGAGCTGCTCATTATCTTTAAAAGTACATTAAAAGTTTGTATATTTCCGGAGCTTCCACTCTATTAACTTGACTTTACTATTTACCAGGTTATTTTAATGTTTATCTCAACTGACCTGACAAACCATAACCCGGATATCATAAAAAAAAAATGTTTTAATTAAATTCGGGTCAGCCCCATGCATCACTGGTGTGTATGTATACAGTAGTAGGTGTTTTCCTTTGTCCTCTGCTAGTTCATCTTGTCTTATAGAAAACCAAACCAGTCACAGTCTTAAGTGGAATTAGTTTGGATTTTGTTTTTATAATTTGTCTCTAAACTTTTTTTTTTCCTCCAATTGAGTGAATTTAATTTAATACATAAACATAAGGCTCAGAGGCCAAAATGGACCCCCTCAAAGTTCCCTTGTGATGAATTTTTGAAATGCAAAAATAGATATTAAGATGTTGATAATCACTCTAGTTCAGGTTCCACATTCAGACCAATTCAATCTGAAGTGGATCAGAACCAGTAAAATACTATCATAATAATCTATAAATACTCACAAGTCCAATTTTGTCCTCTTTGTTTTAGTGTAAATATGTCAAAATATTTAAATTTACAAAGTATGTGACAAAATGTTAATGAATAAATGTTAAAATGAATAATATGTGAACAAAGATTAAGCGTTTCTAGAGAAGTCAGTGCAATTTTAACAATTTTCTGCCTGATATTAAATATGACCCACTATGATCTGAAACTAATGACCATGTGGAAATAATAAACAGAAGTATAATATTGTTAAAATTAAACTTATTTATTTACATTTGTTTCACGTTATTCACATTATTTGACCATAGTTTGTCAATGTAAACATTTTCATTATTTAATTTGACTTATTTTTCACTCTAAAATATAGGGGGGAAAAATTGGAGTTGACATTATTTATATATTATTATGGTATTTCACTGGTTCGGTCCATTTCAGTCAAATTTAGCTGAATGTGGCACCTGAACTAACATGAGTTTGATATCCCTGTATTAGGGTTTTTCCTCAATAGTAATTTTTAGTTTTTGTTACAGTCCAAATCCTCTGTATGAGCCTCTTATGTTGTACTTTATTATTAAACTTTGGGTTTTATTTTAAACGTCGCCTTTTGCGTTCTTATACTAGTACTGATGGACAGCAGAAGGACAGGATGAGATACAAATGTTGACCTTAGCGTCACTTTAGCTGGGCTACATCCTCTTCCTTCTCCTCATCCTACTGTATAGCTCTGTAATACACTGTTTTAATTGACAAACAGAATGAAAGCTCTGTGGTTTAATGGCTGCCTGTCCTTGTTTCACATCAGTTGAGTTAATTCTTTTCTCTCCAGTTCCTTGTCCATCATCCTTCCTGTTTCTTCTTTTGCCTTTTAACTTTACCCTCCCTCTGTTCCTGTGTTCTGGGTTGACTTTCCCTCTGTTACTTTCTTCTGTTTCCTGCAGCCCTCTCTGTACTCCTTCTCTCTCCCTCTTTCTTCAGTGTGTCCTCTGATTTACATCTCCCCGTTGATCCCCCCCCTTCCTTTTTTTTTTTTATGCTTGATTCCTAAATAATAAAACAACAAATTCTTGACGAAACAATATGGATTCGACTCGAAGAAACAAAACAGTGGAAGTTCATCAAAATAAATAAATGAATGAAATCATATATATTTGCACATGTTGAACAATTCATGAAACATGAAAAGACTTCTTTAATTCTAAGATGAGCCAAAAAGGTAATTGCTGAAAATTTTATAAATATAATAACACTGAATTATCAATTGTTTCTGAAATTCTTAACAGTTAGTGGTGAATATTTGCAAATAATACTATATAGTTTTATTAAAATGGTTTACAACAGCACTCTGGAGTATTAATAATTTTTTGACACATGTTTTTATTATATTTTTTTAATTACAATACAAAGAAATGACACAAAACAAAATGTATCATTAGACACATCAATAAGTAGAAATGTAAAAGGCACTTGAGGAAATAAAATATACATATATCTATTGTACACAGTTAATTGCCAGGGCAGCAGTATACTACCATTACCTTACATTAGAGCTGCACAATATATTGTTTGACCATCGACAACGTAATGTATGCATATGTAATAGTCACATTACAGGTCCTCCAATTATTTTTTTTTTTATCTGCATATACTTTTAAAAAAAAATTAAATAAATTTTTTTATAAAATGTATTTTTAAATGTATTCATTGATTTTTATTTATTTATTTATTCACTCTTTTTATGTATTTGTCCTATTGGTTGATTTAAATTTTGTATTAAATGTATTTGTACTCACTGATTTTTATTTATTTATTCATTATTTTTATTTATTTTAATTGTATTTGATTTATTTATGAGTGTTAATAATATACTTATTTCAATGCAGTGGTTAATAAGTGAGTCAAAGTTAATTCTAATACAATGGCCCTTTGGTAATAATACCAGTGGATTTTAGACTGAATATAAATCGTCCAAAATGATTAAAGTCATCCAGCTCTTCTTTGATTTCTGAACAGTGACAGTCGAAAGCCTTTCCCTCCTTCTCTGCTCTATAGTGTTTAAAGAATGTGTGTTTGACTGACACTTGTGTGTTCGTTCTATGTTCAAGTCCTTGAACCTTGAAAATAAAAGTAGTCTATTTTCAGTCTGTTAAGATAACCATCCACTACTTACCGCCCTGCTGCAGTGGTATGGATTTTTATCTGTTTCAGTATAGACTTATGCAGGTCAATCTCATCAATGACTGGTGCATGGTTTCTCCAGTAGAAGTGCAGTAAAGACAATTAGTGTTTGTACGTTCATGGAAAAAGAGATCTCACTGAAAATGTTTAATGTAACTACAGCTGCACAATATGTTTGAGTAATCTGTGAACATATATGAAGAAGTTTTTTAAGGAAAAGTCAGCACAATTTTAACTATTTTCTGTCTGATGTTAAATATTGTATGTATTTGTAGACCCACTATGATCTGCAATATATGATGACCATGTGGAACTGATTAACAGAAGTATAATATTGTTCAAATTAGAGCATTAACGACTTCAGTTTTTAGGTTTTTCTCCCCAAGTCAACTTATCTGTCAATAAAGTTGAGTTGACGGGTTGTGGTGATGTCATCAGATTGTCAGCGGAGGAACAACACAGACACACGGCTAAAAAAGAGAGAGAGAGAGAGAGAGCATTTGCTATCACTTCCTGTTTCACTTCTATTGATAACGCAGCTGCTTCTTCTTTTCATTCGCACCAGGAATCACTTTCTTTGGGCTCATGATGAATAATGAATACGTACTGTTATAAAGTTTAAATGAACACACTGGGGAAAAACTGACCACACAGTAACACTGTCCTTTATACCTGTTTGAACTCTGTGATGAATGAAGGTCAAAGGTTCACCAAAAGCATCATGGGTAGCTCCCTCATAGCCAATGGGATGCTACGTACAGTACATACTAGAGATGTGCGGTTGGCGACTGTGCAAATCGTAGGCGGAATCCGGGAAAGTTCGCCAAACTCTGCTTCTGATTGGCTGAGCTGTTTCAGAGACATACTCGGACAATTGGGATATCCTGAAAAAGTTGCTTGCATTTCTGTACGCTGGAATGTACATATTATATAGACAAATAGTATGCAAATCAATATATTGCAAGCTTTCATTTGTTTTGATTTAGCTGATTAGGATGTACAGCTTCAGAAAACTCACTTTCAAGCAAAACTCAAATTTTCTAAGTTTTTGAGTTTGAAGTTTTAATAAGAAGTAAATCATAATCAGCAAAATTACAACAAATAAATGCTTGACATATCTCACTTTACATGTCATGATTCTATGAATGTATTGGTTTCACCTTTTATGTTGAGTTACCTGAATAAAAAAATTAAAACAAATAACATTTGTAAATAATAGTATTTTTGTTTCCAAAGTTTTTTTGCGTCGTGTTATTCGTCATATACCCAATCCTGTAAATAGTCATTGTAAATAAAATAAGCAAGTGCAGAAACACGCAGGAAAGAAGCAGAAGGTAAAATAAAAAAAAAAAACCTTTTTGAGAATTTGTAAAATATGTATATTTACATTTCTGCTATCTCAAAAAAATTTGATCTGTTTATTTAAATATGAATATAAAGAAAAGCATGATGAAAATTCAAATCTGTTTTTTACTTTTTTTTGTTATTAAACACTGTTTTTATTATCTATAACTTATAATAATGAGAAAATATGTACATATTTTGAAATCTACATGTGTTCTTTTTGGCACATTTATAGAGAAAAAAAGTTAAAAAAAAAAAAAAAAAAAAAAAAAAAAAGGGGCCAGGCGGAATGGAACTATTACAGTACTAAAATGTAATTAAATGTTTATATATTTTAATTTATTTTTGTATTTAATTTAATTAAAAAAAATATTTATTTAAAATGTTTTTAAAAAAGGCAGATGCGTAAACACTCACAACCCAATGGTTACTTTACCAATTGATGATTACAAATGTGGTCCTCATGAGATACAAATTTTATTTAGTTTATGTTTTCATTTTCTAAAAATAGTTCTTAAGTGCAGCACCTGTCATGGGACCGTATATGGAGGTTCAGGGTCAAACAGCAGTCCCACCTATCGTTGATAGTAACCTGTTATGCATTTTTCATAGCTCTGAGTGCATCTGTCTTTCCTTTCATCCTTCTGTCTTGTCCTTTACTCTCTCTAAGCATCCTGCTCTGTCACTCTGAAACTTGACTTTAATCTCTGCTGCAGTTTTCCACTGCCACCCTTTGTTTCCATCTATTGCTCTTAAAAGAATACGATTATGACCATCAGACAGATCTATTAAATATTTAGAAGAACTCTGACTGCTGG
The DNA here is from genome assembly GCA_020466265.1 of Siphamia tubifer. Lineage (NCBI taxonomy): Eukaryota > Metazoa > Chordata > Actinopteri > Kurtiformes > Apogonidae > Siphamia > Siphamia tubifer. The sequence goes on from CM035786.1 coordinate 18,713,600, forward strand.
TGCATTCACTGGCTTCCTAGGAACAGACACCACATATGTTCAAAGTGTCTCTTTCTGCAGCAGAAAAGAGTAAAAGGTATTTTCAGAGCAATGGTGAAATTAAATAATGTCTGTGAGGGTGTGTTTGAAGTCCATGTGTATCTCTGTCCTTTAAGTACGAGCATGTATTTCCCTGTGGTGTGCCTGTTCTATGTTCACCAGTAAAATGTCTGCTGTGTGTGAATTGTGTGAATTGTTCCTCCTCACGTTACTTTGTTCAATGCAAGCAAATTTATATGCAAGTCCATCCCGCATTTTCACTGCAGTGTACGAATTAGAATGATCAGTTGCTTGAGAGAACAATAAATGAGCTCCCCTGATATTGATTTGTCTAAAGACACAGTGGAGCAATAGCTTTTAGAAATTATCTCTCCTTTCACTGTTATATTTATTTATGATGAAGTTGAAATCTAACTGACGGTGCCCTTGTGTGTTACTGGGCCTATTTGTCATTGAAATATTCTCTCTTTTTAAAACATCCTCTTCCTCTGTTTTGTTGTTTTTCAAGGCAAAGATTTGTCCCTAAATCATGTTATTCTCACAGTGATTACGTAACTGCTCAATTGTTATCGTTTGTGCGTGCTTGATTTACTTTGCATCTATATAAAAGTTAGAGAAATGTATTGTTGTTGCCAGTTCAATACATTTTGTCCTTTGGTTTCCAGAGTTTAACCCTGGAAAACCTGGACCATTCAAATGACAGAAAAGTCCATTTCTTTAAAACTGGTCCTTCTGAACAACTCCCCAATTTAAAAAAAAAAAAAAAAAAAAGTGCTTGTGTGTATAAATAAATAAATGAATTAATAAAAAAATATATATATATATTTTTTACTTTTCCATATGCTTTATGTAAAGCACCTTTAATTGTCTTGTACATAAAATGTGCCATACAAATAAACTTGCCTTACTGAATATCCAAATGAGTCATATCTGATGAAGATATTGAATTGTATTTTACACCAGTTATTTATATGTATGAACAAGATTAATGGATCAGAAGTTATTAACCTTTGACCCCTAATGCATCAGCGCTAACACATTCTAAATGGATTGTTTAGTTTAAATATTCAGAAATATTCTATGTTTTTTAAATCTGTTTTTGCTGAGATTTGTTTGTGGAATTGAGCAATAGAAATAAACAGGTGTCAAAAAGCAACTGATTTATTAAAAAAAAAAAAGAAAAAGCCAAAATTAAAACTTTTAAAAGCAATTTACAATACAATTAAGTTTTTGTGTTTTTTTACTTAATTATTCACTAAATTGTTTCATACTTTTTTATTCACTGTGTTGCTTATTTTTATTTTTCTACATTTCTTTTTTTTTATTTTAGGATGTTTATTTAATTTTGTTCCATTTGTGTCTTACTTTGTTCATGTTACTTATTATTATTGTTATTTTTGTTCATTTTTATTGATCACTTTGGCTGTTATTGTTCATTTTGTTTATTTTTTATTCTTTTTTTGTTTTACTGTAGAACTGTTAAAGTCTCAGGAGTTAAAGGGTTAAACATTTTAGATCAGTAGATGCTTTTAGTTTTTGGTGACACTTTGGGTCTTTATGGGAATTATGATATAAATCTTTACACACATTTCATTAAATTAACATCCTGGGGTTTGTGTAAAAGAACAACCACAGTGGTGTCATTTACGTGTTTATTTACATGCTTTGGTGTTCAGTGCCACTGAATTTCTTCCTATGGTTTGTGTTTTTGTAAACTGTTATTTGACATATGGAAAAGTAAAATTACAGTAAGTAAAATTTCAAGATTGTTACATTCCTAGTGTTATGTGCCTCTCATATTCAAAACATTTTCTTGATCAAGGATACCTAGCAATAAAAATAATGCCAAGTATAAAACATTATAATGACTTCCTCTGTGGCAGCAGCTTTACACAGTGGTGCAGCTTGTATGAAAATGAGCAGCCATGGCGTCAGTGTTGTCCTCAAGGATGTTTCCACTGTTCGAAAATTGAAATGTGACATGCCAGTCTGTATGATAAATCTACTCTACCAGTTGATACACTTGTTTAACATTCGTAAAATAGATTCAAAAGGTTGATTCTAGTTGAAGATTTCATTCGCCGTGTGATTTATGCAGTGAAATCATGCATTTTTTTAGGAATTCATTGAAACCAGTGCATATTACAGTGTAGTTATGACATGGGATTTATAAGCATTTCTACAGACTTTCACCCTGGTGTGTAATCTGTTTCATGAATACATCAGATTGAAGAGGTATAGATGGATAAATGGACTGATGTGAACTAATAGTGGGAATTAATGAACTCAGAAGATGTGAAGTTCTTAAATCTGAAATATTTATTCATTTCACGCAGTTCCATTCAATGGTCAAATCACCATCAATTCAATATGAAAAACAAACACATATATATATATATATATATATATATATATATATATGTATATATATATATGTATATATATATAATGAGGTGCCTGAAAAGGAGTGGGATGAAGAAAACTTATTAAATCCCACCCCAAGACTTATTCACAATAAGAATACCACATTTCTTGATACCTTTGTTGTTATGAACTTAAGACAAAACAACTCAGTAGTCGGCTCATAAAAAACAAGACAAATAAACTAAATACATATGATCATATACACCAGCGTAACCATAGGTTACATAGAAAACAGTTCCTCCTTGAGGTGGTTGCTATTGTGGTAACAGTTGATTAATTTTCCCTCTTTGTGAATTTAGTCTTCATTCACTTCATGCTTGTGGAGATATTTTATTACTAGAAAGCAATTGAACAAAGTTACATCATTGTCAGATGAAAGCGGTGGAAAACACTGAGTTAAAAGAATAAAAACTTACCTAACGCAGCTCTAAGTCTCAGTAGAAGATTCCATCTTCAGTTACAGCTGACATTTGTTGCAGCAAAGAAGCGTATTTCAAAGACGGTGAAGAGCACATTCATACTTATGCAGAAGTGAGGTATGTTAATTGATGAAAGTCCTTGGTTTTAATGGCCATCTAGCAGTGGGTATTGGGAAGAAAGTGACAAGCTTTGATATGTGCTTGCACGGGCCAGCCAGCTAACCCTTGGTAATGTAGTGTCTCTCCATTGCTTCCTCTCTTTCTGAGTCTATGCCTAATGGCTGATAATGAAGAGGGCATCTTTGCAGAGATGACATGTGCACGTCCTCTACTGGACACACACACACACACACTGGCTAGGCTGACTGCCCTTCAGAATACCAGGTCTGACATTAATCTTTAAATGACTGTTGCTTCTTCCCCAAGACTTTCAATCCATTAGTGGCTAAGTCTTGAGATGGAGAGAGATTGCCAGAGAGGAGAAAGAAGGGAGGATGCAAGCGGTGACTGTGTGTGTGTGTCTGTGCGTGTGTGTGTGTGTGTGTGTGTGTGTGTGTGGTGGGGGTGACAGAAAGGATGATGTCAATGATACTGGAGGATGAGGACAGTAACAGAATGAAAGACACTGCAAGGCTAAGGATGCTGGGAGGTATCAGAGACGTACATGTAGACACAATCCTGAAACACAAAGAGAAAGTGAGACATGGAGGACACAGATGTTTAAGATGCAGACCATGGCAGCTACTGTACTACTCTGTGGATGATAGCGCCTTGAAAACGCGGTCACGCACACTGTTCTCACACCTTGCTTTGCAAAGTCACAAAGACTAGCAATTAAGATTGGACTGAATAATTTGAACTGAAGCACGCATGCTAACATTTTATGTAGATTTCCACCATTTTTGCAGCTGACATTTTAACACAGCAGGCTGCAACTAGTAATTATTTTTGAACAGTGTGTGTTCTTGATTAATCATTTCATTGCCACACATATTATGCAATGTAAAATCTTAGGGAAAAAATGTGTGGAAAAATGTCCATTAGTGTTTCTCAAAGTTGAAAATAATGTCCTCAAAAGTCTTAAAAGATTTACACCTTTTAATGTGTTCAGTTTTTTTATCCGTGAATCATTGCAACTCGAGTCACATGACCACTGTAGAATACCAATGAAATAGTTTAATGAACTGATATAAAAAATAACATATTAACATCATTTTCAAAAACTAGGAAATGTATTGAAAAAATGCAACACTGCCAAAAAGAAGGAAGTAGAAATTAATAATTTTACTAGACAATTGAACCTGAGCTCCTTTCAAAAATCAAGAAACATCAAATGAAAGTGAGAATTTAAGGAGAGATTAGAAAGTTAATAAAGGTAGAATGTTAAATAAAAATGTATTCATATAAGATAAGATACAGTTGTCCTTTATTAGTCCCACTAGGGGAAATTCCAGGTTCACAGCAGCACAGAAACATAAATGATATAAAAAAATAAAAATAAAAAAACTATCAATTTCGATGCACACTATTGACACTATTTACACTATTGCACATGGGACTAATTGCACTGTTATTCTACAGCAACAGCTCCCGTTCACTTTGAATAGCTGTTCCCAGCCTTCTGTGGGCGGATTTTTTTTTTTTTTTTTTTTTCGATAACCACCCGCTACGCTATTAACGCCCGCTGCCAATGGCAACGAGTTTTGTCACTTCAGATTCATAGTACCGTATCACTCCGCAGGTAGTTCGGTCACTTTAAAAATAAATATGCGCTACGTTGTACCGGCTATTTTATAGAGTCTGTTAGAATAGTCGTAGTAATAAGCTGTAATAACTCATAGAATAACCAGGATAATGTATTGCCCGCACGTGACAATAGAAAAACATTTCCTTTCAGGGCCGAAGACGGAGGGGTGTTGTTTTCGTCACGCGTGGGTAATACATTATCCCTTACTTATTGCACATATTGCAGGTCATTTGTTGCAGTTTGTGTTTCTGTTCTATTGCTCTTAACTCTCTTCTTCTGACCTCTTCATACTCTTTCACCACTTCTCCATCTCTTTCCTCCGCCGTCCTTCTGTCTTTTTTTGTTACCACCTCATTCTTTCTCATTAATCTACCTCGACCTTTCTGTCTGTTTATCCTCTCTTTGCCAACTTTTATCCCTCTCATTCCCTCTTTCCTTGCTGTATAACAGGGGTGTCAAACTCATTTTAGTTCACTTCCACATTCAGCCCAATATAATCTGGACAAGGGCCAGACCAATAAAATAAGAACCATGAAAAGGGAGAAATGACATTATAATGTGAATAACACCAACAACTTGACATGTTTGAAGAAAAATTTGAAGCATTTTCTGACTCAGTCTTTCAGTTTGTCATTTGCACATTTGCAAAACAACTTACATTTTAATTACAAATACACCAAACATTTAGTAACAAGCAGAATATTTGCTTCAAATATATCAGGTGGTTCATATTTATTCAGGTTTTTGTAAAAGGATCATTTGTTAATATGAACATTTTCATGTAATTTGACTTTTTTTACATTAAAATCTGTAGTTTTCATTATTTATAGGTAATTATGATCATATTTTATTGCACTGATCCAATTGAAATGCAACTATTCTGTATGTCGAACCTAAATGAATCCTTTTTACACTGTTAATATCTTCATTGTTATTCATCCGATGGACCAGATTGGACCCTTTGGCCTCCGTGCCTTATGTTTGACACCTGTGCACTATATAGACCTTTACCTCTTTGCAGTCCATTTCACCTTTAACCCCCTTTTAATCCTTTACTTTTTCCTTATTTCTCCCCATTTTCTGCTGCTCCTTCAGCTTCATCTCCATCACCTCCTCCTCTTCCTTTTTTTGCATTCTCTCTCACCCTTCCTTCTTCCCTACATCCTACATCTCCCTCCCTCATGCTTCTCCAGCGGTGAGCTATAGTGACTCTGACATCATTACCCTTGTTGTGACAGGTTTCATTTGTACCCTGTGGACCTATACATCAGCCTGACTGATAGTCTGGGGCCCTGGCCAGCGGAGCCTCGCCCACACTGGGACAGAGTAACAGACAGAATGGTCCGAAAAACCACTCCAGCTTAGGTACCAGAGGATATTTTTCCCATAGTCTTTATGATATGTCAAACTCAATACTGATTCAAACACTTCCCAAGCTATGCTCTGCTTGAAGTAACTATCTGAGACATTTTTTTTTTATTTATTTAAGTAAATATCCATTGAGTCTGAACAAACAAAAGAATGAGAAAAGATGTCACAGTCACACCCACACTATTTGACTGACAGGTGGTTTCTGGAAAGTGGATTACAGAAAAGAGCCTTTACAGCAGCAATGATAGAAACAATAAAGAAAGTGATTAAATGTGACATTTATCCCTTGGGAATTACATTTCTTTGTGTATGGACAAATAAAACCCATTAGAAGAGGTCTTTAATTTACCATTTCACTTATTTATATGAAACTGACAGTTCTTATAATTATGAGGTGAGTCTCACAATCAAATTAATTATAATCACATCTGATACTATTTAAAGTGTTTTCTTTTAATTAACCCCTGAACCCAATTTCTCTTTTCCTTTCTGTCTTTAAAGATGAGACTGTAGCAAATTTAATACACTTATAGCCCCACAAAACAATAACAGACCTTCTGTACACACAATGAAATATGCAATTAATGAAAAAAAGTGAATTTCTCAATTATTTTTTTTAATGTAATCTAGTAATAAACAACAAACGCTCTGATCTCGTGCAACAAACTAAAGACATCAATGCAATAAATAACTTCCAATAGTTTTCTAATCATTTTTATTTGTGAAACGTCTGACACAGATGAGGATGTTTTGCAGAACAGGTATTTCCCTCTAAGTCTAGGCCTTTCGTGCTCATGCAAATGGAATTTTAGGTTGTAAAAACTAGAAAAGCACTCAGAGAGCGCAAACCTCCACCAAGGCAGACCCACCCACCCCTCCCTTTGAATGAAGAAAGGTCCACCAAAGAGGTTAGGTTATTGCCAGTTTGTCTGTCTGTTAGTTATGGTTATGTAGTAAAGGTTATGGACGTATCTTGATGAAATTTACAGGGTAGGTAGGTAGGTAATGAGGAGATCTGGAAATGATTACATTTTGGTGGTGATCCAGAGAGGAAGGGGCAAGATAACTCAAAAATGTAAAGACGAATTTTGATGAAATTTTCAGGATGTTTGGAGTGTCACAAGGAACAAGTTATTAAATTTTGGTGGTGATCCAGAAGAGATCCTGGATACTGGATCACTTTGAGATTCTACACTGTGGTAAATGGAGAATAAATTTAAAAGTTTTTTTTTTTTTTTTAGTCATCTTGACCCCCTACCCCCACCCCTGGATCACCACCAAAATGTAATAATTTCCAGATCTACCCGTTACTTACCTACCCTGTAAATTTCATCAATATCCGTCCATAACTTTTTGAGTTATCTTACTAACAGACAGACAGACAAACTCTGGCAAAAACATAACAAATCTGACAGGAGAAGGAAAACATTCCATTTTCTCATGTATGTTATTGTTTTATGTAATGAACCAGCATCTGAAACATCAAATCCAGGTATATAAATAGAGCCTGGTAGACTAGACTGGTATTATTGACAGATCCACATCATGTAAAGAATACATGATGTCAACAACCACAACCAACACCTGTTGCTGCTCACTCTGACAGATTAAAGCGTCTGGACAAACTTTGGACACCATTAATAATACTGGACACAGCAAATGCAATGGCAACAGTGGTTTGTACCAGTTTTTGTGTGTAGAAAAGTGTCTGCATTAGTGTGGACAAGGCATGCGTTTATAAACATTGAGCCCGTATGTGAATGAAAATTAAATTAAATGGTTCCAGGCATTTATTTGAACTTTTTAAAGTTAATTATTATATTCATATATGGATACATATATAAAGAAAGAGTTATACATTGCAATTTTATATATGTATATATATATATATATATATATTATCTGTACAGCATATTTACAGCACATATATTTTATATTTATATATTTTTTTTATTACACTATCAGTTTTTTTATGTCTCTATTTTAAAGAGAAAATAACTACCTCTCTGTCCTCCCTGCCTTTATTAGATCCTAATTTTGTTTTTGTTATGTCGTTTTTGTTCTGTCCCCTTATGTTTATTCTGTCTTGCTTTTAAATTTGTGGTGTAGCTGTAGCTCCACATGAGCACCCTCAAATTTCGTTGTACCCCCCCCCCAGTACAATGACAATAAAGACTAATCTAATCTAACATACATATATCAATAGCATGTAGAAAATCATTTTAGAAATGTAATTATTATCCACATACATGCACCTCAATAGGTTAATTGTCAGTCTAAATCACCTGTAGGTCGGTTGTTGGTCTGTATGTCAGCCCTGTAATAACAGAATAGAAGTACATCATTTATCTCACAATTGGGAAATTGCTTAATGTAGTCAGAGAGTAGGCTGTGGCACAATCACAACCCTCTCAAGAACCAAGTTTGGAAATTAATGAATTAACATGACAAATCTCACATTATAAGTAGGAGCATTATTCAGGTAGATGGAACCTTCTCATCAGCTTGAACCCATTGCCGTCCCTGCAGCCTTGTGAATTCACCCAGTATTGTCGACAATACCTTCAGACATGTTCACAGCCTCATTGATCTGTGGTCATATTAATGTGCGGCTTATGAGCTCGCCAGCATCCTTTGTGGCCAGACAAAAATGAATCTGCCTGAGTGTGTGCCACTTAATGGCCAAACTACCGTGTTCTTTCACAGTGGAACAGATCCCCGTTGTATTCATTCACTGGCAAAATAAAAAGCTTGGAAAAGGACCATTAGGAAAGAATTAGAATAGCTCTTCATTTTACAAACTCCTGGACCCTTGTTGAAGGTAAAACTAATGTATTTAAAGAGGGAAATTACAGGACAGATGACAATGTCAAACTAAAATGTATGAACCCTGTATTACAATATATTGTTTTTCATGATTGTAACCACATTGGATATTGTGGGGATTTCTTTCCTTTTATTTATTTATTTTTCTTATTCTCACCATTTCCTTATAAATTACCTTGCAATGTGAAATGGCTTTGTCTGTAGGGAACATAATTGCCAATGCTGTGGCTTATTCATTCTAAATCCTATTTATAAATCACTAACTCTTGGTTTTCAGGTACCAATTATGTTTCAGATTTCAATTTTCAGCCTTTCCATGTTCATTTACTTAAAGTAATAGATATTATAGTTATTTGGAGTTTTGTCAAGTGCAGGTTTGTGTTCGTTTTGTTGTGAAGCTGCAGTTGGTTCAGCGAATACATTTATAAATAAAAGCTGTCTTACACTTCAGTCAATATCTCTTCATTCATAAGCAAGGTTAGTCAAGCAAGGAAGTGAGTGCAGGCATTTCTCATTTAACATCCCTTTGGAACATGGCCTGGTCATGATAATATACATTTTCACTGTACTCAAACCCCCTATAGTGTTCAAGTACTTGTACACATTTATTGCTCTTTTTGTGATTGCGTGCTATAGAAGGCAGCCACACAGAAGACATATTAATCATCCTGTTTTCTTTCCTTTTTTCTTTCCTTTTTGAATCCCTCTGCCTCATGTTGTGTCAGTTGTGGTCTGATGGATGGCTCGTCTCTCCGCCAGGATTTCAAGGAAAAGGCTGTAGCCTATCGACAGACTAGAGACCCCTTGGGGATTCCCTACATCCCATACATTTCTTGACATTCAGTATAGCCTCTCATGTATTTATTCCACAGATGGCAGTGTGGCCATCCATTTTAACCTGCAGCTACAAACTCTGCTGTACATGTTGTCAACTTACACCAGGGGTATCAAAGTCATTTTAGTTCAGGGGCCACATTCATCCTAATATGGTATGAACTGGGCCGGACCAGTAAAATAATATTTTCTACATTTTTATCTTATTATTTATAATGGTGAAAATGTTTGTGTTTGAGTGGTAACAAAAAGCTACATTTTTCAATAAAACCATGATGCACATGATTAGTTTTATTGATTTGTATCTGTCTGTAATGAACACAAAATGCATCATGATTGTCAATTACGCCACCTCTTTATGTTCTTATATCTTCAAACACGACCGCCTACTTCAGATTTATACATTGAGTCCTCTCCGCTGCATGCTTGGCCCATGGTTGTTCAAATCCCCTATTACAGCATCTGACCGTCTCCTGATGTGCGTTACATATATGAACCTCTGTGCGGTGCAATGGAATGTCTCACTGGAGAATTTAGGATGACTTGACATCCTTGAATAGAATGTATTCTTGTATATAATGTATGTGGAAATACAAATATGTTCATGTAATCACTCACACTATAGCAGCTACACTAGCACTAGTCTAATACAAGTATTTTGTTACTGTATTTAAGTAAATTTTTTAGGTATCTGTACTTGAGTATTAATTTTCTGTCAACTTTTTACTTTTACTCCCTACATTTTTGTATAAATATCTGTACTTGATACTCATTGCATTGGAATAGACTTACTTTTTCAAACTAACTAATGTGACAGAGGAACTGTGAATATATATATATATATATATATATATATATATATATATATATATATATATATATATATCTCACAATTTTGACTTTTTCTCTTATAATTCTGTATTTTTTAAATCTTTGTAATTTCTTAAAAACTTGTGACTTTTTATCTCAATTGTGATTTTTTTTTTCCAGTTTTTACTAAATTCTCTGCCCATACCCACAACACTAAGAACAGTGACCCTATCAAACACATTATCTACACATTAACTCACTTTTAAATACTTTATTTTAGATACTTTTGAAACCATTCAGATTTTTCCCTTTTAAATAAGCGTTATTTCATTCATGGCAAAAAAAAAGGCAGTTTTACTTTTTACTTTTGTGCATTATTACAATTGTGAAATTGTACTATTTTACTTTTACTTCAGTAAAGGAGTTGAATCAGTCCTTCAACTTTCACCAGAATATTTTTTCATACCAATAACTGTATTTCTACTTAAGTACAGAATGTGAGTACTTTGTTCATATGTAGATAGATAAACAGAGGTGGTCAAACGGCTCTATAAGATGTAATTCTGTCAGTTTGTACTGGTTACTCTGTTTGAAATACAGACCTTTGTCTATATTAACTGAGAAAACACATCTGTTTTATCAGCGGGTTTCTCAAACACATTCTATCATGCTCACATTTTCTTTGCACCACTCACTGTTTGACTCGGTCTGTTTTCCAGATTAGTGAAGTGGCTGGAGACAATTTAGGGGAAGATAGAGGGCAGCTGGGTATGGTGTCTGTCCTGACCAATGCTCTCATTTGACCTTCCTTTGGATTATTTGCAGCACCTGTTGCTCCTTGTTGTCTGATGATTAATAATGCAGAGAGAGCATTACCTCCCTCTTTTCTGAAGTGGGAGAGAACGACAGGGACAGTGAAGTAAGGTAGAGGATGAGGATTGTTTTTGCACCAGGACTGCTTTGAAACAGTGTGAGCGAACAAACGGACAGAAAAAAAAAAAACAAGACACAGCAAAACAGGCACAATGGAATTGGGGAGGGGGGGACTAAGCTAAAAAGCCAAGAAATTATATATAGATAGATAGATATCTATATCTATATAGATATAGATCTAGAGATAGATATCTATATCTATATACATATAGATATAGATATCTATATCTATATACATATAGATACAGATATCTATATGTATATAGATATCGAGATAGATATCTAGATATGGATATCTAGATATAGATATAGATCAACATTTTTCCATGTTGATCAATGACAGCAAAGAAATCGGAATTAAGTGAATATAAATGATGACAAGATACTTATGCAAACGGTTATGGACGGTACGATTTGTAAACCACCTAGTTTGTTATGTATTATATATAGACTTTTTAAGAAGTCTCTGAAGAACTTTTTTTTATCAATTGACAATGAAGTGTAGGGTATTCACGTTTTCCTAATTTTTTAGAATATATATATATATATATATATATATATATATATATATATATATAAGGATAGATGTGACTGTAGTTGCCTCACCTGCTATTATTGGATGTATAGCTGTTTGTTGCCTCCTCTTGTGTCTCTGTACCTCTATGTTGTCATTCACATAACCTTGGTGGCAGAGTGGAAGGTTTCTTGGCGCCTGCCAGTTGTTCTTGGCACAGCAACACAAGGGAATAAACCTCAGTGCTTTCATGATGAGGCGCTTAGCAGATGTCTGATGAACAGCTCGAAGAAACTTCAATCTCCCAAGGACACTGTACCTTTGGGGAAGTGTGGTGTGATATACATGTTTATGTGTGAGCTTGAATCAAACATCGAACTGTCATGAAAATCACCAACTGTAGTGTCTTAACCTGTGTCTCATCCTGTAAAGGGAAAAAAGGTGATATTGCATTTTGACCATTATGTTTCACTTAACAGGACATGACTGCTCCATCTTTAGTCTAGCTACAGTACAAATTTAATATCAATAGTAGGAGACTTGCTTGAAATGTATAAATAAATGGCTGGTAACAGACACTCGTGTCAATGCAGACTGACACAATTGATGCTGAAACCCTGGGTCAACGTGTTCTGAAAGCAAAACAACAGCTGACTTGATCTCCAGGTACAGATGAAGAATTTTACCCCCAGGATATTTGAGCCTTGAACATAATCGAGCCTGTCCACGGCCAAGTTGGATGAGCTGCTCCAAAGAGAGCTGAAACAAGGTAGCAGTGTGAATAGCATACCAAATGCTAACTGTGGCTTATTCTAGGAAATAACAACCGCTTAGTTGTTGATACTGCTGACAATAGTTCCACAGTGTTGTTTTATAAAATGTTTTTAGCAGCAATTTCTCTAATTGGCTTAGATTCTTGCCTACAAATTAATAGTAATTTGGGTAAAACTGCATTTATATAAATGTATATACATTATTTAAATGTATATAAAACTGCATATATACTGTAATAAATAAGTGAAGTAATCATAATCTATTTCAGAATAAGCTGTATTATTCATTTCAAGAATAGTAGACATGTTTTGACAAGTTGACAAAGTTTTTATGTCCTTCAAATGTAAATACAATAAAACCATCATTAAAAAATTTTATAAATAAAACAAAATTACACACAAAGATGACAGAAGCACACAAACATTGAGTGAATTTAAAAACATTTGACCCTCCAGAGACATGTTTAGGACTTGTTGACACATTCTTATCTTGTCGTCATCAAGAACACACACAAATAAACACAAAAACAGTGATTTGGGTGAAAACATTTAAAACACACAAGGTGAAATAAAAATCAAGCTGAGACTCAGGACACCAAAAAATGGAGTTGAATCTTATTTTGCTGACATGGCATATAAGTGAATGCACTCGATTAAATACCACTGCAAGTCTCATGAATCAGACCTTTAACGTTAGTTTTTCAAGTGCCTTGCTGCGCATTGTGGAGTGTATGTCAAGCATCTTTTTGAGGTTAAATACCCTGTTCTTTGATTGATCTTTTTGCCTGTTTCACTGGCATCACTGATGCCGGCGTATTACGTTGATTGAAATATGGTTGCAGGTACGACGGGTCAGAAACCGGGTCAACATCTATCGTGATTAAGCCTCATTTTCAGACTGAATGCCACTCTATAAGAGTGACTTCAATGTTTCCCATCAGGTATGAAGTGGTGAAGCGTGCAAAATGCTTAAACAGCCTCTTGTGAAGGCTTTTCTGGGGGTGAGTCATAATGCAAATCGGTGAGGATCTCAAACCCACATGAATTAGCCAAATGAGAAGCATGGTGTGTGTGTATGGGGTGGGGTGGGGGGGTCATCAGTGGACTCATAAGCACTGACACACATAGACAAGCAGACACTAAATCATTCAAACACACTGAAGGTCAGGCAGTATTGGTAAATGTAAGATAAAAGCAGAGCATCACTTACAGCTATATAATCATCTGAGGTAACGTCACATTGAGCGTGACATGAAAGAAATGGCAGCTATGTGTTTTGGGTATGTATTTATTTATATTGCAGCTGTTTTATGAGAGTCTTCTTTTCATCATATTGAGACAAATTGCAGCATGGCCATGAAAGCTACTCCGCTGATTAACTCTTCGCGGATGGCTTTTTATCTGTTGGCATTTGATGTACGACATCTTTGTAAGGGCTACGGTCGAATGCAATCACGGGCCCTTTCATGGCAGGGGCCCCTCGTAAGATTGCCTGGTAGTTCTCAAGGGAGGCCATCCTTCAGAAAATATTGACTTTTGGACAGTGAGCATCTGTGTGTGTGTATTAGGAGAGCTGCTTTAGAGAGAAATTGCAAATGCTTTGTGTGTGTGTTGTAATGTGTGTTGTGCCTGTCGTGTGCTTGTCTGTCTCCGTGCACTAATGGATAAAAAGAAGGAGAGAGCCACCCAAGGGGCAAAGGTCGCTTGCCTTGTAAAAAAGAAAGAAAGGAAATTCCATTTTCCTGGATACATAGCTCCCAAATGTATCCCCTCTCCTGCTTCTGTGCTTTCCCCTCGCTGTTGATAGGCTTCTTTAAACATGTCCGACAAGCTGCCAAGCTTTCCAGTTGTGAATAAGTCTCACCTGCTGCATTCTCATCTTTCAGGGAGGATTTCTACCACTGCTGCCAACCTTTTCAGTGATGTTCAGCTGGTCTATGTTTGGAGTAATTGCATTTACTTTTCATGGGAATACAAGATTTAAAAAAATTAAAATAAAAAGGTTATCCTACTGAGACCCAGCAATGTGGTTTTGTCCTCTGTCTTTGACAAGAGTTTCGCAGCTTTACTTAGAAAAAAAGTCCACAGAAAAGGAGATTATATTAAAAAGAATTGTAAAAATGTATCTTAAGAAACTGTCCCACCATGGTTTTATATATATATATATATATATATATATATATATATATATATATATATATATATATATATATATATATATATATATATATATATATATATATATATATATATAAAATGTTCCCCTCGCCCCACGTGGGTGGTGTCTCCTTCAGGCTCGGGTCCTCTACCAGAGGCCTGGGAGCCTGAGGGTTCTGCGCAGGATCTTAGCTGTTCCTAGCAATGCGCTCTTTTGTACAGAGATCTCTGATGTTGTTCCTCGTATCTGCTGGAGCCATTCTCCCAGCTTGGGGGTCACTGCCCCTAGTGCTCCGATTACATATATATGTATTTGTGTATATGTATTTGTATAGTCCATTCACATACTGTTTTGCACTTCTGGTTGGATGCTAATTGCATTTTGTCACTCTGTCTAATCTGAGGATATGCTACGAACATTCACTTCTGTTAATGGTGTTAAAAGTTAAAAGTACCGTGGAAAACATAGTGAAAGAGGGTTTATTGTAATCTCTGTGTGTGTGTGTGTGTGTGTGTGTGTGTGTGTGTGTGTGTGCGCGCGCGCGCGCGTGCGTGAGCGCGTGCGTGAGCGCGCAGAGACCTATCATGCTATAACTCAATGAATACTTGACATATCACCATGAAATGACATGGGCATATACATATAACTTATGCACATTAGATGCAATGATCTATTTGAGTAAAGGTTAAAGGTCAAGGTCATATTTAGCAGAAAGGTCAAAATCACATTCTTTGTTCTAATTCAAGAACAGGTTGTCATAGAAACTTGAGTGGCACAAAATAGAGCGGGATTAGGCATTCTGTGAATACTGTTATTGTTTCATTGTGTATCATGAATACATTTAATATTATTTGGACGTTGTATGACTGCTACCTTGGCCTGGTCTCCTTTGCAGAAGAGATTTCTAATCGCAATGAGACTCCCTGGTTAATGACGGTAAAATAAAAATAAATATAAGAAATTTAAAGAAGTTTAAGCTTTTTGTTCATTTGCCATTTTCTATGACGAGAGTTTCCTTTTTTTCTTGCACATGCTTGTGACCTTGTTCCTGCAGATCTCACTTCACCATTTTCTTTTAATATTTTCATGACAATGCACCAATTTCTATGACACATATTCCCAGAGTCTAATGCTTTTGTAGAGAAATGATATACAATATGCATGTTTTGTCACAATTTTCAAATTACAGATAAAAGGCTTATTGTTTGCTTAATGAGTTATTTTCATAGAAGAAAAAAAAATAATATATATATATATATATATATATATATATATATATATATATATATATATATATATATATATATATACACACACTGACTTGTATTACAATAATAATAATGCAAATAATTATTCTGTCAACTGAATTCATTTTATCAACTTATTCTTTATCATCTGAACTTGATTCAACTCAGAAAAGCTTGGCTTGGTTTGGTTTGTTGGCTTTTTGGATTTTATTTATTCATTCATTTTTTCATTTTCCAATACTTGCTGATGATCTGTCTCCTTATCTGACATGTATAGTACTCCCTCACTGTTGCTGGTTGCCATAGCAATGCAGTATAAATTATTGTGACGCCATCTTCAGTGTGACTGCAGCTACAAAGTGATCACTACAAACGGTTTCCACTGTAATAACAATTAACCTTCATTTGGAATTAAACAGGAATAAAAACTCATGTAAACAGGGCTATTGTGTGATTATGGCTTCAGAATATTACTAAATTAACAAAGTTCTTGGTGTGTGAAATAGGATATAATGTGTTATGTTTTTATTTCATGGTAGTTTTTCTATGTCACTTTCTCATTCAGTCTATTACTGACTCAACCACTAATGTCATGTACTTCTTCTTTTCGTTGAGTGGCAGATATAAGCCAGGACATGCAGGAAACTTTAATGCATTTAGTTTGAATGTTTTAGTACTTGAATATAAAAGCCTGAAGAGCAGAACAGATTAATTGGATAAATAATTTGCCATATGTAACGGCAATGTCATCCTACTCACAGAGGTAACAGAGCGGAAAAACTGAAAAAGACAGCCATCATAATGTACGTTTTCAGCCTAAAGGACCTTGTGTTTGAGGTGACTTGTACCCTTAATGATCTAGTGGTTTTTCAGCCTGAGGACGCTCACTGATGACAATGAGGACCCAGATTGTTTGATTAACTCAGAATGAACCACCACCTTCCCCGTGGCGTTCAAGTGACTAAATTCCACATCCAGAATGTTTAATAGTAGTTCAGGGGGCAGTTAGGAGCCCACACAAATGCTGCCATTTCTCCATCAGTGTTTCTATCCTCTGAGCGACGCAATGAACCTCTATATGTTCTTACAGATTATGGGTTTATTTATTATTAAATTAGTTTTAACTCAGTTTATTATCCCTATAGGGAACCTGTTTGCATTTTACCCATTGTAATGCATATACAGGACCTAGAATTAGCATTAGCATATATTACGACCTCTTTGCTACCATTGAATGTGCTTGGGGACTAATTCCGAATCTTCATAATTGCAGAATTAACCTGTACCTAACTGTTTTTATGTATGCAATTAGTGAACCACAGCTGCAGCAATAGAATAGAATATTTTTTATTGTCATTGTAACTAATATAACATTTAACTCATAAAGACCCAGTCTTACTTTTCGGATAGTTGTCACATTTATTTTTCCTCTCTATTTAACATTTCTTAACTGATTTGTTACCATTTATTATAGTATTATAACTTTTTATTTTATATAAAGTAGCACCATATCATTCATAACACTTCACATACAGAGCAGATTCTTAGTTTAGATTGTATCCTCTGTATTTTGTATTTTTCCTTTTAAATTGCACATTTTCCTATTGCATATTTTTCCTATATTTCCTATATTTGGATGTTCATGAAATTATTGTTGTTTTTTCAACCATTAAGACCCAGTGTTACTTTTCCAGTAGCTCCCAAATAGATTTTTAATATCTATTTAACCATTCTTAACTGATTTATCACCATTGATTATTATATCATGGTCTGTATTTTGCATTTCTCATTGTAAATTATGTATTTTCCTATATTAAATTTAGATGTAGATGAAAACTTAGGGAGAGTGGAGAGTTATTATGTCAGAAACGGAGAAAACTGAAGAAAAAGGGACTTTTTCAACCAGATTTCTCACTAATTCAACATGAAAAAAATAAGCAATTCAAGCAGTCAGTGGGTGTTTGGGTCTTTATAGCTTAAAAATAACATTGTATTTTTACATCATATATGAAAATTAAATATAAATTGAACTTGTCGAAGTTAAGAGACAGTAGTTCGTGTCTACACCAGTTGTCTGAGGCACGATCCTAAAAACTAACACACATTAAATCCTGCATGTGCTATGAGCTTTCTGCTTGAATGACAGTAATTATTGTCTGTCTTTACGTGGAGACTCCTAACACTCTTGACGTCTTTGTTAAAATGAAGTGAGAGCCCTGACTCAGTCGCCCACACAAATATAATTCATCTGGCTTCATAGAGATGCATGTTACAGTAAATGGTGTGTGTGTGTGTGTGTGTGTGTGTAAAAAAAAAAAAAAACTCATGACACTGGTGGAAATATACCTGTCAAAAAAAGTCAGATTGACATGAATTGATTGGTTGCACATGTTATTTCCTGAAAAATATTAATTCATATTAAAAAGGATTTCATTTTGTTGAATACAATAATTGTTTTCATATAAATCCACCATTTTTATTTTATGCTTATTATATGTAATTACATCATGATATACCAACATTATATTCATTCAAAAGGGCGGCTGTGGCTCACTTGGTGGAGCAGGTCGTCCAATGATCGAAGGGTTGGTGGTTCGCATCCCGCCTCTGGCTGTCCACATGTCAAAGTGTCCTTGGGCAAAGACACTGAACCCTAAGTTGCTCCGAGTAGGGTCAGGCAGCGCCAGTGTATTGGCACCAGCCATCTACTGCTGTGTGTGTGTGTGTGTGTGTGAATGTGAGGAATTATAAAGCGTTTTGGACACCCACTGGTGTATAAAATGCACTATATAAGTACAGTCCATTTACCGTTTTAATTTTATCACTAATGTACATCAGCATGATCATTTACTACTTCATAAAGCATTACCTAAACTTAATATTTTAAACAGAATTACAAGGGGCTTGCCAGTGGTTCAGTGCTTTAATTGCCAATTCAAAATGCAAACATATTTGCCAATGCTACGTCACAGCAACAGTGCACACTATTTAACATGGAGACAGATGCCAACAGAACTTCTAACACAAATATGGTCATGTACAAAACTGAATAGTTCAGTAACTGTGGAAGAAGAGAAATACTCCCTAAAAGAACAGGAGTTAAACAGATACAGAACCTACAAGAGCTGCATGTGTTTCAAGCAATAGTCTGTTGTAATAGACTCTGGGTTAGGGTTCGGGTTCGGGTTAGGGTTCGGGTTAGGGTTCGGGTTCCACACCAGGAAAAAGAAAGGTGTCCGTCGTATGTTGCTTCTTAACTGTTTGCAGTGGACTGAGAGTCACATTTCAAACCAAACATAATAATTTCATTTATTCTAAACATGACTTTATTTCAAATATTGTACATCCACCATGAATACAATAGTTCTACGTGATTTATACAAGAGAAGGAACATGAAACGGTTATATTTCATATAGTAAATAAACACATAATACAGGGGTGTCAAACTCATTTTAGTTCAGGTGCCACATTCAGCTGAATTTGACTGACATGTACTGAACCAGTGAAATAATACCATAATAATACATAAATAATGTCAACTCCAAAAATGTTTATATATTCTAGACTGAAAAAAGTTCAATTAAACCATAAAAATGTCAAATAATGTGAATAACATGACATTAAAAAAAAAAAAATCTTTATTTGAACAATATTATACTTCTGTTTATCATTTCCACATGGTTATTATAAGTTGCAAATCATAGTGGGTCTACAAATACACAAAACATTTAATATCAGGCAGAAAATTGTTAAAATTCCACTGACTTCTCTTGAAACACTTCTTCATATTTGTTCACAGATTATTCAAACATTTTGTAACATTATACTTTGTTTTAGTGTAAATATGTCAAAATATTTACATTTACAAAATTGGACTTGTGAGTATTTATAGATTATTATGATCATATTTTACTGGTTCTGACCCACTTCAGATTGAATTGGTCTGAATGTGGAACCTGAACTAGGGTGCTTATCAACATCTTAATATCTATTTTTGCATTTCACAAATGCATCCCAAGGGCCAGACTGGACCTTTGAGAGGGCCCAATTTGGCCCCCGAGCCTTATGTTTGACACCTGTGACATAACAAATAAACAACCCCTGTTCTCCCTTTTTTTTCCAGTCTATTTAATCTTGTTATGATATATGATGTAGATATTGTTTTTTTTATTTCTATATTATGACATGTTATAGATGTGTGTCCTTGTCATTTAAGAAGAGAGGAATTTCATTTTGGAAGAAGCTTTTTTTTTTTTTTTTCGTCTTACATTTTGATGTTTACAGTGTTGTCAAGTGTTTTACTGTTGACGCTGGACTGAAGACCAAGGTCACATCACAGGATGCTGTGTTTAAACTCAGGTTAAAAGCATATCTTTGCCCTATGCACACTGGAATAGTGTGTCATGGAGCAACTCTGCCTCTCTCAAACGATGTATGTCAGGGGGAAAAATATCAAGGTCTTGCCCTTTCTAACCGTGTTCCTCTGCTCTGGGGTAACAGCCTCAGGGGTAGATAATAATGGAGTAATCCTCTTATCTGTTGCTGCTTCCCTCACCCTCAGATCGTTTTTCTACTGCTTCAGTGTATCATTTCATATCGAGCTGGCACAGTGTTGAATGTTTTCCCATTTGAGTTTTGTGAACAGTCTGACACAGTTGGAGATACACTGGTAAATTGCGGTAAAAATAAGAACTAAAATTCAAAGGAAAGAAAAATGGAAATCAGAAGCTATAGCCATGTCTGCAGGGTAATATGAAAGTATTATTGTATTTAATGTACCACAGCAGACACTGTGTTGATTAACCCTTTAGGAAACGGTTCCAAATAAAACAGGGGTGGCCATGGCTCAGTTGATAGAGCAGGTCGTCCAGTAACTGAAAGTTTGGTGGTTCAAATCCAGCTCTGTCCTATTTGGTCTGCTGAGACACTCATGTATGAATCTTTGGTGGTGGTCAGAGGGGCCGTACGTGCAAAATGGCTGCCACGCTTCTGTCAGTCTGCCCGAGAGCAGCTGTGGCTACGTATGTAGTTTACCACCACCAGAGGGTGCATGTGAGAGTGAATGAATAGTGGGTCAGTAATGTGAAGTGCTTTGAGTGGCCAAAAAAGTGCTATATAAATCCAATCCATTATTGATATTATTTCTCTATATCTAATGTTTTGTAACTAATTTATCATCATTAATATATTATCTTCTGAATTTTGCACGTTAGTTGTATTAATCCAGTTATTTTCTGTATTTGATTCACTGATTATGAAAGTGTTCATGAGAGTTCTGAGTAGTTGTTCGATCTAAAATGTAGAGAAAGTGACTTTTACAATAAAATCTATTATTATTAACTGAACATGATTAAAGAATGTGCATTCATTGTCAATGATCAAAATCCTTGGGTTTTACTGGTGAATCAATGTTGGAGAAGATGATAGTGTTTCCACATTCACTACAGAGCCTCTGAATGTACACATGGGTCATATCTGATGCCCAGGAAAAGATGACAAACTGTATTTTACACCAATTATGTACATATACAGTATTAATAGGATTAGTTGATTAACAAATCAACAGCCAGTGATGGATGATTTGATCTTCAAATCCTTCAAAGGTAACCTCATGATCTCAAATAAAAAGACTTTTGGTAAAACTAGATGCTAGTGATTCTTTTTAATAATATATGAAGCTAGGGTGGCATGGTTTTGGCCAAAAATAAAATCTTATTGTTTTCCTGTAAAATTTAGATTTTTGGGTAAAATTCCAAAGGGACAACAGAAGTCAGCGTGTCTTTTTTTTTTTTTTTTTTTTTTTAGCACTGCTCCCAACCTCAGATCCATGATAGTATCATGGAATCCCTGAACATTGGGTGACCGGCCCACAGAAATTATACCAGTGTACGTAAGTGACGGGCATCAGTCACACATGTGTAGACCATGTAATACGAGTGATCCCCATGTAGTTGTAATTAAACTGGGCCATCTGTGAGTGGACCACAGCTTACATTGGTATCAGTACTGCAGACACATCACAGATTTAACGTCTGTGGTCATTACATTTGGCGGCAATGGCTCAGTTGGTAGAGCGGGTCGTCCAGAAATTAACTGCATGGAGAAAATTTAATTTATTCTAAGACTTCAACTGTAAACATATAATTAACACTGGGTAAATGGATTATGCATGCATCCTGAGTATCATCACATATACTGTGATGTAAATTAAAACACAATAGCCCTGTTTACAGTAGTTCTGTTGTTCTGCACATGCTCCTGGTCTCGTGGCGTTGAAGCACATATTCCACTGTCATTAGTTTGTTTAGCTGCTGCTTCCGAATTATCACAAAAATAAATGCAAACATCACATGTGGATAGATAGATAGATAGATAGATAGATAGATAGATAGATAGATAGATAGATAGATAGATAGATAGATAGATAGATAGATACTTTATTCATCCCCTCAGGGAAATTGGGTAGTATCTGGTCTAATATGTTGATATCTGAAACTAATGCAAAACAGGAAGTGGACACAATCATTTCCTTCCAGTTGACATCCAGACGTTAAGTGGTCCCACTTACCAATCTTATGTACCTCCAGCTCTGAAAAACCAATTAACTAGAGCAGAATACACCAATTTCCATGGAAACCTTTATTATTCCATACAAACATGAAGGAAATCACTTTAATTCCAAATTATTTTATTCAGAATAAATAATTTGGAAGTAAAAAACAAAACAAAACATGTAAACATGGCAAATGTCCCTTGGAATGTAACACCCATAAAAACTCCATGTTTTCTTGTTCTTCTTCATGAAAAAACTTTAAATAAAAAGTTGAAAAAAACAAAAAAAAACACAAATAGCCCTCGTTGCATAATCCAGCATGCACGTCCTCCTCTCTTTGGCACAAATAATAGTGTCTCTGTCCAGGCTTGTTGGACATGGTGTGTGAAAGGTGCCCTGCTGTGTGGTCGCTGACAAAGACTATTTCTGTACTCGCTCTCAGACAGAGAAGCAAGCAGGACGTGAAGGAGATGAACTCTCATCACAGTGTGCTAAATAACACTAAGGGGCATAAACCACACCTAACATTAGCATGCGTCTTCTAAAGCTGTCGTGCCTCTGGGCCACCAGTCTGCAGAAACTGAAAGGTCATATGAGACCAATGAATACATGTGCAAGTCTTAATGGGTGATGGTCGCCTCATGTGGTTTTTTTTAATGTTAGCCTGGACACTCACTTAACTCTATTAAATTCCCCTTCCAGTATTTTTAGCGATTACATAACTGTGGCATATACGACGATTCAAGTCCTACTATTTTGTGCCAATATATTAACCCATTGTTGGTCACACTACAATAATACAATTATTTTTTTGCTTTTTCCACCTCACAGGGAGTATTATAACAAAAAATACAGTTGTTGTTTTTTTTACTAACCCTAAATTTAACTAAAGTCTTAAAACTAAAACATTACTCCTTCAACACTCTTACCAACATAATTTGTGACTTGGTTCAAATTAGATGTATTAACTCTTTGTGTTTGTATCATTAGTGATTAGCATTTGCAATTAGCATTTCCTGACCCTTTACTATCATCTCTACTGTGTGGTTCAGCATGTTTTTAAAAAAATAAAAAATACATGAACACCAAAGTATTTCTAAAACATGAGGATTATTTATGTAAAATGGAATCTGTAAAAATTAATAACATGAAAAAAATTGAACTTATCTGCAATTTTGTGTCCAAAAGAAAAGATCATAGCAGAAGTGTTGTCATGGTTACCACCTTCTTCCTTGGTGGTATACTAGCTGAATATATCATTGACAGTGCCACCTAGTGGTGTTTTATGCATTAAATGTAGACTGTCCAAGAAGTTTGGTGTAAAAGGACTTAAATTTAGATCAGATATCAGGGTTCAAAGTTACCTCTACACTGAATGGGTAATAATTTTTTTGTACATACATATCTTCTACGTGCAAATGCGTAGCTATCTTACCCTACCGTGTTGATAGTTTGTAAATTAATGACCTTGGTGCGATGTTAACTTAACACTGCTTCTACATCTTATTTTGCGTTTATAATTGTAGAGTTTGAACTTGTTAAAATTCACTGAAGAGAAGTCGGTGTGCACATGGGGTCTAAACGGTGTGAAATACTTTAATTTCAGACGAACAAAAGAAAAAAATATGATCTGGTTTTATATTGACACATTTTAGTCGAAAAAATCTTCATGTTTGTCTCGAGGTGAGAAGAGGTAACCCCGTTGATGGCACTGAGAGGAGTGCTTTACAATGAAAAGAGCACACATTAATATTGAAAAGGCACTTGTGGTGGAGAACGTTCCCCTTGTGCAGGTGAATGCAGCGTTAACATATGCAGCTCCAGTCCTGGCTCCTCCAACCTGTTCCCTAATCAGACCTAGATGATATAAAGCACCGTTACTTTGGCTCTTGTTGGTGGTTGTTTCGTGCATAAGTAGGGTTGGATACTCAAAGGGTTTTATTCGATACTGATACCAAGTCGGTACTTTCAAAACAGTATTGGTTCCTAAATGGTATTTAAATCGGAACTTTAAAAACAAAACAAAAATTGAATTACAACTAGAGACATATGCGATTGAACCGTAGCATCAACATTTAACCAATGACCTACTGAACCAGTCTGCACACAAACTGTGACACCACATCTGTGCTACAACTTATCAACCCAGTGCTTCTCAAATCCTCGTGGCCCAGTGTCCAGAATTTTATACTTATTTGCCTCTTCGATCAGACCTACTGTAGTTCATTAAATGTTTTTGTAAAGTTTTTTTTATTATTTTCAAATTTTTCTTAAATTTTTTAAATTAAAAAATGTGTTAATTTTTAAAAAAGAATACACTTATATATTTGTTTATTTAATATATATATATATATATATATATATATATATATATATATATATATATATATATATATATAAGAAGAGGGAGATATTTCATTAGTCTTATATATTTTTTATGATTTTGAAAAATGTACTTAATCGTTTTTATTTAAATTTAAAACATTTGTATTTAATTTTTTTAAAAAAGAAAAATTCTTTAAAAATTTTAAAAAGGATTTTTTTGTTTTGTTTTATTTTATATTTAATTAGTTTTTATTAAATCCATTTTTAAAAAAGGAGAAGGATATATCTAAAACATGCAGGACACTCGGCCACAAGGACCAGATTTGAGAAGCACTGTATTAACCCAATATTATAATTATCATTTTTATTTATTTATTTATTTTTAACCTAACGCCACATATCATGTCACTTGCTGAGGAATTTACATACACCAGTTACTTACTCATTTATAGTAGGCAGTAAAATTAGCACGGTCAAGGTCCATTATCGCCACAGTAGCTGGTCTGAAGCTTTATCTCTTGGGTCTGTCATCTCCACGCTGGGTATTTCCATTTGTGATGTTATTAGCACAGTGCTAGGCTACTTAGCTCATCACAGAGGCTTTCAAACGTGGTGCAGCTTCTGGTTTAAGGTAAACACCGTGTCACCAAGTGCTTCATTAAATTAGACGTATTCCAGCCTTTGATTGTAAATGTCTTTAACACCTGTTGCAGATGGAACAATCTGGATCTTCTTGTGAACTGTAACCATACGTTCAAGCTTTTAACCTTTGACATGTCAATGTTGTTTGCACTACTGCGTGCGTGCTTCCATTAACAGTGGACAGAGGGGGTAGTTAAACAACAGGTGCATATACTGTATTTTCTGGACTATAAGCCGCACCTGTATATAAGACGCATCCGCTGTATTTAAAAAATATATCATTTTTAAAATATACAAGTTACACCGGGTTATAAGCCACAGATATCTATGTTGAAAAATCATATATTTACTGCATGTACAGAAGGATTTTAACTGTAAATGTAGTTACATGTTTGTATCTGAACAGATTTTTTTTCCTAACGGCAACTTCACCGATTAAAACAGAACAGAACGAAGAGAAAAAATAACCTGTGTTTAACATATTTATCATAATTTTGTTTTAAATCACAAATCACTTTAATTATCTTCACTGTAACCTATGAAGTCATCTTCGTCTGTCAGAGTTGAACAACCTCAAAAGTGTTTCGTCACATCTGTCTCAATGATGAAGGGGTGAAGATTTGGAAAAATAATTAACAGTTGCTAATTTGTCGCCTGTGTTCTATCTGCTAAAGAAAAAGTAGGTGTTCTTATTTGCATTGATTGTTCTTAGTAGTTTTGATTCTAATTCCGGTTAGAGCAGAATCCACAGAATAGCCTTTGTATAAGCCTTATGGTTCAAAACATGCTAAAAGTAGCAGCTTATAGTCCAGAAAATACGGTATGTATGGTACCCAAATATGGTACCAGAATTCCTGTTACATTTGGGTCCTGTTTTACCGTTAATGTTTGTCCCAGTTCCATTCCTATACCGATTTTCGGTAGCTAACCCTCTGCATAAGTCGACCTGTGCTGCTGCAGCTGACGGCCTTTGGTTTGAGCTGTGAACTAACATGTTTGACCCTATTGTGTTCTGAAGCTCTATTGTTCTGCTGCACACCTTTCTGACTGTTAACACTCGACACAAGAGGTGCTGAATAGGGTCATGACATCAAAATGTTTGTTTTGTAGTGGGCAGCGTGATAAATCTGGTTAATTCCCATTCTCCTTTTGTATTTTCTGTTATTGCTGTTTTGATGCTGCCTGCTGCTTCGCTCCTTACTGTGCTGGTTGGCACTCTGCTTTTTTTTTAATTTATTTTTTTATACTGTCACTCACCATCATTTTGCCGGTATTGTCAAACCAACCCAGTTTTGTATGTGTAACATTTTTTTCCCCTTATTAGTTGCCTCAATTTCAGTGAAGCAGTGATTTTCACTTTTTATTTATTTATTTTAAAAATACAAATGTAGATGGCACAATTGTCTTGCTGTGACGAGTAAGCGGCTGCACCCTAGGGTACCCATATTTGCCAGTATAGTTATACTGACACTTTTTTTTTGCAATTCAGTATTAAGTTTTAGGGCTTTTGATTTTTTTGTTTTTAGCTATAGCTGACTTCAACTGTAATGCATGTCGTACATTCTTTATACTGTACCTAGCACCTGCAAACTCTACTGTACCTATATGATTATTTAGATGTTAAATCCACATAGATTATCATGAAAATGCATCAATATCTGTAACTAACCTCCTGATTCTAATAATTCTTCCTGGTGTGACACACACACATTATTCCCCACACAAATTCACACAAATGGTAAGGCATTTTTTGTATATATATATATATATATATATATATATATATATATATATATATATATATATATATATATATATATATATATATATATATATATATATATATATATATATATATATATATATATATATATATATTACATGCTATAGCAGGTTTGACAAGTTACGTCACGCCATGCTTGAGCTATAAAAGCATTCACCTTAGTTGTCACTTCCTAATGACACAATCTCTTCCTGATTATTTTTTAGGTCATGTGATTTTTCTATAACAGCTTTAAATGTGTGTCCAACTATTACAAGTTCAGTGCACAATGTGTCATAGCTACTAAAAGACAACAGATTGACAAACTATTTCCATATTCTACTCACAATCCCTGAGCACTTCCTGGATATACTTGGGATGCCGGGATGTGATACCATATCACATAATAGAATCTAATAGAGGTGGGAGACAGGGGGACACTGGGAGATGTATTGGTTGTTGGAGGAGGAAGAGTGCGGCCCATTTGTCAAACCGTTATCAGTAACATCCTGGAATGTGTCAGAGTCAATAACAAGACCGGCTGAGCATTGACAGACAAGTCTCTAACATACAGTCAAAATGTAATTTGTAAATTCCCTGCATCAGCATATATAAATATGTGTGCAATATCATGGCTTATTTTGGCAGGGGCTGAAAAGACTCTGAAGGGAAACATGCAACAGAGCTGGAATACCAACCTGCTTTGTAGCCCAGATGCATAAAAAGCTAGATAGCCATTGCATTTAGATGCACAAATGCCTTGTTTTTGTCAATGTTTGAAGAGACATTATTGAATTTCGAGATAATGTGGGCAAGATAAAACACTTGCTGATCAGAGGTCTATTAGTTCCAACCTGCATCTACTTGTTTTAAGTGGTTGTTCACTCCCTCTTCCTCTCACATGTTCTCTTTTAAGTGTATTTATATTGAATGTTGGGAGATAACAAATCTTTAAATAGAACACTTGGTGTAGAAAGGGCAAGTGTGGGGGAGGGATGTGCAGAAAAACAAGTTGATCTTTGATGTCTACGTTTTACTTAACTCTCTGAAAGAAGCATTGATGGGATTCCAGAATCAATAAATCTCTAGGGACTACAAAAGATCAAAAAATGGGTCCTATGTTTACACCTATGTCCCTTTTTTTTTTCCCTCTTTTTTTTTTTTTTTAACTCTTCGTCCCTCAGTGGTATGTATCTGCTCATGATCTTCAGTTGCACATTGAACCCTGTTCAACAGCCTCTTCCTTTCAACGTAATGATTACTGTTTGTGAAAAGTGCCTCATGGGAATGTCGAAGTAAAGTTGCGGTTGAAAAATGATGTTCCCACAGAATTATATGAGGACTGGGTTCTTCGCTCTTGTATGCATCTTTTGGTCAGCTGACAAATGGAGGGAGAAAAATGCACACTGCTGGCTGCACATGCAAGGTTGTGGTTGGAGTCAGCAAGGTGTGCCAAGTATCACAGCTGTATCCTACGATCAATGACCTGGCTACCAGAGCGCTAGGATCAATGATGGCCTCCCGCTTCTACACTGGAAGCTTCTTTCGCCTTTTTTTTTTTTTTTTTTTTTTTTTTTCTTAGGGGCATATGCTACAGTTCTATTTTTACTTCTCTGAGCCTAGGTAGCAAGATTAGTTGTGGTATAATTTAAGGTAGACAGATGTGCGATGATAAGTACTTAGCTTTATTTATTTGTTTGCTGTAGAGGACTTGCAAATACCTTTTTTTTTTCTTCCTTCCAACCAAATTTTCAAGGGTTAGTCATGGACATGTGGCCAAAAGTTTAAGAAAAATAAACCCTGACCTTCTCGCACATTTGATCCTTTATTATAGGGTCAGACAAACATGGCGCAGCAAGAGCTACTTTCAGCTAGTTTGGAGAGCAATCGGCTCATCACATTTTTTTTTTAAATCCCCGCAAAGAAAGCGGATGATAGTCTGATGCCTGGCGTGCTAAAGAGGCAGAGATCACAGCCGACAGCTACCCTTTAAGAGCGCAATAATAGTCTGTACTAGATACATATGACTAAATCACTGGTGTTACATTGCAATTTTACATATGTCTGGTGAAAGTGGAAATTAAGGTGTCATCGTACTGACACTGGTACCATTACTCTACCTGTCTCACCTCATTGTGAAGTCCTTTACCCAGGATGAGAGTGAGTTAGATACAAATCAGCAAAAGAATGTGGTTGTTTCAGGATGTATTTATTATCTGTCTTAAAAATCATACGAGTTTTGCAATCTATACACTCAGACTAATACCCTTGTATTGCATGATATGCTGCCAGAAGAGCTCAAATACTAAACTTATAAGCTCTTGTCTGAATAATAATGAGATGTTCACAGGAAGGACCCAGTTCCAACAAGTCTGTCGAGGCTAACTGGGAGTCTCTAATTCCCCCTTTGCCTCGGAGGTCTTTTGGCAAGCACAGAACTCTAGAGAAAGAGGTTGTGGGAACGCCATCTCCCTGCTCTCTACCCTAAATCTGCTGCCCGGAGTAGTCGGATAAAGAGGCCACCGGCACAGCCTCCAGTGTTTCAAGTCTGATTAATCTTCTGATTAGGTTAATCCAGCAATGCTCCAACAGAGGGAAGCCATTTCCCCCTAGAAAGACTCCTGCTCTAAAAAGCCCCCCCCCCTCGTCAGGCACTCTTTGGATCTTTCGGTGGTTATCTTCATTCCGAGGTTAAAGGTGCCGCACTTTTATCACATGCCTCAATTTGCTTGAAACTGTGTGAAGTAGACTTTACACAGGGTTTTATTTCTTCTGTGGATTATTGCTGAATCACCTTTTCATTTATTTCCATTTAAATTTCTGTTTGTAAAGTCTTCCCAAGACAGATACCTTTTACACTGGATGTTCGATCGAAACTCCGGTTATTGTTTAAAGAGACAAAAGCTAATGAAATTCAGGTACTGGGGAATGCATTACTACACAGCACATGAGAGTACAATAGAAGTCATTTCCTGATTTATCACCAGAGTTGGAGGAATGAATAGAAGATGTTAATGAAGGTCAAATGACAAAACGCTTTCTCTGGGTTCATATTGAGGTTGGGTTTATTAAATGACCCCCTTTTTAAACACGCGCACACACACACACATATATATATATATATATATATATATATATATATATATATATATATATATATATATATATATATAATTAGTCTTGTGCTGATGGAAGGAAATGTACCTATATTGTGGATCCTACCTCAGAGGACGTTATTCATTTTGACTTTATCATCTTCTATAGGAAGAAAAAAACAGATTTTTTTTAAATTAATTGTTGTATTAAGTCAATGTTAAGTCAAATCTCCTTTTAATCCAGCATTCATCCAGTATCAAACGTAATGATTATAGCTGCACAGTTCCAGATTCCTGCTGTTTTTTCATATGTTGATTAATTAATTTCTGCTTCATACTGTTCTGCTCATTGTTTTGTTCATTTACGTTGTTTTTTTTTTTTTTTCCCCTAAAGCAGAATCAGCCAGTAAGTTAAGCCAGCGCTCCTGTTATCATATCTACTGCCCTTGTTCTCAGTTTAGGAGGTTATTAAGGATACAATAGGCTTTAAAGATAAGTCTCGCCATCACTGATTCTGGGTGGGAATCCAAGGCTGACCTGTTTTTAAAGCACAAAAGAAGTTCAGAGGGAGGAAAAAAAAAATCCAACTTGGGCAGTTTATATCTAAATTTGTGGAAAACATTTTCCACATGGCTCAGTTAACTATCTGAACTCCGTGAGTATGTCAGTGACTTTGAAGAGTAGGTGGGCTGGCTGGTTCAAATTAAAACTGGCACACAGTTCAGTCATCCTTAAAGTTGAGTCTTTGAAGTTACACATTTTACATTTCAGGCTTTAAGCTCATGGTGTCTCACAGAGTGATTCATAGAGCGAGCGAGTCAGAGTTTGGTGTCTTGACACTTTGACATGTAGCTGGGGGTAAAACACTGTTGTGCTTTGCGATCAAGCCCGTGACCTTTTTAGTTACACGATATTCTCTGCAACTATCAAGGCCACCGCACTTCCGCTTCCCGGATAAAGGGCCCAGAGCAACAAGCATCACTACTAAGTACTGCTGTGACACAACTCTGGTTGGATATCGCCCCTTGCAACCACACTGCTTCAAGTTACACTGGGCACCAACCTAAATGGGCTTAAATTTTTAATTTGTGCGGGAGAACAGAGATCACATCTTGGGAGGATAGCATATCTGTAATTTATTTAAGAACCCCACAGAGGGAGAGTTATTTTGGAGGCAGAGAGCGAGAAGGGAAGTATCCATGTGGCATTTTTTGTTCAGCCCAAGGGGTTTGTAGGTAGACTCCACTCACCAGCGTGACCTTCTCAGTGATGTAGAAGAGTGCTGAGGATGAACATTCTATTTATGCTCCAATCCTTGGGTAAAAACTGTCCAGTACTAGAACGGTTTCAACTCCGTTCTGAGAAACAATGGAAGTCTGAATTATTGATTCAAAGTTTTGCTGAAACTCTAAATCCTTTTACTTTATCACCAGTGTAAAGTGATTCACCAACTCTGTCACAGTAATGCTTGTGTCGTCTCTCATTTCTCTTCCGTTTCCACTGCTTCGACTTCTCTGAAAAGCGCAGGAATGACGACTTGGCATCCCCCTGGTCAAACACACACGTCATCTTCACTGGTGTAAAATAAAAGCTTTGTCACTCTTAATTAAACCAGTCCTGATTAGCGCCGACAGGTGTGGCAGGTGTTCTGTTTACTCAGGCAGGAGCAGCAAACACGCATTCAACAATCTGCAGTAATTTATTAAAATCACCATCAAAGCTGCCACTTATCCACAGCAGTGGGGTGTGGAGTGTGCGTGTGAAAGTGGGGTAAGGGGGGGGGGGGTGCATGCTGCTGCTGGTGGCACACTATCATGCAGTTCATCCTTAATGAGTGTGGATTAACGGGGATGATCCGGGCTTTGCAAAACCCCTGGTCCAGGGCTTGTGTGTGTGTGTGTGTGTGTGTGTGTGTGTGTGTGTGTGTGTGTGTGTGTGTGTGTGTGTGTGTGTGTGTGTGTGTGTGTGTGTATGGTATGATGAGGTGACTGCATCAAAAAATGCATTGTTAGTTTTGGATCTTTCACAAAATTCTTGACATGGGTATGTAACTGATAATAGTATGTTGTGTGTGTGTGTGTGTGTGTTTCTATTGCTATCTTTGCTATTGATATGTTTATACAGTCACACCATGGGG
Organism: Siphamia tubifer; assembly: GCA_020466265.1. Lineage (NCBI taxonomy): Eukaryota > Metazoa > Chordata > Actinopteri > Kurtiformes > Apogonidae > Siphamia > Siphamia tubifer. Next base: position 18,746,210 of record CM035786.1, read on the forward strand.
ACCTCTGACACTATGGGGACCAAAATTCAGGTCGTTACAAGGGTAAAATATAAATAAAGGTCCCCACTAGTAAAATAGAAATGATGTGGCCCTATAAATACATTAATTTTTCCAAAAGTCCCCATAAAGCATGAGGGAACAGGTGCAAAGTGAAACATGTGTTTTTCAAAGGTTTGAAGATGTGTTTATATTAAAAAAAACAACATAATTTTTTATGCATTTTTTTTTAAGTTTTTTTTTTCTAATTAAAATATTTAAAATACATATTATTATTTATTTTATTTGTTGTAATTAATTTATTGTATTATTTAAATTATAATTTTTTATTTAGTCATTCATTTTTTAAAATTTAATTTAGTTTTGTAATTTGTATTACTAGGATTATTTTTTATTTTATTAAAAAAAAAACCTGTTTACACTACTCAATGGCAACTTGATTAAAAACTTGGTCCTCATGAGACATTTAATTGAGTATACGTGTGTGTGTGTGTGTGTGTACATACGGTCACCCATCGTCTCTCCTCACCAATCACAAAGCAGTACACCAGCCGCCTCCTCCTCCTCTTCCTCCTCCCTCACAGATGAGCCTATGAGCTGATTAATATTTCTCTGCAGTGATTTATTCATTCATTTAATTATTTGTGAGCTGCTGCCTGCAAGGGGATAACAAAACATGTTTGTTAGCTCTTTTTCTTAGGATTTCTTTTTCCAAAATCGCACAAAAAGAAGGAAAATCTAGACATGGGAAATGGGAATCTGAATGTTCTGATTATTTCATGATTGGGCTGCACAGCATTTTTGGATGCTTTGTTGATAATGCCGCTCCCTTTATGAATGAACTTTTGAATGTGCTACTGCTCAAGGCACAATTTATGCCAGGGTTCAGAGAAGTTTGTGCCTTGTGTCCATAACATTTCCAGTTTGAATTTGCATGCTGGAAATTCAGTTACTTGTGTGTGGAGAGGCATGCGAATGAGAAAACGTCCCCTCTGCTTTAACAACTACTGATGAGTTTCTCTTGAAGTCCACATGTGAACCACTGAAGCAGCTCAAAGTCCAGTAGGAATAAGAGTGTAGTGAGAAGTTACTTGGAGGATATGTGTAATGCATGGGAATATAAACTGTATATATTAGCGCATTAAGTAAAATGTCGACTTCTGTAGCACAAGTCGACTTAAATTTGGAGGAGTCGACAAGTCGCATGTTGTCCTCACTCGCGCTCTGTCTGTCTGCCTGTCTGTCTCTGTCTCTGTGTCTCTGTCCCTCTCTCTCTTTGTCTGTCTCTCTCTCTCTGTCTGTCTGTCTGTCTGTCTCTGTCTGTCTCTGTCTGTCTCTCTCTCTCTCTCTCTCTGCGCGTAAACACAGACCAGACATAAACAAGACACCTGCAGGTAAGACAGTTGTGGTGGGCTAACAAAACAAGAGTGACACACACACATTGCATGTGTGGAAATACTTAACTTTAGATGAAAAATAAAACAGCACGGCATCTGAAGAGGCATCGGCTAATGTTAATGATACGAACAGCATTAGCTAGCTAACCTGTATGGTAAGCAGCACAGACAACCCTCATTAGGACAACACACTTTCTTTTTCCCCCAAACACATGATATGGACAGTGTTGTGTTCATCTTATTAGCCTTAAACTTTTTACACATAATATAAAAAGTTAGGACGTGTGACAGACGTGTGGACAGTCCAGTTTTAGAGCCGTGGGTCCAGACCAAATGCAGACATATGTTCACCTACTGATGTTCAGTTACATTTAACAGAAAACTCTTTGCTAATTAAATGTTGTTTGTGTCAGTGGACATTGTTACATTGCAGTGAACCTTAATACAAGTTGCTCATTACTGGACAGACGTGTGTCCATGTTTTTTGTTTTGTTTTTTTAGTCATGTGTCTGTTGTTTGTCGGCTGATAATGTGATGACGTCATCACGACCCCATTGACGCAACTCAACTTTTTCGACTTGAAAAAAACTAAAGTCGTTAATGCCCTAGTATAAATGCATGAGGACAGTGAGAAAGAATGGGGGGGGGGATGCCAGATACCAAAAACAAAACATGTACAGGTACCAAAATCATCTTTCAAAGGTTTGACTGATGAATTGTGCCCTAGTTTTGGCCACAAGGTCACGTTAACAAGCCGCCTTTTCATACAGACCACTTCTGCTTTGATAACGTCTATTTCTTTCCTGCCAATGGCTAATCTGGAGATTTGCAGCAACCACATAAAGACGTTACAGTGATATGTTCGCTGTCAGAATGAAATATAGACCATTGTCACAAAACAGCAAAGTCATTCTTCTGCTCAATCCAAGTCCTCTCCTGGCAGAAATACATACACACACACACACACACACACACACTAGTTTCAATGCCTCATGAGGTCCAACTTGTAGGTAAAGTGTCCATAGCCTAGTTCGCGTAAACATGTTCTTTTTTTTATGAATATTTCTTAGTAAATATATTTTAAAAATAAAATTAAACAAATACATATTTAAGCCTTGGAAATATACATGTTTTGTTTTGCATGTGTTTCCCTCATGCTTTATGGGGACTTGCACAAAATCATTTCCATAAATTTCCATACTTCACACGGATTTATATTTTACTAGTGGGGCCCTCCGTTCATATTGATCCCCTTACCATCTAAATTTAAATATAAGTAAAAAAAAAAAAAAAAAAACCAAAAAATAATAAAGTGGAGGTAATTCATTTGACTATAGCACATACAATAAATACTGTCGATACATATTTGCAACAGTAGGCATTAAGAGTTAACTCTTGCAGGGACCTGAAATTTGGTCCCCATAGTGCGACTGTGTAACATATCAATGTCCCCAGAAAGATAGGAATACACACACACACACACACACACACACACGCATACACACACAGACATGGAAATCCAATAGTCAGACAACAGTTTGAGTATCAGCCATAAACATCTGAGCTGGGAGATGATTTATAATAATTAATCCTCTGTGTCCAGTCCCACCCATTGTACACCCCCTACCCCCACCCACACCCACCCACCAATCCACTGCACACACAGATGCAGGGAGTCATCACCTCCCAACCCCCTAGCCAGTGGAGCTTGGGAACACAGCTGTGGCCACCTCGGCGCCTTTCCAACACAATGTCACCAACGTTCTTATCGAAGGGCATCGAAGAGGATTTAGTCTGTCTGTCTCTGGCTTTCACTCTCTCTCTCTCTCTCTCCCTCCCTCTGTTAAACCCCCGGCACCTCCACAATAGAAATAGTGCTCTATTTTATCATGCCCATCATATCATGAACCATTAACATGAGGACCTACAATAACATTATTTATAGAGGCGTTAATATTAATATCGACCTGTGCGCTGTCAGGCAAGCTGATTTACTGAGCGCTAGAACGCCGGGCCGTGTAGAGGTGGCAGGTGGACTAATTGAATATCAGTCACCGCATAGAGCATGCTGATAGACACACACACACACACACACTCATTGGACAAGATATACACACATTTGATCCACATTGCAAAAAAGAGAGAAAAAAAAGTCTGTACTGTACTTATATCTGTGCTCCCACTGTTATACCGAGGAGTACTTCATGGTTAAATGTGAGCTCGTGAAACAGGTCACTACATAGACCTTTAAACTGATGTTGCATGACAGAATTGACTAGGGTTTTGCAGAGAGCATCTTAGTTTAATAGCCGCTGTTGTACTTATCTGCACAAACCAGACACCGCTAATGAAACTTCAGTCAGAGAGGCTCGCTGAAGTATTTCATCGGAGAACGGTTGGTGCTTGAGTGGAGGTTTTCCTGACAGAGCGCAGAGCTGCAGGAGTAGTTGGCCAATGTGGGGGAATAATGAGGTCACAGAACAAAAGCTGAGAGACGAGGACAGATCAGCAACCCTGAGTGGAGTGTGAGGCAGGACAAGGGACTCCAGTTGAGCAGGGAAGTTGTTTTGCTGGCAACTTCAGCCAATCTGGATGGAAAATGTGGGCACTTTGACAAAATAGCTTTGACAGAATGTGCAGTAGTTTGTTGAAAATCTCAGATGTTTGTGCTTCTATCGTGAAAGGGTGGATGATTGATATGGATTGGAGTATATTTTCAATCAATTAAGATTTTGCAAATCTTATTATAGTCTTTAACCTAAACCTTTATATTAACTTTGCAAAAAAGAATGTTTACCGCTGCCAAGATCATTGAACAAATGTTTAGTATAGTAGAGTGGGACAACACATACTTAAAGGTAAAGTATATAACAGTTTGTGCTTGTGTTTATAGACTGTATACAATCAATGTACTGGAGAAATGGGCCCATTGGTTCTGAATTGATGTTTTGAAGCCAATAGTTGTGTGAAATAACCAGAAATAACCATATTTGGACAAAACTGTAGAACTACAGGAGCTCAAGAGTTCATAGATGAGCTAATACTAAATGCAAGCTGTCTCAGTGAACCTTCATCAAGCATTACATAACAAATAGTCTTGTTAGTGAAACCTATTAACCACAGCTAAAGTGGAGCTGTCTGTCTGTGTAAGTCTATTGCCGTGTTTCTACTGCGTGGTACCGGCTCGACTCGACTGTCTTTTTGCGTTTCTATTACGTAAAAGTACTTGGAATCTTGTAGTCAGTGTTCAATTTAAATGCTTGCTCTGCCTTAGGTTCTGAAGTGGGTGAAAAGATATTAAAATGTGATGCAATGTGATGAAGGATAGTTAATGGTTCAAGGAAGAACCCATTAGATTTTGAGCAATGAAGGTCAAAGGTCAAGGTCACACTAAAGGTCAACAGCTAAAACACATCAGTGGTAATATCGCAGGATTCTGACAAGATAGAATCTGGTGGAATTTTTTAATTCACATCATCGTTTCACCTTCAGACATCAGATGGGTCAACACTTATGGCTCCATTATGTCATGTTTTGACGTCATATGACACCATATCAAGCCTTGGCGGAGGTCTGCTGTCTCTGACTGCCTTCTTTAATGTTGTTTCACCAATGTTCTGGTCTGCTGTGACCTGAAGGTTGATACCCAGAAATGTGTCAAACACAGTAAAGCAGAAGAAAAATAGGAAAATAGAAAATACAGACAAATAAATACATCATCACACACTGAGAGAGGGTCACAGTTGAGGAGTGAAAGAAATCGTTATTGTCAGAGTACACATACATATACATACACACACACACACACACACATATGTATATATATATATATATATATATATATAGTTAGAAACAAAGAAAAAGTGACAATGTGACTGCTATGAACAGTACAGTGGTACAAAGACAATACAAGAAGCACATTTATACTGTGGTCATTTTAAGTGTATTGCTTTAAGAATTAACCCATTAACACCAAGTCTGATTTTTGTGGCAGTTCGCAAATAAATGTTCCTTTATATTTGCCTTTTCTTAAGTGTTTTATCACAGTTTATTGTATTATTATGTTCTTTATATTGCATTTGTTCTGTCAAAATAAAGTAGTTTTTCTAATCTACTGCTCATTTAACAGTTCATTAAACCTCAGAGTAAATTCAAATTATATCAGAAACTGGGGATAAAAAGAGAAAAATTAGGTGACTTTTTCAGCAAAATACACCATTACCTACATACAGACCAAATGCTTCTATCCACTGTCATCAATTCGACTCTATTGGTTTCACTTTGCTGTAGACATTCAACATTCAAAGGGTCATATCTGATGATTATAAAAAGATGACAAGATGTTTTTTAAACCAATTATTTACATCGATTGATATGATTAATGGATCAAAAGGTATCAAATATTTTAGATCAGTACATAGGCCTGGATAATCGTGGATGTTTGGGTATTTATTGGTTAATGACACCCAAATGTAGGTCTGTTGTTATTACCATGGATTTTAGTGGTGAGTAATATTATGTGATTAGAGATATTTTCAAAGTCAGAAAATTACAATTATTTTGATATTTTCACACCTTTCCTGAAACATAGTGTTATCGTCAGGATTTTTGCAGCAGAAATTGTCCTTGTGTGCTTCATTAGATAATAATAATAAATATTAAAGGGTTGAAATTCATTTTAATTCCTTTTACCAATAAGGTCAGGGAGCAAGATGTTTGAGAAAGGAAGTTAATACGCAGATGAAAAATATGTGACTGAAATAATTTCATAAGCAGAGATCTTTGCCTTTAAGAAGGTAAAGTGTATTTTTTTTCTGAAATGTTTCTGCTTAGATTGATTTAAAATGCCTTAAACAGGCACACATTTAATCCACCACTTTAACCTCAATAATGTGATAAACAACACAGAGTATTTTCCGGAATATTTATACAATTCTTTACAAAGTGCAATGTGATGAAGCTGAGTGAAGTACGCAGTAGGAATTGTTGTTATTGCTGAACTCAAATAAAATTGATATAAAAACGCAATTAAATATTAAACAATTTTCCTTTGAACAAATGTGAAAGGAAGGACAAAAGTCAACCTTGCGATGTGTGATCTGAGTGTTTAGACAGGATTGGGTGATTTTTGTGTCAATATCAATTTCATGAAAACCTAGAAGATGAAAGATATCAAAGTGTGATTTTTTTATTTATTTTTTTAATCTATGATACTTAAACGTCTTTTTAGAGCACTGTCCAATGTTTCCATCCACAAGTCTGAACACAGAGACCTCATGAATTAATGAGTGTACTCTATACAACAACCAAAAGCTCTTCCTGTCATATAGATGCATCCTCTTTATTTTCCTTATCTCCTTCCTTGTCTTTTATTCCCACTGTTCGTCATGTCCTGTTTATTTACTCATCTTTTCTGTTCCTCTTTCACCTCCTCTTTCCTTAACCCTCTAGTCTCCTCTCTTTCTTTTCTTCTTTTATGTTTCCTCTCTTGGCTTGTGTTCACCTGTCGCTCTTTTGCTTTTCTGTTTTTCTCCAATCCTCCTCCTCCACTCCTCCTTTCTCCTCTCGACTGAGTTGGTTCTCCCCGTTACTATCTGCTTTACTCCCTCTGAACTCACTGTTTCTTTTCTCAATTTCCCCCCAGACACATCGATTCTTATATTCTAGACCTCCTCTCCTCTCCTCTCCTCTCCTCTCCTCTCCTCTCCTCTCCTCTCCTCTCCTCTCCTCTCCTCTCCTCTCCTCTCCTCTCCTCTCCTCTCCTCTCCTCTCCTCTCCTCTCCTCTCCTCTCCTCAGTTTTCCTCTCCTCTCCTCTCCTCAGTTTTCCTCTCTCCTCCTCTTCTGGTTTTTCCTCTCCTTCCCTCATCTCCTCTCCTCCTTTCTCCTCTCCTCTCCTTGTTTGTCCTCTACTCCCTCTTTCATTTCTCCTTTCCTCAGTTTTCCTCTCTCCTCCTCTTCTGGTTTTTCCTCTCCTTCCCTCGTCTCCTCTCCTCCTTTCTCATATTTTCTCCTCTCCTTCCCTCCCCTCCTCTCCTTCTCCTCTCTTAATTTCTCCTCCCCTTTCCTCTCCTTTCTCCTCCACTGGAAAAGAATGGAGACTGAAGGAGTGTGGTGGTGAAGGCAAGTTGACGACAGGACAGAGAGATATTACATGCTACCATGGCAACACTTTTTTTTCATTCAAAGACAGAATGCATCCCCTTACTTTTTTAGGTAGTAGTTGTGTTGACATCATCTTTCATCATCTAAGGTTGGAAAAAAAAAAAAAAAAGATTTTTATTTTTTCTCCCTTCTCAGGTAGCAGACATTTTGACATTTGCACGGCATAAGCCAGCCTTTTGTTTTCATGCGCTCATATTTTTCTTCCCTCTTCTTGTGAAAGCGCTCTATGTGGTCACGTTGTTCAAGAAAAAAATACATGGACCCGTTTTTAAGGATGCATGTTTTCATTTCCCAGTTTGCCATGCACCATGATGCTTGACCATCTGTCTCAGCACGGGTACAAAACTCAATGCCAATATGTTGCAGGGTCATGAGAAAACAAACGAGAGCTGCTTTTCTACATGAGTGGACGAAACTCAGCTTAACCCTGGTTCCATGTCTAAGCACCTGAAGAAACATTTTGCTTTCACCTGCCTGTTATTGTATAAAAACACAACAACAACAGCAATATTTTCACTATCTTAAATTATGATTTAGGATGAGTTTTAGTTTCCATGCTGTTCAGCTAACCCTTCATTCTGGCTGATTAATGGCGGATCGCCCAGCCAAGGGAGTGTCTCATGCGACGGAGGAAGCGGTAGTGCAACAGCGTGTGTGCAGTGAATAAATGCTGTACATTAAACAAATTCCCCCGTGCTCATCTTGGCAGCCAGGCGTGTGGGAGGAGGGAGATGCAGAACGGCTTTACTTTTTTCATTGCTCTGTCTCAAACACACACACACATATATATATATATATGGGTGATTTTCTGAATTTGGCGTCCTTTGTGTCCTACAGGTTTACCTCAAAGATTTTTATATAAAGTAAACTGCAAAAGAAACTAGAAAAGATGAAATGAAAATGTGTGTTTGCATTATAACACAAAAACATATTTTAAATATGAGGCGTATAGTTCAGCCAAATGAACATGTCCCCACTGACCAAAGTTACTGTTTTATTGAATATAAAACAAATAAAAATAGCCAGAAACACCTTTTTTTTTTTTTTACTAATCATTTATCTACTTTAACCTTAATATCAGAAATGTTTTTTTTATTTATATAAACTATTAGTTTTCTCCCCTAGTTTAGTTCAACCCTGTAACAGGATATGAATCATGCATATTTTAAAAAAATGTAACTTCCCAGGAAGTGACATCATTGAGGTCTTTTCCCAATCAAACTGTAAAGAGAGGTCAGTAGTACAATACTTTACCTATATTTCATTGTTTTTCCTTGTCAACTTGACATTATCGAGCTCAATCTTTCAACATTGTTACAAGAATAAATTATATTTAGTATTGTTTGGTGAAAAAAGGAATAATTGTTTAGGAAAACTTTATAAATTTCTTGTTTTCCTCATCTTTTTAATGCTCCATACCCTAGCTAAAGTAGATATTAGGCTATTTTTAGCTAAAATCTTCAAGCCCTTAACATTCTTATTTACTGAGAAGAAAACACATATTGACTAGAGATGCTCCAATCCACATATTTTCACTTCCGATCTGATCCCGATACCTGAATTTAGATATCTGCTGATACCGATAATTTTTCAATCACTGTATCATCCTTACTGTTCACAAACTACAGGTAAGCAGCATTTCAAGTAGGTATGTCAAGTAAGTATTTAACTCAAGACATTGGTAAAAACAGTGTGCATGATCTTACACACTCTCTCTCTCTCTCTTCGTTTATCGTCCGTATTTTTCCTATACTGGGGTTGGACGTGCGATGACACGCTTTCCACCCGTGCCTGTCTTCAGCACAAATGAATTGCAGTTACAGGTTTGGCTACTGCAATTCTAAACATCAGAGTCTAGTTTACACCAGAGGGAACTAAACACCAGGAGTCTTAACTATTCTTTAAAACAAAAGAAACCCCTTTTTCAGTAATCTCTTTAGCTTTCACATCATCTGGTGGACGTTTACCTTGTCTTTGGAATGACTGCTGAAGTGATTCCTGCTGGTTACTCTGTGTTTTCAGCTCCGCCGTGGCTAATTAGTCATGGTTTTCTTTACGGTGGTGCTTTTGCAGATGTTTTATGAAGTTAGTTGACCATCTTTTTGTCTCAACATATCTGCTGTATGGAAATACTTTTCACTCAATACACTGCAAAGCAAGAAAGCAACACGCAATGTTTGCAAAGCTGTTGTACCGAGAGGTGGACGCACCGTTTCGACCTCCAGTACAACTAACAGCAGCTGTTGTTCAATGCTCACCTGCTAGCTCGCTGTAAACTATGGCATGAAGGTGTGTCTGATCATTACTCTGTGTCTCATTGACATGGGCCCCCCGTTTCGGAAATTCATTCCACATTTTGCAGCAGGTAGAGCAGCTGAAGGGGAACCGTTGTTAATGTGTGGATCAGGAATCTTCACAGGATGGATCAGAAATTTCCAAGATGTGAATTATGTTGATGTCGAAACCCGACACCGATACTGGATCAGATCAGACCCCATCCCTAATACTGACCCCAATTTATGCTCCCACAATGTATGAGAGCTTTCCCATAAACTCACCAAACTAGAGGTGGCTCTTGTTCCAACATACCCAATACTAAATATTCTACCTTTTGTCCATCTTCCACGAGCACATCAAGTGTTTTCTGGACATTCTCTGAAATGTTGTGTGTTTCATGCTCACATACATCTATGTTTTATCCCGCTGTGCTGCAGAGCTTTACGAAGGGGATCCTTTTGCAGCCAGGCTGTTAGTTGACACTGATTGGCCTGCTAGGGCCAACCTGACCCCAATGGCCTGTCAGAATAAAGGATCATGTTGACCGTCACCGCCAAGGTAATAATGCCCATAGAGGATGTTAGAAAACTGTCCACAGGCTGCGCCCAGTTTCTAATAAAAAGATGGAGAGGGAGGAGAACACAAGTCAATAGCAGTCAGTTGAAATATGTTGCACTCTCTGTTGCTTGCCATTTCCTATTTCCTGCAACTAAATCGAATTATCCCATTAACCAAAATTGGGATAGGACTTTTATGTTGATTACACTTTTCTTTTTCTTTTTTTTTTTGGGTGAGTTAGGGCTAACAGCTGTTTTTAAACTCTTTTTTTGGGTGGGTTTTGGAATCCAAAACTGATCTAATTTTTCTCTATCACGTCAAGTTTTTGAACAAGCGGATCCCTGTTTTCTTAAAACATATGAAAAATACTGTAGTTAACAGGTATGTGCTTGTTTTATAAGAATTTTCAAATATTGACATAAAATTAAAGATGAAGGAAACAGACAGGACTGTAATGTGTATTTAATACTTGTGTTTTTACAAAGAATGTAATGCAATTCTTCATTGTACTGACCTATTGGGAGTTGTACACACCTCTGCACACTGTCTCCATGGTAACTGCACAAATAAGTTTACATGTAGCTGTAGATCTTATTAAAATTAATCAGTGGAATTTTCCTTATGTGGAGAAAAAAACCCAGATGTGCAAGAAAAAAAAAAAAACTAACTGCAATTTTGGAATCAGAATCAACATAATTTTAATTTTAATCAACATAAAAATCAAACTCAACAGAAGTTTTTTTTTCAAATGATTCCCTAGTGTTATGTAATTATTTTATGACATAAGCATCAAATAACAACAACATTTGCAAATATTCATTAAAAATGTTTTAACATAAAATAATGACACACACGTGGATTTTATATGTTAAAAGAAACTGCGTATTTTAGAATAGCATTAAGTTTAAAATTCAAAATGTGCTTTATACTGTGTGTTTTAACACAGTGTGTTTAAACAAATGATTTTTTATTTTATTTGGCAGTTAATGGTAAAATATGTTTTCTATACTTTAGCCAACAGAAGTTAGTTATAAAAAAAAATACTGAAAACCAGAGGTGGGAAGTAACTAAATAAAAGCATTTAATTACTGTACTTAAGTAGATTGTTTTGAAATATTTTTACTTTATTTGAGTGTTTATTTTTCAGTCAACTTTTTACTTTTACTCCCTCCATTTTTTTATAAACATCTGTATTCCATACTCCTTACATTTATATAAATATCTGTACTTTCTTTGTACTTCTTACATTCTCAGAATAGAATTGTATTTTTTTCATACTAAAAAAGGTTGGAAATAATTGGCATCAGAAGGAAAATCAGTGGAAAGAAATTGTGACTTTTTATTATAATTATGACATTTAACTCATGATTTTGACTTTTTTAATCTAATAATTTCAACTCTTTTTCTCATAATTATGCTTTTCTTATCTCATATGTATGACTGTATCTCATACTTTTGACTTTTTATGTCATAATTATACAGTTTTTAATCTCGCATATGACCTTTTTATATCATAATGATTAAGTTTCATCTTTGTTTCCATTTTTGCTATATTTCCTTCCTGTAAACTGAGTACTATGACCTGATCAAACACATTGTCTACACAGTAACTCACTTATTTTTTGGATACTTTTGAAACTTTGCTATTTTTTTTCCTATTATTTCATCCATGGGGAAAAATATGCAGGTTTACTTTTTACTTTATTACAATAGAGAAGTTGCACTTTTTTACTTTTACTTCTGTAAAGCAGTTGAATCAGAACTTGTACTTTTTACCAGAGTATTTTTTTTTCCACACAAGTAGCTGTACTTCTACTTGAGTACTTTAACTACATCTGCTCAAAACTCTGTTTGAACTGTGATCAAACCCTTACATTGTCCATAATCAATTATGCCCATCACATATTTGAGCAATCATATTCTCATCATTATAGAGCAGTGCAGAGTAATGATGTTCTCCTCTAACCCTTCACTGGGGGTAACCTTCCTTACTCCATGGACGATCTCTGTGGTGAACTCACAGTCGCCCACAGCTGCAGACCTGACCAACACTATTGACTGAATATTGACTGAGGCTACAGTGCAGTAGACATGGCCTCCAGATGCAAAGAACTCACATAAACACACATGTCCAAACACACAAAATACAGTGTATATGGATATACAGTATGAGGAAAAAAACCCGACAATGCAGGGGTTTTTTTTAATATATAGTATATTGCAATATGAAAAAATCCTTAGTATATAACAGCTGTGTGGTCGACACATAATATACATTTCAGTATCATCCTTCTTATAGCTGAAATAATTAAATAAAATTAACAATTACAATCAATTAAGAAAATAAAATCAAATAAAATATTTGTTAAAAAAATAATAAATGTAAAAATAATAGTTTATAAATAAAAATAAAAATAAATAAATTTGAAAATAAATACAAATAAATAAATAAAAAGAAATAATTCCACATAACTGAGCTCTCGGTTCATTTTAACAGATGCTTTCAGCAGTTCTCAGCTCCCGGTATAAATGGGACAGTGGGGTGACGGGGCATTTGCAGTTGCAGCACCTCACCTGTTCACTTCCTCTACAATGGACAGTTCTTGGTGACCTGTCTGTTTTTAAGTCCAGGTTAAAAGCCCAACTTTTTAGACTAGTTTTGAACCAATAGCACTGTGCTACTTTAATGCTAAACTGGTCGTCTTTTTATGTGTGTCTTATTGTTTTTTTATTCTTTTACATTTATTGTGGTGTTTTATCCTGTGTTTTACTTATGTTTTAGATGTAAAGCACTCCAGTTGACTTTAGAATATAAAGTACAAATACATACTGATTAATATTGATTGATTCATTCATTGAACTGATGTTGCTTTTCTTTCTGGCAGTGAGCTTTAGTCTTGGGTGATTTTCTCTTGTTGGTTTTGGGTGATTTTCTCTTGTTGGTTGCTAATTTTTTAGTCTTGTTACCAGTGACTCACTCCAAACTGGTTCAGAATGATTGTGTTGTGCTCAGTGTGTGTCAGGTTCAATCCGTGTATCATTCGTTCATTCGTTTTTCAAAATGAAACCAAAAATAAGACAAGGAAAAAAACCAACTTGTTCATTATTTGTTTACAAAGCCAAAATGAAAAAACAGATTACGATCCGTTGTTGTTGGTTTTTTTTCATTTTATCGCTTTTGTTTAAATGAATAATGGAAAAAACAGATAATGGCCGTTTCCCGTTTTATCCAATTTTAACCTGAAGCAAGTTGAGTAAACGAGAAATGTTTCTTAACATCTGAAAGAAACATATCCACCGGACTTGAAAATAATTCTGGTATGATTAAACAGCTGTTTGGCTGTTTGGAAAAACATATGCTGAGATTTCTAACACGCTCCGACAGTTATGTATTCAGAGATGCTAAGAAATGTCAGTGAGAATTCTGTGCTCGACACCAACTCAGGCATAAATGACATATGTCAGATGCAGAACTAGAAACTGTTATCCTGTCATCTGTACATAAGGTAAAGTACAAGCTGTACATATATGCAAGATATACATATACACTTGTCATATAAATATTTGTTTGTGTGTTGTTATAAAAAGAATATGACGCTAATTTTCTCCATGGTCATATCTTCAGGTCTTAGAGTGACCCTCTTACAGTAGTTTCCTGAAATAGGACATAGGTTTCTATCTTTGTCACTGCGGGTCACGGTCATTTATGGTTTACTCACTTCAAGTCAAAATTGGATAAAACGGGAATCGGACGTTATCGGATTTTTCATTTTGGTTTTGTAAACGAATAATAATAATAATAATAATAATAATGAAGATACAAATTGTTTTTTATTGTCTTATTTTTGGTTTAATTTTGAAAAACGAATGAACGAATGATACACGGATTAACTTCTATTGAAATTAGATGACAAAGGACCAGCCATGTGACTGTTGCACACACATATATTGCGATGTCGATGCTCAAACAATATATTGTGCAGCTCTAATATACAGTATGTACACATGCAATAATACGCACACAAATATTTTTATTGGATGCCCAAATATTCATCCATCCGTCTGTACAGAAACTGCTAAACAAGTCTTATGGATAAGTACGTGGGTAAATATCTAACATACAGTCACACCACATAAGCTCACATCCACACATATACTCACACTCACCCACACAGAAAAATTCGGACCAGGCTCATTAGAGATGTGAAGCAGAAAATGATCAAAAAAAGCCAGGAGGGTTTTCATGCAGATTCGCACTCCAGTGCTCTCAGGCAATCAGCGGCAAGCCTCTACTTTGCCCAAGAACTGTCGTCCTGTGGTCACAAAGGGCAAAGAGAGAGCGGGAGGGGAGAGAAACTCATCTCGGCGTTTGTCGAATTCCCCCACCTACCACTTGAGGAGGCAGTTCATTTAGTAGTCCCTTTCATTAATGTTTCTCTTTCATTTTCCTTTTTTCTCCCTCTATCCCTTTTTCTCTTGGTTTTAAAGGTACAAGTGAGTGAGTAACAAGAAGAAGAAGAAGAAGCAGCCGCTGGAGCAGCTGAAGATATGAAGCTAAAGAGGTTTTGAAAACAACCCAGCGGTAAGTGGGCCGTGTTTTTTTGCATAGAGCACCGCCATTTTAGAAGACTAAATTTGTTCTCTAGGAGGAATCTCACACCCTGCATAACAACAGATTTGAAAATGTGGTGCATAAATGTATCCAGTTCTCATACCTTGTCTCTCTTTTTACTTCCTACGTTTTTTCCTAAGCAATTTGTGATTCAGATAAGAGTGGCTCCATGCCAAATTAAATGTATTTTTTCACAGATCCACTAGACAACCCCCCCCCCACCATCAATGGGTGCAACCCTATGGATCTGTATATATAGCTTTCTTTAGCAATAACAAGTTTTAATGAAATCGACTGAATATTTTTTTCTTTACATTTACATACTATTTGCACATAACAAACTAGTTTTATACAATATAAACACAAATAATTATTGTCTCCAGTTAAAATATGAAATACATCTTTTAAAAATCCACCTAAAAGCCTTCATTATAATCACTACATTAAAGACTAAATCCTGTTCCATTATAAGGACCTATTCATATAAGATAATGTCTTAATAATATACATGGGTAAACATACGTGTGATCATTTGCACGTGTGGTAGAATTTCTAGTGTTTCAGGTGTTTCTTCAGGTGTTGAATCTCATAGTTTGTTCCATATTTCAAGCTCTAGAAACTGCATATATCCTCAACTGTGTGTCTTCAATGGGGAAAAAAAAGTGCAATCACAAACCCATTATCATGCCTCTGTTGTATTTCTTGTCTATAACAGTGTATTTTAATGCTCCAGTTTTAATGTACATCAGGTAGGCATGAACTGTATCTGGTTAAAGGTGGAGTCTGACATGTTTTCCTGGATTTTTTTTTTTTTTACTATATTGTTTAAAAAGCCCCTTCATACCCTGATTACAACCAATTAATTAAATGCTCTAACACAAAATGTTCCCTCAGGAACAAGCCCTGCACATGCTAGGACTCTGGAGGTGTGTCTTTGGGGAAATATGTGAACAACAAGGGTTTGGACATTTTAATTTTCAAAATGTAGCGTGCTCAAAATGGTTTTCTAAGATCCCATACTAGAATTTTAAGGTGTCACACTCAAAATAATATACCTGAGATTTTGCTGATACAGGTGGTTATGTGTCATAGCAGCTCTAAACTCCAGATATTCATATTTATGCATATAAGAGGGTTCAACCAGATCAACCAGGATCTGATGACCATTAATGTTTTGTGTTCAACTCGTACACGGGAAACTTCTGCAGAAAGGCAGACTATTTATTACCTGAAACGCTGATAATTCACATATATCGTCCTCCTATTGCTTAACTTAAGATGCTTTGTTTGATGTCATTAAACATGAATACAATATCATTCAAGCCCCATAAACATGAATATTTTAAGAACGAGAGATGATTAAAGAGAGAGAGTGAGTTAGAAGTGAGTATACATACAGTACAAAGCTAGATCTACTAAAGCTTTACATGTATAAAAACATGTGTAAACATATTGAATATGTAATAGGGGAGGGGAGGGGGGGTTGCATGCAATTGTGCATGTGCTGGGAGGAGAAAATGTAAATATTTTAATTTAGCACACGCAAAGTCATTATCAAATCTGAAGGCAATTTTGCAGATAGAAACTGCAGTGAAGTTTAACACATCTCAAAGGGAGGTACAGGCGGTTTGGAGGCTAAATTGCATTTTTAAGTTGTTAAGAAAGGAGATGTTGAAACGATGAAACAAGATGCAGAAAATGTATTTTTCATCCTTATTTGAACATTTTTAGAATGAAAAGAGAAGAAGAAAAAATTATTGAGATGTACCTGACTGTTGTCATTAGTGTTACCGTATCCGACACTACTTTTTCCAGTATACGGTCTCCATGGCGACAACAAATTCCTCATTTCAATAGGGCACTCTCCAAGACTTTGCACCTGTTATCATTTGCACAAGCAATTTTAATAAATCACTTGCAAACCACAGTTGAACGCACAGCGACCAGAGCTCAGACCCCAACGCACCAGACTATGACAGAGGATAATGGTGCATCTGTGGGTCTGAGCAGAGGTGTCTGTGACCAGTAGGTGGGGTTAGCTGAGCTGGTAGGGTGGGGTATTCAAATGAATCTATGCATGTGACATACAAAGCATAGAAAATCCGAAACGGAGTGTTTTCATCCCCCTCCAACAAGAAATGGATCAGGGGAAAAGGACAGTGGATGGTTTTTGTTGATTATTTAAGGGTCTCCTCACACACAGACAACACATATTTGTATAGTAAAAATATTAAAAAGTTAATTTTGCATGTATTATATGTCCCTTTTAAGCCTTCAGAGAGTGCTTAATTTAAATTTTGGGTAACTTTGGGTAGTCTATATTAAACTTATAACTATTTCTGATGAATGGCACAACATGACACTTGCAGCAAACGGACATTTTCCGTCACATTTTTCCGTCTTTCCCACTCTGAGCCCATCAGTCTGTATTGACAGTTGAGGTGCACCAGAGCGAGTGCTATCATGCACCTGTCAGAGTAGGCTGGGAATGAGGATCACCTCCTGTACCTCTGCAAGTTTTTGATTTCAAAAATCACGCTGCCACCTTTCACAGTCATAAACCATCACAAATCAGTTTACAAGTATTATGTACTTAGTCGTCTGACTTTCTGAGGTTCATTCATATTCAGTGCTACACCCTAATGCATACCACTAAGTGCAGAATTCATTTCCAAAGCTTTCCGCACTTACTTTTTGTGAGATTAATTAATTTTTTATATTTTTTTTTTGCACTAATGCTCAGCATTTGCCATTCTCTCGAGATTTGAAATAACATCCTGGGTTGCCTTTAATTGAAATCAACTCTTGCTTTTATTTCTAATTGTATAATCTGAGCGTTTTATTTTTACATTCAGGGGAGTCTCATGTGGTTTTAAAAAAGAAAAGGAAAAGAAAAAAAGTTTGACAACATTTTCTTGGACAACATAGCAGGATGTTTACTTGAATTTTATATATCCATACTCGCAAGCACTGTCTTTTTTTTTTTTTTTTCATAAAGTCGAGTTGTTGTATGTATCCGTAAATGTTTCTGCCTTAAATACATCTCCAGAGTGAGCTGCAGAGGGACACCCCAATAAAAACACACTGGAACAGAACTATTATCAGTGTGGTTGTATTCTTTAACACAATTATTACCTTTTATTACCAAATAGAAGATAAAATACTATATTTTACTGTCATTTATCTTTAATTGTATTATTATAATACGAACTCAATATGAAATCTTTTGGGACAATAGTAAAACATTCTCAACAAGTGGTGTCCGACACGACAAATCCCGCCCCTGTTTAACACATTTCACCCAATTTGTCCTATCTCTTATCATTACAAAAACACATTTTTGAAGACTGTGACTGTAACCTTTGACCTACATTCACCAAAATTTGATGGGATCTATTCTGGACCACCTCTGACCTTTCCTGAAAATGTTATGGAAATAGGTCCAGGAGTTTTTGTATAAAGTTACTTTCAAACAAACAACCGATTAAAACACAATACCCCTCTCCCCTTCGGGTGGGGGGGCAGGGTAACAAAGCACATGGACCTATGGGGATCCACAGGTTGTAAATGTGATAGTTTTTATTCATACATACTGTCCATCAGTCAATGCTGAAGCTTTCTGGGAGAGGGTATTGCGTTCCAAAATTACTAATATCTACCAAAATATCGGTCCTTTAAAATGGCTGTTTTTGTTTTTGCTGTTTTCTTCCTTGAACAAAAATCCATGTGTGCCAAACTGCAGCAGTCAGCTCTTTATGGATTTGGTGTGATTCGCAACACACATACACACACACACACACACACACACACGTTTAAATGTCTCATGAGGACCAAGTTTGTAATCAAGTTGCCCTTGTGTAGTGAGTGTAAACGCATATTTATTCTTTTTTTTTTATAAAATAATAATAATAATAATAAAAATTTGAAAACTAAAAGAAAAAAATAATTAATAAATAAAAATACATTTTAAATTAAATAATTAAAATTGATAAATAAAATATAATGTATTAAATATATATATATATATATATATATATATATATATATATATATATATATATATATATTAATATATAAATAAAATAAATAAATACTTTAAAAAATACAGAAAAATAAATAATATAAAAAAATAAATGCATCTTCAAACCTTTGAACAATACATGTTCCACGTTGCACCTCTTTCCCTCATGTTTTATGAGGACTTGCGGAAAAAACAAATTAATGTATTTATAGGGCCACTTCATTTCTATTTTACTAGTGGGTACCTTTATTTATATTTAACCCGTGTGGGGACCTGAATTTTGGTCCCCATAGTGTCAGAGCTCCTCATGGTGTGACTGTGTAAACATCAATGTCCCCATAAAGATAGGAATACACACACACACACACACACACACATGTTGGCTTTTAAATTATAGATAGGTGCACATATCTTAATTTCAAGTTAAAATCTATACTATACTTGACTGTTTTTCCGTTACCTACACGTTGCTCATTTCCATATCATCACTTGATTATTACTGGCACATCAGTAGACATGCTGCAACTACAAAAGAGTGTGAGTAAATGGGTGTGAGAGCAGATGCAGGCCCAGACATCTCTTCTCTCATGTGCAGACAGCCGGCTGCTTCTCGTCACCTCACTGCCGGGGGCCACCAGCCTCGTATTAACAGCTGTATTTGACATACTGGGGTGTTATGCTGTGGCCTTAGTGACCTGCTTCATTTGACTGCAGAAATGGTGCTGAGGCGAGATAGCACATCTGGACCCCCCACTAAATGCTCAACAAGCTGGAAACTAGAAGAAACACACAGAGGGAAGAACGTCCACAGAACTGGCAGCATTTAATGAGATTTCCCTCTACATTTGTTTATACTATAACCGGTCACATTAGCATGTACGCTAACACACAATGCTAATCCTGTCTCATGTAGAGGAAAATCTGTAGTGTTCGTATTGTCCATTTTTAAGTCAAATAGTTATGGTGTAGATGAGTCCATTTCCTTTGTCCAAACTACATCAATTTAATAAAGTTTGGACACGATGACAATCAAAGTATTCTATTCTATTTTATAATACTTTTGGGCAAATTACCGTTCAGCAAATAATGCCCCTGCAGCAAAATAAATAAATAAGATATAATAAAATAATTAAATTAAATGTATATATATAAAATTTTAACCGATAAAGACCCAAACATTCAGCACTGTCCACAACCATATACTGGTATAAAATGTTGTAATACATGTTGATCTACTAATCCCATTAGTAAAATACAGGTTGTTATCTTTTCTTGGTCATCAGATCGATAACAGTAGACAGACAGACTTAGTTTATGTTCAGTTAATGATAGATTTGATGATAAAGTAATTTTTTTCAAGTCAAGTTTTCTCTGTTTTTGATTTAATAACCCTAACTTTATTCTGAATTTTAATGGACAGCTCCATGATTAGTGAATAAAATATAGGAAAGTGATAATATGACAAAAAATATTATCATAAATGGTGATAAGTTGCTTAAGGAAAGTTAAATATAGAGGGAAAATTAATGTGTGTCGTCAAGAGTTACAGGACAATGTTTATTTGAACATTGAGTGCTTTTACATCAGTAATTTGTATTCTATAATTTTTGCACTCAGCAGCATTTTTATTCTCCCTTCTGTCACTTTTTTTTTTCTGCAATCAGCCTGAATTCTTAGCAAGTGTATATACACTTATCAGATCATCACCAAATGTAACAGTACAGCTGTGTATACTGATGATGCATTACATATTCTAAACATACTGTACTGTACTTGTCAAGCATCGAACCAAATGTTTAAAAAAATTGCAAAAAAGACTAGATTTTTTTTTTTTTTCTGTTACATAAAACAATAATAAAACAGATGAAGACGCACTCTGTTATTTTACTCTGAGTAGTAGAGGAAATGGAAACAGGAAAGGCACCATCCAGGGATCCAGTCAGTGATGCTTATAAATGTTCACCCATGTGTTTGATATGATGATGTGATGTGTTACCTGTCTAAACTAACTAAAAGATTTTAATGCAGTCGTCTTCAGCAGAAGTGGTTAAAGTACTCCTGTTCTGTACTTCAGTACAAGTACAGCTACTTGTGTGAAAAAGTAGAAGTACTGATTCAGTTCCATTACTGAAGTAAAAGTAAAAAGAGTACAACTTCTCAATAAAGTAAAAAGTAAAACTGCTTTTTTTTTTTTTTTTTGCTGTGGATGAAAAAATATATATTTAAGCAGGAAAAAACAGAAATTGTCAAAAATAATAATAATAAAAAAAAAACTTTTTAAAAGCAAGTTACTGTGTAGATGATGTTTTATTGGGCCATAGTACTCAGTTTAGTGGGTATGGACAAGACATTTGGGAAAATTCAAAAGTCATAAGTAGATTTTTAAAAAAAGGATAAATATGAGATTTTAAAAATCTAAATTGTGAGTTGTGAGAAAAAAAATCAGAACTACACGATAAAAAGTCAAAATTATGATACAGTAAGTCACAATTTCTGGTTCTGATTTACAACTTATTTTTCACACTGTCACATTTGTCTAGTTTGAAAAAATAATGAATCTATTATGAGAATGTAAAGAGTATAAAGTACAGATACTTATATAAAAATGTAGGGAGTAAAAGTAAAAAGTTGTCAGAAAAGTAAGTACAGATACCTAAAAACTATAAAAAGGAAATACTTCTTAGTTACTTCCACCTCTGGTCTTTAGCTTTTCTTTTTTTTTTTGACTGGCCACTTGTAAAGTAGGAAAACATCATCTGATGTGGAGCTTTTTTCTATTTTTGTCAGTATCACTTTACATATCTACAGTCAACACTCAGGTATTAATCTGTACTTGAAAAGAAATCCTAACCATCCTAGTTTGTTTTTTTTTTCCATTTTCTTTCATATTTTATTCAAACATGCAGATATTCTTCAATAAACTGAATTCTTTTTGAGTTTGAAGTTTAACTGTTAATGGAATATCAACTTGTGTAGTCCTGCTGGAGGCTAGGGTGAGTTTCTCTGATTGCGTACATGCACAGCAAAATCCCTAAGGTCTTTACACCTGAATGAAGCAACCATTGGCTGAGCTTTAAAGATAGTTTCTAAGCTAGCAGCAGCTCTTAAGTGGCTCCTAGGATGTTAGCAGCACAATTAAACAAAGCTCTACTAATCTTTTCAGCTGGCGTCAAGAAGCACTGTGTTCTCACAGAGTGGTGTTATCCGTAGCGTGGCACTGCGACTCTGACAGGCTGGATAATGTGCCCTACAAGCTGCCACCACCCTCATCACAGTGGTGACTTTACTGCACATGTACAGTACTATTACAAGACTAATACGCATTTCTTTTTTTTGCAGCAGAAGAAAACATTGAATGAATTAGCATTATTCAATTATATACGCTCCAGTTATTTGTAGCGGCATTTAAAGAAATGTAAATTGACCTCAAGTTTGGAGGTAATGAATTTGATTATGCCATTGCATGTAATTTCATGGTATTTGGCAATAAAAGATGTTTCTCCTCATAGTGATAGTAAATGTGGAAAGCAATGCAGTGTGTGTGATGCATTTTTAAATTCGTCATTATTATAATTTTTTATGACATTGTGTGATTTATTTATTTTTTTTTTAATGTATTTATTTTTGCTACTTGGGAATGTACCGTGCATACTATCTTTAAGCATGTTACCTCAACCATGAATTCTGACAACACTACTTTGTCACATCAACTTTTGTTTTGACAATTCACAACATCCCACCTGGAATGCTTTGGTCAACCCTAGAGACACTTCAACTTCAGGCAACATCAGCGCTTAAGCCCCTCCAGACGTAGTTTCCAACACCAAATTTAGCCATGTTGATGGATGAAAATAAACAACCTGCTGATGTGTCCTATTAACTCACTCACTGCCATTGACGTATATATACGTCAATTGAAATACTTACGCTCACTGCCATCGACGCATATATACGTCAATCACGGGCGAGGGGCGGGGAGCGGTCTCGCGCAGCCTGTCACTGAAAATCAGACTGGTTTCCAAGTGCTCCGCTATTTTAGATCCTCCTGAGCAGATTGGACCCCTAAAATGTCCCGGAACCATGATGTAAAGCCCAGGTAAATTAAACCGCTCATAATGCTCTTTTTATGGGGCAGAATAACAGAGCATGCGCCCCCTCTAAACGGACCGGGGATCAGCGGTCTGAAGCCGCGCGTTTAATCCGCTCATAATGCTCTGTTTATGGGCAGAATAACAGAGCATGCGCCCCCTCTAAACGGACCGTGGATCAGCGGTCTGAAGCCGCGCGTTTAATCCGCTCATAATGCTCTGTTTATGGGCAGAATAACAGAGCATGCGCCCCCTCTAAACGGACCGTGGATCAGCGGTCTGAAGCCGCGCGTTTAATCCGCTCATAATGCTCTGTTTATGGGCAGAATAACAGAGCATGCGCCCCCTCTAAACGGACCGTGGATCAGCGGTCTGAAGCCGCGCGTTTAATCCGCCCATAACGCTCTGGTCTGGGGCTGCATATGAAGGCATAATCATATTTATATAATATAAAGGTATAAGTCCAGTCTGGTTTTGTAGTACCATGCCTCCATAAAAATATTTCTAA
Organism: Siphamia tubifer; assembly: GCA_020466265.1. Lineage (NCBI taxonomy): Eukaryota > Metazoa > Chordata > Actinopteri > Kurtiformes > Apogonidae > Siphamia > Siphamia tubifer. The sequence goes on from CM035786.1 coordinate 18,769,831, forward strand.
GTCCACACTGGAGCGCCACCAGTTAAAACTCTCGTTCCTTGTAACGTGGATGTACTTGAAAAAATACCTCCCAGAAAAGCGCTAAATGCACTATGCAGGCGGTGTCCCCGTTGACTTTGAATGGGGATGCCCTAGCAACTACCAAAGAGCAAAATCCGTTTACGTGTGGCAAAGTGTGGACTTAGAAATATTTTTATAGAGGCATGGTACTACCCGGGTGAAGCTGTGGACTTAGAAATATTTTTATAGAGGCATGGTACTACCCGGGTGAAGCTGAAATATTTCTAAGTCCACACTTTGCCACACGTAAACGGATTTTGCTCTTTGGTAGTTGCTAGGGCATCCCTATTCAAAGTCAATGGAGACACCTTCTGCATAGTGCATTTAGCACTTTTCTGGGAGGTATTTTTTCAAGTACATCCACGTTATAAGGAACGAGAGTTTTAACTGGTGGTGCTCCAGTGTAATAAGAGGCCAGCTTCGGAGGGTGCGTTACCCGTGCAAAGATAGAGGGACATCGGATCCCTTTATTGGATTTATGCCCTCCGAACCTCCAGATCGAAAGGCATTTATGAAGCCCCGCCTCTGAAGGGCCTATGCTCTCCGTTTGTCGGTTCAGCGGTAGGTTCCTTCAACATTGCGGGCTGGTACACGTTAGGTATTCGGGAGGGGAGGACAGGGCTCCGGCCTCCAGGAGAGGATGCGGGACAGAGATGCGCTGTCTCCCTCAGTGGCTCTCCAACGGTATCCGCGAGTGCCAGGCGGTGCCTGGGGTCCGTCTAACCCGGCGGCGGGTTGCGGTCCCGGTCACGGCGGCCAGAGCTGACGCGGGTCCGTTATAAATAACTATGTTTCTCTTATCCTTGTTCACACACGGCAGTGGGCGCGGTTACAGCTCCGGCGGCGGAGCGCTGGCCCCAGCGGCTGTGTATAACCCCGGGGTGCGCGCTGCTCGCGCGGTGCGCTCTGAGGGGGCGGTGTGTTCCTTTTCCCTGGCCCCCGCCCAGGTCTGTCGCCCTAACCGAGGAGGCCCCTTTCCCGTCCCGCCCTACTAAAGGGCTCACAGGGGGGGGTTGGGGATGCCCTCCTCGGGACCGGCGACTCTCCTGGGGGCCTTGGATCGCCTCCTCCGCCCCCTCGGATCACCGCACTGCCGCGGGTGGGCTCCACCTTCGGGGCTATCCTAGTTGATCCTCCAGTATAGCAGCATATGCTTGTCCTACATATTAAACCGCTGGAAGGTCGGTACAGTGAAACTACGAATGGCTCATTAAATCAGTTATGGTTCCTTTGGTCGGTGAGGTGAGTCCCGAGCAGGCGGGGCTCTCTCTTCATGCGTCCGGCTCTGCCGGTTCTGACCCCACATTGGCAGGTGGGGAGTTTGACTGGGGCGGTACGAAGGGAACGTGAGCTGGGGTCTCAGACCATCGTGAGAGGCTCAGGGAGAAGAGACACTCCCGTAGAGCAGAAGGGAACGTGAGCTGGGGTCTCAGACCATCGTGAGAGGCTCAGGGAGAACAGACACTCCCGTAGAGCAGAAGGGAACGTGAGCTGGGGTCTCAGACCATCGTGAGAGACTCAGGGAGAACAGACACTCCCGTGGAGCAGAAGGGAACGTGAGCGGCTCAGGGAGAACAGGCACTCCCGTAGAGCAGAAGGGAACGTGAGCTGGGGTCTCAGACCATCGTGAGAGGCTCAGGGAGAACAGACACTCCCGTGGAGCAGAAGGGAACGTGAGCGGCTCAGGGAGAACAGGCACTCCCGTAGAGCAGAAGGGAACGTGAGCTGGGGTCTCAGACCATCGTGAGAGGCTCAGGGAGAACAGGCACTCCCGTAGAGCAGAAGGGAACGTGAGCTTGGGGTCTCAGACCATCGTGAGAGGCTCAGGGAGAAAAGACACTCACATAAAGTAAGAGGGAACGTGAGCAGGGTAAACGGCCTCCTCCTAATCCCAAGAGGGTTTTTTTTAACCTTTTTGGAATATTTCTAAGTCCAGTGTGGACTTAGAAAATTTTATCTTTCCATTTGTAGTACCAAGGGTTTTTTTTAACCTTTTTTGGAATATTTCTAAGTCCACTTTGGACTTAGAAAAATTCCAAAAAATAAAAAAAACCCTTGGTACTACAAATTGAAAGATAGAAAATTTTCTAAGTCCACGTTGGACTTAGAAAAATTTTAAAAAATAAAAAAAAACCCTTGGTACTACAAATGGAAAGATAGAAAATTTTCTAAGTCCACGTTGGACTTAGAAAAATTTTAAAAAATAAAAAAAAACCCTTGGTACTACAAATGGAAAGATAGAAAATTTTCTAAGTCCACGTTGGACTTAGAAAAATTTTAAAAAATAAAAAAAAACCCTTGGTACTACAAATGGAAAGATAGAAAATTTTCTAAGTCCACGTTGGACTTAGAAAAATTTTAAAAAATAAAAAAAAACCCTTGGTACTACAAATGGAAAGATAGAAAATTTTCTAAGTCCACGTTGGACTTAGAAAAATTCCAAAAAATAAACAAAAACCCTTGGTACTACAAATGGAAAGATAGAAAATTTTCTAAGTCCACGTTGGACTTAGAAAAATTTTAAAAAATAAAAAAAACCCTTGGTACTACAAATGGAAAGATAGAAAATTTTCTAAGTCCACGTTGGACTTAGAAAAATTCCAAAAAATAAAAAAAACCCTTGGTACTACAAATGGAAAGATAGAAAATTTTCTAAGTCCACGTTGGACTTAGAAAAATTCCAAAAAATAAAAAAAACCCTTGGTACTACAAATGGAAAGATAGAAAATTTTCTAAGTCCACGTTGGACTTAGAAAAATTCCAAAAAATAAAAAAAACCCTTGGTACTACAAATGGAAAGATAGAAATTTTTCTAAGTCCACGTTGGACTTAGAAAAATTTCTGATATTTTTTCGTTTTGTAGTACCAAGGCTCTGGTTGACTTACGGCGCCGGTTGAAGGGGTTTAGCCCGAGGAGGGGGCTTAAGTTTGGGGTACCAGGGACCGACTGGGGCGGTCGGTCCCTGGAGGTCCAGTAGGGGCCGGGTGTGTCTAGATTGTGGCCGGGGATAGGGAGCCTTTTTTCGGGTATAGGTCCCAGGGTTAGACCCCTGGTTCTATGGGGCTCCAGGGGTCCACGTGACCGGCTACTCTGCCCCAGAATGGGGCCTTGAGGCTGGGTATAAAGCCTGGCCTCCTGAGCCCTGGTTCTATGGGGCTCCAGGGGTCCACGTGACCGGCTACTCTGCCCCAGAATGGGGCCTTGAGGCTGGGTATAAAGCCTGGCCTCCTGAGCCCTGGTTCTATGGGGCTCCAGGGGTCCACGTGACAGGCTAGTGTGCCCCAGAATGGGGCCTTGAGGCTGGGTATAAAGCCTGGCCTCCTGAGCCCTGGTTCTATGGGGCTCCAGGGGTCCACGTGACCGGCTACTCTGCCCCAGAATGGGGCCTTGAGGCTGGGTATAAAGCCTGGCCTCCTGAGCCCTGGTTCTATGGGGCTCCAGGGGTCCACGTGACCGGCTAGTGTGCCCCAGAATGGGGCCTTGAGGCTGGGTATAAAGCCTGGCCTCCTGAGCCCTGGTTCTATGGGGCTCCAGGGGTCCACGTGACCGGCTACTCTGCCCCAGAATGGGGCCTTCAGGCTGGGTCAAGGCCCAGCCTTTTTACCCCTGGTTCTTTGGGGCTCCAGGGGTCCACGTGCCCGGCTACTGTCCCCCAGAATGGGGCCTTGAGGCTGGGTATAAAGCCTGGCCTCCTGAGCCCTGGTTCTATGGGGCTCCAGGGGTCCACGTGCCCGGCTACTCTGCCCCAGAATGGGGCCTTGAGGCTGGGTATAAAGCCTGGCCTCCTGAGCCCTGGTTCTATGGGGCTCCAGGGGTCCACGTGCCCGGCTACTCTGCCCCAGAATGGGGCCTTGAGGCTGGGTATAAAGCCTGGCCTCCTGAGCCCTGGTTCTATGGGGCTCCAGGGGTCCACGTGCCCTGCTCCTCTGCCCCCGAATGGGGCCTTCAGGCTGGGTCAAGGCCCAGCCCTATTACCCCTGGTTCTATGGGGCTCCAGGGGTCCACGTGCCCGGCTACTGTGCCCCAGAATGGGGCCTTCAGGCTGGGTCAAGGCCCGGCCTTTTTACCCCTGGTTCTATGGGGCTCCAGGTCCCCAGCAACCACCAAGAGGCAAAACTCGCTACGTGTGAAAGTGGGACTTTGTCATTTTTCTAAACTGGAGGCATGGTACTACCGGGGTGAAGCAAGTCCCAATGGAGGTTTGCTGTTAGCTTCCGGAGGATGGCAGGGGAAAAAGCAACAAAAGGGAACAGATGTCCCTTCATTTTGGTCCGGGGAAGGTACCCTGCGAATCCTGCCTGCCTGCGCCTGGAGGAACACCACTTAAAATCGTGGTTTCTGAAATGGGGGAAGCACGTGAAAAAATACCTCCCAAAAAAGTGTTAAATGCACTATGCAGAAGGTGTCTCCATTGACCTTGAATGGGGAGGCCCCAGCAACTACCAAGAAGCAAAACTCAATCACGTGTGGCAAAATAGACAGGTCCCCAGCAACTACCAAGAGGCAAAACTCGCTACGTCTGAAAGTTGGACTTTGTCATTTTTCTGAACTGGAGGCATGGTACTACCAGAGTGAAGCTGAAATTATTCTAAGTCCCACCAGAGGCATGGTACTACCAGAGTGAAGCTGAAATTTTGTTGGACTTTGTCATTTTTCACAGGGGTCCATATGTTGCTCTACTCTGCCCCAGAATGGGGCCTCGAGGCTGGGTCTAAAGCCGGGCCTTTTTACCCCTGGTTCTATGGGGCTCCAGGGGTCCACGTGCCCGGCTACACTGCCCCGGAATGGGGCCTTCAGGCTGGGTCAAGGCCCAGCCTTTTTACCCCTGGTTCTATGGGGCTCCAGGCGTCCACGTGCCCGGCTATTGTGCCCCAGAATGAGGCCTTCAGGCTGGGTATAAAGGCTGGCCATTTTACCCCTGGTTCTATGTGGTTCCACGTGCCCAGGAACTACATATGAGAGTGGGACTTTGTACTGTGTGGACTTAGAAAAATTTCTACCTATGGTTTTGTAGTACCAAGGCTATGTAAAAATATTTCTAAGTCCACATGGGACTTAGAAAAATTCCAAAAAGTAAAAAAAAACCCTTGGTACTACAAATGGAAAGATAGAAAATTTTCTAAGTCCACATGGGACTCTGAAAAAAAATTTCCTTGTGGAAATTTTTCAAAGTATTGTGTGGACTTAGAAAAATTTCTGATATTTTTTCGTTTTGTAGTACCAAGGCTCTGGTTGTCTTACGGCGCCGGTTGAAGGGGTTTAGCCCGAGGAGGGGGCTTAAGTTTGGGGTACCAGGGACCGACTGGGGCGGTCGGTCCCTGGAGGTCCTGTAGGGGCCGGGTGTGTCTAGATTGTGGCCGGGGATAGGGAGCCTTTTTTCGGGTATAGGTCCCAGGGTTAGACCCCTGGTTCTACGGGGATCCAGGGGTCCACGTGCCCGGCTACTGTGCCCCAGAATGGGGCCTTAAGGCTGTGTCTAAAGCCTGGCCTTTTTACCCCTGGTTCTATGGGGCTCCAGGGGTCCACGTGCCCGGCTACTGTGCCCCAGAATGGGGTCTTCAGGCTGGGTCAAGGCCTGGTCTTTTTACCCCTGGTTCTACGGGGCTCCAGGGGTCCACGTGCCCGGCTACTGTGCCCCAGAATGGGGCCTTAAGGCTGGGTCTAAAGCCTGGCCTTTTTACCCCTGGTTCTATGGGGCTCCAGGGGTCCACGTGCCCTTCTCCTCTGCCCCAGAATGGGGCCTTCAGGCTGGGTCAAGGCCTGGTCTTTTTACCCCTGGTTCTACGGGGCTCCAGGGGTCCACGTGCCCAGCTACTGTGCCCCAGAATGGGGCCTTCAGGCTGGGTCAAGGCCTGGTCTTTTTACCCCTGGTTCTACGGGGCTCCAGGGGTCCACGTGCCCAGCTACTGTGCCCCAGAATGGGGCCTTCAGGCTGGGTCAAGGCCTGGTCTTTTTACCCCTGGTTCTACGGGGCTCCAGGGGTCCACGTACCCGGCTCCTCTGCCCCAGAATGGGGCCTTCAGGCTGGGTTAAGGCCTGGTCTTTTTACCCCTGGTTCTATGGGGCTCCAGGGGTCCACGTACCTGGCTCCTCTGCCCCAGAATGGGGCCTTCAGGCTGGGTTAAGGCCTGGTCTTTTTACCCCTGGTTCTATGGGGCTCCAGGGGTCCACGTGCCCTTCTCCTCTGCCCCAGAATGGGGCCTTCATGCTGCGTCAAGGCCTGGTCTTTTTACCCCTGGTTCTACGGGGCTCCAGGGGTCCACGTGCCCAGCTACTGTGCCCCAGAATGGGGCCTTCAGGCTGGGTCAAGGCCTGGTCTTTTTACCCCTGGTTCTACGGGGCTCCAGGGGTCCACGTGCCCGGCTACTGTGCCCCAGAATGGGGCCTTAAGGCTGGGTCTAAAGCCTGGCCTTTTTACCCCTGGTTCTATGGGGCTCCAGGGGTCCACGTGCCCGGCTACTGTGCCCCAGAATGGGGCCTTCAGGCTGGGTCAAGGCCCAGCCTTATTACCCCTGGTTCTACGGGGCTCCAGGGGTCCACGTGCCCGGCTACTGTGCCCCAGAATGGGGCCTTCAGGCTGGGTCAAGGCCCAGCCTTATTACCCCTGGTTCTACGGGGCTCCAGGGGTCCACGTGCCCGGCTACTGTGCCCCAGAATGGGGCCTTCAGGCTGGGTCAAGGCCCAGCCTTATTACCCCTGGTTCTACGGGGCTCCAGGGGTCCACGTGCCCGGCTACTGTGCCCCAGAATGGGGCCTTCAGGCTGGGTCAAGGCCCAGCCTTATTACCCCTGGTTCTACGGGGCTCCAGGGGTCCACGTGCCCGGCTACTGTGCCCCAGAATGGGGCCTTCAGGCTGGGTCAAGGCCCAGCCTTATTACCCCTGGTTCTACGGGGCTCCAGGGGTCCACGTGCCCGGCTACTGTGCCCCAGAATGGGGCCTTAAGGCTGTGTCTAAAGCCTGGCCTTTTTACCCCTGGTTCTATGGGGCTCCAGGGGTCCACGTGCCCGGCTACTGTGCCCCAGAATGGGGTCTTCAGGCTGGGTCAAGGCCTGGTCTTTTTACCCCTGGTTCTACGGGGCTCCAGGGGTCCACGTGCCCGGCTACTGTGCCCCAGAATGGGGCCTTAAGGCTGGGTCTAAAGCCTGGCCTTTTTACCCCTGGTTCTATGGGGCTCCAGGGGTCCACGTGCCCTTCTCCTCTGCCCCAGAATGGGGCCTTCAGGCTGGGTCAAGGCCTGGTCTTTTTACCCCTGGTTCTACGGGGCTCCAGGGGTCCACGTGCCCAGCTACTGTGCCCCAGAATGGGGCCTTCAGGCTGGGTCAAGGCCTGGTCTTTTTACCCCTGGTTCTACGGGGCTCCAGGGGTCCACGTGCCCAGCTACTGTGCCCCAGAATGGGGCCTTCAGGCTGGGTCAAGGCCTGGTCTTTTTACCCCTGGTTCTACGGGGCTCCAGGGGTCCACGTACCCGGCTCCTCTGCCCCAGAATGGGGCCTTCAGGCTGGGTTAAGGCCTGGTCTTTTTACCCCTGGTTCTATGGGGCTCCAGGGGTCCACGTACCTGGCTCCTCTGCCCCAGAATGGGGCCTTCAGGCTGGGTTAAGGCCTGGTCTTTTTACCCCTGGTTCTATGGGGCTCCAGGGGTCCACGTGCCCTTCTCCTCTGCCCCAGAATGGGGCCTTCATGCTGCGTCAAGGCCTGGTCTTTTTACCCCTGGTTCTACGGGGCTCCAGGGGTCCACGTGCCCAGCTACTGTGCCCCAGAATGGGGCCTTCAGGCTGGGTCAAGGCCTGGTCTTTTTACCCCTGGTTCTACGGGGCTCCAGGGGTCCACGTGCCCGGCTACTGTGCCCCAGAATGGGGCCTTAAGGCTGGGTCTAAAGCCTGGCCTTTTTACCCCTGGTTCTATGGGGCTCCAGGGGTCCACGTGCCCGGCTACTGTGCCCCAGAATGGGGCCTTCAGGCTGGGTCAAGGCCCAGCCTTATTACCCCTGGTTCTACGGGGCTCCAGGGGTCCACGTGCCCGGCTACTGTGCCCCAGAATGGGGCCTTCAGGCTGGGTCAAGGCCCAGCCTTATTACCCCTGGTTCTACGGGGCTCCAGGGGTCCACGTGCCCGGCTACTGTGCCCCAGAATGGGGCCTTCAGGCTGGGTCAAGGCCCAGCCTTATTACCCCTGGTTCTACGGGGCTCCAGGGGTCCACGTGCCCGGCTACTGTGCCCCAGAATGGGGCCTTCAGGCTGGGTCAAGGCCCAGCCTTATTACCCCTGGTTCTACGGGGCTCCAGGGGTCCACGTGCCCGGCTACTGTGCCCCAGAATGGGGCCTTCAGGCTGGGTCAAGGCCCAGCCTTATTACCCCTGGTTCTACGGGGCTCCAGGGGTCCACGTGCCCGGCTACTGTGCCCCAGAATGGGGCCTTCAGGCTGGGTCAAGGCCCAGCCTTATTACCCCTGGTTCTACGGGGCTCCAGGGGTCCACGTGCCCGGCTACTGTGCCCCAGAATGGGGCCTTAAGGCTGGGTCTAAAGCCTGGCCTTTTTACCCCTGGTTCTATGGGGCTCCAGGGGTCCACGTGCCCTTCTCCTCTTCCCCAGAATGGGGCCTTCAGGCTGGGTCAAGGCCCAGCCCTATTACCCCTGGTTCTACGGGGCTCCAGGGGTCCACGTGCCCGGCTACTGTGCCCCAGAATGGGGCCTTAAGGCTGGGTCTAAAGCCTGGCCTTTTTACCCCTGGTTCTATGGGGCTCCAGGGGTCCACGTGCCCGGCTACTGTGCCCCAGAATGGGGCCTTCAGGCTGGGTCAAGGCCCAGCCTTATTACCCCTGGTTCTACGGGGCTCCAGGGGTCCACGTGCCCGGCTACTGTGCCCCAGAATGGGGCCTTCAGGCTGGGTCAAGGCCCAGCCTTATTACCCCTGGTTCTACGGGGCTCCAGGGGTCCACGTGCCCGGCTACTGTGCCCCAGAATGGGGCCTTCAGGCTGGGTCAAGGCCCAGCCTTATTACCCCTGGTTCTACGGGGCTCCAGGGGTCCACGTGCCCGGCTACTGTGCCCCAGAATGGGGCCTTCAGGCTGGGTCAAGGCCCAGCCTTATTACCCCTGGTTCTACGGGGCTCCAGGGGTCCACGTGCCCGGCTACTGTGCCCCAGAATGGGGCCTTCAGGCTGGGTCAAGGCCCAGCCTTATTACCCCTGGTTCTACGGGGCTCCAGGGGTCCACGTGCCCGGCTACTGTGCCCCAGAATGGGGCCTTAAGGCTGGGTCTAAAGCCTGGCCTTTTTACCCCTGGTTCTATGGGGCTCCAGGGGTCCACGTGCCCTTCTCCTCTGCCCCAGAATGGGGCCTTCAGGCTGGGTCAAGGCCCAGCCCTATTACCCCTGGTTCTACGGGGCTCCAGGGGTCCACGTGCCCGGCTACTGTGCCCCAGAATGGGGCCTTCAGGCTGGGTCAAGGCCCAGCCTTATTACCCCTGGTTCTACGGGGCTCCAGGGGTCCACGTGCCCGGCTACTGTGCCCCAGAATGGGGCCTTAAGGCTGGGTCTAAAGCCTGGCCTTTTTACCCCTGGTTCTATGGGGCTCCAGGGGTCCACGTGCCCTTCTCCTCTGCCCCAGAATGGGGCCTTCAGGCTGGGTCAAGGCCCAGCCCTATTACCCCTGGTTCTACGGGGCTCCAGGGGTCCACGTGCCCGGCTACTGTGCCCCAGAATGGGGCCTTAAGGCTGGGTCTAAAGCCTGGCCTTTTTACCCCTGGTTCTATGGGGCTCCAGGGGTCCACGTGCCCGGCTACTGTGCCCCAGAATGGGGTCTTCAGGCTGGGTCAAGGCCTGGTCTTTTTACCCCTGGTTCTACGGGGCTCCAGGGGTCCACGTGCCCGGCTACTGTGCCCCAGAATGGGGCCTTAAGGCTGGGTCTAAAGCCTGGCCTTTTTACCCCTGGTTCTATGGGGCTCCAGGGGTCCACGTGCCCGGCTACTGTGCCCCAGAATGGGGTCTTCAGGCTGGGTCAAGGCCCGGCCTTTTTACCCCTGGTTCTATGGGGCTCCAGGGGTCCACGTGCCCGGCTACTGTGCCCCAGAATGGGGCCTTCAGGCTGGGTCAAGGCCTGGTCTTTTTACCCCTGGTTCTACGGGGCTCCAGGGGTCCACGTGCCCGGCTACTGTGCCCCAGAATGGGGCCTTAAGGCTGGGTCTAAAGCCTGGCCTTTTTACCCCTGGTTCTATGGGGCTCCAGGGGTCCACGTGCCCGGCTACTGTGCCCCAGAATGGGGTCTTCAGGCTGGGTCAAGGCCCAGCCTTATTACCCCTGGTTCTATGGGGCTCCAGGTCCCCAGCAACCACCAAGAGGCAAAACTCGCTACGTGTGAAAGTGGGACTTTGTCATTTTTCTAAACTGGAGGCATGGTACTACCGGGGTGAAGCAAGTCCCATTGGAGGCTTGCTGTTAGCTTCCGGAGGATGGCAGGGGAAAAAGCAACAAAAGGGAACAGATGTCCCTTCATTTTGGTCCGGGGAAGGTACCCTGCGAATCCTGCCTGCCTGCGCCTGGAGGAACACCACTTAAAATCGTGGTTTCTGAAATGGGGGAAGCACGTGAAAAAATACCTCCCAAGAAAGTGCTAAATGCACTATGCAGAAGGTGTCTCCATTGACTTTGAATGGGGAGGCCCCAGCAACTACCAAGAGGCAAAACTCGCTACGTCTGAAAGTTGGACTTTGTCATTTTTCTGAACTGGAGGCATGGTACTACCAGAGTGAAGCTGAAATTTTTCTAAGTCCCACCAGAGGCATGGTACTACCAGGAGTGAATCTGAAATTATTCTATGTCCCACCAGAGGCATGGTACTACCAGGAGTGAATCTGAAATTTTTCCTAAGTCCCACCAGAGGCATGGTACTACCAGGAGTGAATCTGAAATATTTCTAAGTCCCACCAGAGGCATGGTACTACCAGGAGTGAATCTGAAATTTTTCTAAGTCCCACCAGAGGCATGGTACTACCAGGAGTGAATCTGAAATTTTTCTAAGTCCCGCCAGAGGCATGGTACTACCAGAGTGAATCTGAAATTTTTCTAAGTCCCACCAGAGGCATGGTACTACCAGGAGTGAAGCTTACATTTTTCTAAGTCCCACCAGAGGCATGGTACTACCAGAGTGAATCTGAAATTTTTCTAAGTCCCACCAGAGCCTTATTGGTGGGTCTAACGCCCGGCCTTTTGACCCCTGGTTCTATGTGGTTCCAGGGGTCCAGATGCCCTGCCTTTTTACCCCCAGAACCGGGCCTTCTGGGCGGGTTACATCCTGGCCATTAGACCCCTGGTTCCTGGAGGTCCTGTCGCCTGTCACTGAAAATGAGGCGTGTACTCATTGAATTTTGAATCCTGTAGGCGGGGACCATGGGAATCGGTTTGTGGGTGGGGTACAACTGGTGTTGGCAGAGGAAGAAGGACGAGGTTGAGTGAAGATGGCGAAAAAGCGGAGATGTAGCGAACTGAGGCAGCTGGCGGTGGAAGAAAGCAGGTTTAGGAGTATGTCAGGAGATACTGCGGCAGGTGAGGGGGAAAGAGAAGGGAGAGTAGGTCGGAGATACCCAGCAAAGAAGAAGGGCAGAGGGAGCGGGTGTGGTGCGCACCATGTGCCTTCGAAGGACCGAGGGCACCAGCATGGCCCAGGTGAATCCGGTTCAGAGGGTCCCAGTGAACCAGACCCGGATACGTCAGACGAATGGCTGCCGTCTCGTTCGTCTGACACCGACACAGCCTCATCGCCGGAGCGGGAGCCAGATCGCTCCGATAATGGACGTGACAGAGGTAAGAATTAACCCCCATTCAGTCCTTGTTACATGAACACCATTTTCCTTCAGTTGTATTATGGGCACCTGTTGCTAATCATTATGGTAATTATGTGTTACAGGTGGTGGGTCCAGCAGGGCCCCCATCCCTCCTCGTGGTGGAGGACAAAGAAAGAAAGGTGTATCAGCTAGGGGCTGGGACCACGACCAGGACCAGGGCTGGTGTCAAGCCGGCTGGGAACCCCTGGGGTTGGCGTTTACTGCAACACCGGGCCCTCAGAACGCTGCGGCGGACTTAGACTCCAATGAGCCGGCCGATTACCTAGACCTGTTTGTGACAGATGAGCTGCTGCAGCATATTCGCGCTCAGACCAACTTGTATGCTCGTCAGTACTTTGAAGCCAACCCTGAGGCGCTACCACACAGCAGAGGTAATGCCTGGAAGCCAGTGTCAGTCCCAGAACTGAAAACATTCTTTGCACTGAGTTTCCTCACTGGCTACATCAAAAAGCCAAGCCTTGACTTATACTGGAGTGTAGAGGAAATAGATGCAACACCATATTTCAGCCAGACAATGTCCAGGAACAGATTTCAAATTATATGGCGGTTCCTCCATTTCAATAACAATGCCACACAAAATACTGCTGATAAAATGTACAAAGTCCGCCCAGTGTTAGATTATCTTGTTGGGAAATGCAAAGAACTGTACCAGCCAGGAGAAAACATTTGCATTGATGAGGGCATGATGCAGTGGCGGGGGCGCCTATCGTTCCGAGTGTATAACCCACAAAAGCCGGTGAAGTATGGTATAAAATCGTACATTCTGTGTGACTCTGCGACAGGGTACTGCTTCAACTTGCGGCCTTATGTGGGTGAAGGTAGTACTCTGCCAGAGATAGTGTTCTCTCTGCTTGATCGTCTCCAGGGTCATGGTTATACTGTCTACATGGACAATTTCTATAATTCTGTGTCCCTGTGCGAACGCTTACTGAGAGCACAGACAAACGTCTGTGGAACCCTCAGGAAAAACAGGGGAGAGCCATTGATCATCCGGGATATCAAAAAGTCTGACCTGGGGGCAGGGGAACGAATTGTGCGGCACAATGGGCGCATGATGGTGGTAGCTTGGCAGGACAAACGCATCGTGAAGATGGTGACAACCTGCCACCAAGACAGAATGGAAGGGGTTGATGTGTGGCAGAGGGGGCAGAGACATAAAGTGACCCAGTTTAAACCAGTGTGTGTGATCGCCTACAACTCCAACATGAATGGCGTGGATAAACTGGACCAGAATGTGGCCTACTACCCCTTCATAAGGAGGTCCCTAAACTGGTCAAAGAAGTTTGTGGCTTACATGTTCCAAATTGCCATGTTTAACGCATATGTTCTTTATAGGGCCAGAAATCCACAACAATGTAAGTCACTTTTGGAGTTCACACGCAGGGTCGTGAGGATGTGGTCAGGGAAGCAGCATGGGGTGCTGGAGGCGGAGACGGCCCAGGCAGACGAAGCACACAATCCCAGAGCACCGTACAACATGGACCCTGAAAGTAGGCTGGATGGCAACATGGCGAGGCACAGGCTGGAAAAGCTGATGCCCACCCCCAACAAGACCAGGCCAACACGGAGGTGTCGTGTCTGTGCGCGCAGCGGCCGCCGCAGTGAGACCAGGATGTGGTGTGTTTCCTGCCGTGTGGCGTTACATGCAGGACATTGTTTTACAGCATATCACACACAGAGAAATAGTACACTGACTAGGGCATGTTTATGAATAAATGACTGTTTTTCTATCAAACACCTTGTTTTATGTGTTGTTTTTGTTGTTTCATAGAAGTCTACACTTTCTGTGTTCATAAAGTCATAAAACTCAATATTCTTTGGTTCTAAAAAAATCACTCAAGATTCTCCAAAACTGCTGGCACTGTGAGGCTGGCTGTTCAGAAAATAGCTGGCAGTGAATGAGTTAAAAAAAAAAAAAAAAAAAAAAAAAAAAAAAGTTGAACATATATTTTTAGGGTGGGGTGGAGAGATGCTATCTTAGGTCTATTAATGCAGTCATTGCTGCGTTGCCCCGGGCCAAAGGGCCTAATCCAGAGGAGTGAGACTGAATGGGACTGTGGCTCAGGCTTGCCAGACCTACTTAGGTTCTGGTTGAAAGCACAGTGCTGTGTGAGCGAATCTATTCTGTCCTGGGCAGGGCACAGCATAAACATTGCCCAGGGAACACAGGCAGGAAAGCAGGCAAGCATGCAGGCAGTCAAGCGGACAAGAGCAAAACTATAAGGATGGTTGCCTTTAATTTCCTTTCTACTGACTCTCCTCAACTGTCCAGGGCCTCAGAGCAAGAGAGAGGAAAGAGAGAACAGTGTGCGTATGTGTGTGGAAATTACCTATAGCTGCTATCTCTTTTCTTCTTTTCTGGGGCTTCACCAAGGTATGTACGGTTACCCCCCCCCCCCATCTCAGGCACAGATACATGAACACACTCCATCACTCTCTTTCACGGTGAATCTACCCTGATAAATCCAGTTGATGGCTGTGAAAGAATGACTCGCTGGCTCTCTTACTGTCTTTAAGTGATCTGTGTTTGCTCCATGGCACTCTGGTGTTTTGACCTCCTGACCCTACATGTAAACAGAGCACTGCAACAGCCCCATCCACTACCCTGCTACCACCATCCCCCACCCTCCATCACCAAATAAGGAAGACGGAGCCACTGAGAGCCAGCAAGTCGGTCAGCTAACCCACTGAGGAGGCCATTAGTGAGCCAGCAAGCCAGTGGAGAGGGTGGTAGAAAACCACCTCTGGCATCACTCATCACTCCTGCCCTCTATGGTCTTACCCTCCTCTCCGCGGTGTAGAAATGCGAACGCACTCATGTCATGTGCACATAAACTGCCTGAAAGGCACACTTCTATCTACACAGGGCCACATGCACAGTGATCCAAAAAGTGTTAAAGGTCCACATGCACACACACACATAATGAAAGCGACATATTCAAAGGGACATATGGTTGAACAAACATACACTAAAACGCATATGCACACACAATAAATAATAAGAGAAACCTAAATATAAGACATATTCACAAGACATTATTCAGCCCTTGTGATATGTGTCAAATTGGAGCCATTTTAACTGGAATCACACATTTTAACACAGAAACGATATATGGTTTGGCCGCTATCTAGGTCTTTGTCTTTCAATATTCAAATGCCTCTTCTAAAATTCTTTGGTTTATTTAGTAGCACTCCTTCACCTGCCTCCAAATGTCAGCTGAGTTCAACAGAGCTGCAGGGAAAACAGTCTCGGAGTAAAAGTCAGATTACTTAAAAGAAATGCAAGAGAGTTAAATAGAAGACGACTACATGTGTTTTCGCAAAAAACTAAATAAAAATCCAACAATAACATGCTCTAATACAATACTATTTGTTGTCTTCTCAGTAAAAGGGCATTATTTGACATGCTAATTGAGACTGTTATTATACAATCATACTGGGATGACATGCACAATGTTTTTTGACTGAAGTACTGTGAATTTAAAAGTAAAAAGTGTGTGGCATGAACAATACTAAGCGAATAAAAACATGACTAAAAATGACAGATTTCACTGACTTCGCTGTTTGCGGCACTTTTGTTGTAAATAGCATCAATACTAGTTTTGATTGGGTTAAATAATTGGCTTTGAATATAAAGTATTTTTTGCATTGATCCAAAATGACACATCCTGTCAAAGTATTCATCTGCTGCTGAAAACTACAATCAACTTTACTGGGGGGGGTTTGCCGTTAGATAACTGTTGACAATATTGTTTTATGTTGACATGAAGCTCAGCAAGACAGTGAATCTCCAGATGGCTGCCCTTTTTGATGAAACAAATACAGAACATGTGTGTGTTCTCCGGGGATGTGCCATGTCGAAAATGGAATCTGAAACTCGCGAGCGGGAAAATTCCTAAAAATTTCAAGAGAACTGACAGATTTATTGTTTACCATGTAATTCACTACATTTCCATGCCTGCCCCTCCCAGTACACCAACCCGTCTCCCATCTCCATTCTCAAACTCGTGTCTATCGCGGTGCTCACTTGTGTATCAAGGTAATGAATTCATAATCTCTCTCAAGCTCTTTGTAGATCTCTATCGGGGAGGGAGATAAGAGGGAGCATCGTTGCACTCTAATAGCCATCAGTCTGCCTCTGTTCCTGCTTGCTGTGTAAGTGTGTGTACAGTGTGTGTGTGTGTGTGTGTGTGTGTGAAATAAACCACCCATCACCACAAACCCCTGCACACTATCGTCCATTTTGGTTGGCAGGGGGAAAAACCGATCCTAGCTCAGAGCACCCTCACTTATCAGCTAACTGTTGAAGCTCCACGTCCACACGGAAGCAAAAGCCAATTAGAGTGAGGAGGCACTACACTTCTTCTTCTTCTTCTACATTGTAAAAATAAATAAATTTTTTAAAAAAAATTACCTTTATGGTAAAATTCGGGCAGCTGTGGTAGCCGAAACACGACCATAAATTTATGGTAAAACATTTTCTTCATTCATAGAAAAAATATATGATTGTTTAATTTATGGTTTAAAAATGTGCTTGAGTCTATGCTTTGTCATTAAAAAAAAAATCAAGTTTTAGCATTGAAAAAATCCCTCTTTTACTTGAAAATGTATATGATTTTTTAAGTTATTATTATTATGACGGCATGATGCTGGCAGCTGTTTTTGCCAGAACGCTACAGGTACAAAGTGTATTTTTTTATATGCAATACATGCAAAAATAGTTATATTTTTTAATAAGTACTGTGGCATGTTGCTATTATCAGTACAACAAAATGTACATTAAACTGTCAAAATTTTCAAGAAATAAATGTCATAATTACAGCATTGAATATAATACAGATTATGGCATTTTTACATTTGAAAAAAAAATACAGGAGTAAAGAAATCTTTTTTTATGAGAAAATATGTAAAAAAAAAAAAAGTACAGTTTCTTTTTTTCCACAGTGATTCAGTGTCATATAAACAGTATCAAACCCTTTTTTTTAGTTTACACATTTACATTGTCATGGTTTGCAGTTTTTCATTGTAAAATGTGTGAAGTTTTTTACAGTGTAACTTCCAGTGTCTTTTTGGGACTAAAACTCAACATAGCACTTTCAGGCCAAGCTGTCAAACACTCAATCACAGCGAGAGTAAATATCTGAGGCTGAGGCACACTCAGAGTAACTAAACTTGCAACAGGGGGTGGCTCTCAAGGGCTGCCGACTGCGGCGTGAGCGAGTTTTTAATTGTGTTTTTGGTGGGGTGATGAAATGTCCTCCATTTGAGCGCGAGCTGGCAGTAAGTGGGCTGTCGCCTCCAGGGACAGAGTGAGCGATGGCCCGCTGCTATCGGAGGTGATTGTGTCTCAACCCCTAGGGGTGACATAGATGAACGAAGGGGAACAAGAAGACAATAAGGAAAGAAGAGACGTTCTTTTTTCTTTTTTTGTTTAAGAGGTGGTTAGCACTCGTGCCTCACAGCAAGAAGGTCCATGGTTTGATTCCACCTCCGGACCTTTCTGTGTGTCGTCTGCATGGGTTCTCTCCTGGTACACCAGCTATCTCCCACCATCCACAGAGATGCACAAGTTCATGTGAAAATGACTGTTTGTCTCTACATGTTCAGTCCTGCGATGAACTGGTGATTTGTCCAGGGTGTACCTCGCCTTCGCCTGTTGGGATAAGCCCATATTGTGGACGAAAAAGTGGTTTTACAGTAAACATATGCGGTTAGCTTACGGTTTAGCGATGCTGACGGCATGTAAGAAATAAAACCTCTTTGTTGGATGTTCGTGTCAGATAGTGATAAGTAGACAATGCGGAGGGGGATCACCTTCACTCGGTTGCACAATGGCTGACAGAAGGAGGCCAATACTTTCAACAAGGTTCAATGATCGTCTTTACAGCATCTTTACACAGTACATGCTGTTACACGATTCGGTAACAAGATGCAAACGATTAAATGCTTCCCCTCAAGCCCTCGCTACATCTTCCGCTTTCTGAATTTACATGGCATTTATGAACACTCAAAAGAAAAAACAAAAAGCGAAGGGAGAGACAGCCAGAGCAGAGGAAGAGAGCTCCTAGTGTGGAGGAGTCTCATTATTCCGTTATGGATTGCACATGTCAGCTGGTAAGTGCTCTTTTTATCCTTCCAAAGCACTATCCTCGGCCACTGAGCGCATTTCCCTACCCGAGTGAAATTTACCATGTTAAGGCTCACGCCACCAGGGGAATGGCGGTGAGAGCTCTGGGTTGCAGCTAAGATTTACCAGGCTGATTAAATAAGGGGCTGTAGTGTGAATAAGAGGCCATGGGAGAGATCTACCTAACATAAAGGCGTGTTTTTTTACTCAACAGTTAAATTGATTAGACCCAACACCACCCCCATACCACCTCCCCTACTCAGAGGCAAACACACACCCTCCCTTAACACCTCTTTATGGTGTGCTACATGTCACACTGGGTTTTAAACAAAGAGCAGAGAGAGGGCAGTGGAGGATTGCTTATGGTGCAGGGTGGCGTTCTGCCAACACACAGCAACGATGCGTCTCCACCAGCCTGTCCCCATCCATTACTGTCTGCATACCTTAAAAGGGTCACTCGGAATATATCGATAGCTTCAGATGGCTCGTGTGAGGCCTTTCATTTCATGAACTCTGCCTCACCATTCTGCCTCTCCTATCAAAAGCTTATTCAGACTCATCTTCACACATTTTCTATCTTATAACTTTTGTTCCTTTTTGTTCCAATGTAATTCTTTGACGTAGTACTTTACAAATGCATCACAGACAAAGACAGTTTGAATTTTTCAAAGCAATGATCTGGAAAATTCAGGATTCAGCAGATGACTTCCACTACTTTTTGACATGAAGGTGACTGGCTAAATGTAAAGCAACCTTCAGAAGAAAGGTAAAAATAAAAACAACTGGACATAAATCAAAGTTGTGGATTAATTGTTTGGATGATAGCTGGTCTTAACTTAACTGGGTCAGCTGACTGACAACTTTTCACTCTGCCTTGTCCTTCCCTGCTGGACAAAGTGGACACCAGCTGGCTTCCACTGCTCACATTCAAACTCTACCAGCCAATCAAAGCGGCCTCTCAGCACAGAGCATTTTGATTGGATAATGGGAGGGAAGCACAGTGAGTAATTGACTAACTGACAAACCAAGCCATATTTGAGCACAGCTACATTGTACTAACTGTTACTTCATCCATTTACTTCATGTATTTATTTTGTCTTTAGGAAATCTATTAATAACTTACGGCAACTTTTTTGGAACATTTTCAATAGCATCTAGTGCAACAGTGAAAGATTTCAGCCTATGGAGACACAATCTGTATTGCACTCAAACACAGCAGTTGTTTAGATGTGCTGCATTAAGACAGGGGTGAACAACCCTGGTCCTGGAGATCTACTGTCCTGCATGTTTCTGATGTGTCTCTCTTCCAGCATACCCAACAGTTGTTATCAGGTTTCTGCAGAGTTTGATAATATGTTCATCATATGACTGTGTTGGACAAGGGATACATCTAAAACATGCAGGATTGTTGGTCGACCCCTGCATGAAGGTTTTTTTTGTATCAAGCAACATCTATTCTCAGTTTAATAATATGGAGCATGTTAGAATATTACCAGTGACCGAGTGACTTAGATTATAATGAAAATAAAAAAATTAAAAATCAGAGTGGACCACTATTAGATTATTTTCTGTTCTGAAGCTTAGTTAATTTGGTTTGTTTCTTATGCTTATTTGATTTCTTTAACTCCTTCAATGCAGCAGATACATTATTATGGATTATTATGACAAAAACCGATGAACGAAGACGAAGAAAGTGTCTCCATCCACTGTCATTGATCCAACTCTATGGGTTTTACTGGTAAATCAGTGTTGTAGAAGATGACAATGTTTCCACAGTACCTATGGCGCCTCTGAACGTTCAAATGGGTCATATCTGATGACCATGAAAAGATGACACACTGTATTTTACATCAACAATTTACATTTTTAATAGAATTAGTAGATTAACAGGTATTAAACATTATATAATAGTATATAGTTGTGGTCAGTGGTGTATGTTTGGGCCTTTATTGGTTAAAATTTGGATTTTCAAAAGATGAATTAATGTTATAGAATATGACGGTATCTGTGCAATTTGTGGATCAACAGGTATTAAACATTTCAGATCAGTAAATGCTTTATTGCATAAATGTTGGGTCTTTAGAGTGGCCATGGCTCAGGAGGTAGAGTGGGTTGTCCAATAACCGAAGGGTTGGTGGTGTGAATCCCGCTTTGTCCTTGTCAGTCTGTTGTGCCCTTGGGCAAGACACTTCACCCTCCTTACCTCCAGTGCCACTTACGCTGGTGTATGAATGCAATTAATGTTCAGTGGTGGTCAAAAGAGGGTGTAGATGTGAATTGGTACCCATGCTTCTGTCAGTCTGCCCCAGGGCAGCTGTGGCTACAAAGGTAGCTTACCACCACCAGAGCGAGAATGTGGGGGTGAATGAATTATGGGTTAATAATGTAAAACAGTTTAGGTGCCTTCAAAAGCATGATAGAAATCTGTAAAGCCCTATGAGATGACCTTGCTGTGATTTGGTAGCCTAGCCGTGCTATCCCTATTAATTAGGCCTACATGTATAGGTCTAGGAACGTTTCATAGGCAGGGGAGGCGGGGACTAAAAAGTTGTCTTTCAAATCCTCTGTATGCAATAAGACGGTACTACAACCAATCAGTGTAATCTTTAGGATGACGTAGTTAGACGCCGGAAAGTTCACAGAGTAGTCCATAGAATGTTACGAACGGATGACTAAACAAAATTGGGGATTTTGAAGCCTAACAACAGTTGTTACTTCTGTAAAAAGAATTTAAAGATGTCTGATGTTTTCTCACATTCTTCACTCATCATTGATAAAAGGAAATCATTACCCATTGTTGTTCTTCTTCTATGGTTGTTTCCAGTTGTTTGGCTCCGAGTACGAATCATTGCAGCATCACTTTATTACACCCGTCCTCTGACTCTATACTTCACCATGATTCATCGGCCAGTTTCAGGAAAATCTAACCAAAAGTTAAATTGAGTATAACTGGACAACTACTATAGCACATTACATGTGCTGCCGCTAGGAGTTTAGCATGGCTAGGCTATTGATTTGGGGCTTTACAAATAAAATAAAATTGAATTAATCCATTACTATTTTATTCATATTACTATTCATGGTTAATTGCGTTAAAATGTTTAATAAGATTAATCATCATGGTTTAATAACGTCAATACGTTAATTTTGACAACCCTAAGAATACTACTACCGTACTATACTAATATATAGTCGTTTTCCTACTGCAGCACGCGCTTAACAAAAACTCATCCACGCAGCTCCTTTCGCCAAAGGCACTTGAACGCAGCACAAGGCTCCGTATTTTTTCTTACTCCAGAGGGAAGGGAAAAGAGGAGGAGGGGGGGCATTTGACTCCTGTCTCCCAACCCCCAGCCCGTTCGAGGTGGATTTAGGAAGAAAGGAATCTAAACCTGGGACGCGAAGATAACGAGACACCAATAAAGAGGTATAGGTTTAGAGATCCGCGCGCGGCGGTGTCGCGCACGGATTATTATGTGCTATTTTATTTTTCTTTGACTGAGGAGCTTCTGCTCGGAGCTTCTGATGTGAGGGGAAAGGAATACAAACGCACCGGGAATAATAGGAGTATTTTATACTTGCCTTCTCCGTTAACAAGTGACTGACTGCTCTGCGGCTGAAGAAAAAACGGGGAATATAGCTTTTTTTGTGCTTCCTGGGATGCGGGACTGTGTTTTAGTTTTATTTTATTTTTTTCTATGGGAATACGACTGCTCACCCTAAAAAAAACAACGGATTTTAAAAACGGCACCCCGCAAAACAACTACGGAGTATCCCCACGTACTTTTCTCACGCCTGAAGTAAGTACTGGAAAGTTTTCTCCATGTTAAACTCTGGAAAAATGTCTGATTTGGAAGTTTGAGGAAAGTTAATGAGAAGTGTAAAGAAAGAGAAGTGTTTTAAGTTTAGTCGTAAAGCAGGACCGTTTTATTCACCGGATGCCTTCATGAGAGTAGGTCTGCGGGAGGAAAAAAGAAGACTGGTGGTTTTGTGTCTTTCTTTTTTGTTTTATGGATGTGTTTTAAAGGGAGCTGTAAAGTAGACTGTTAAAATTAGTTTATTTTGCAACTTTATTAACATTTTCATTGGGGATCTAGTGCAGCATTTGCTGGTTTTAACCCATTGATGCACAATCTGGGTTAATCTGGATTGCACTCAAACGCAGTATTTGTTTTTGATTAGATGAGAAAATATTTCTAGGTAATTAAAAAAAATTGCACCAAACATCTAAATTTAAACTAGGATGTTGAACAGGAACTCGTATTAAAAGAAAAGAAGAATGAAATGGAACACTCAGATTTTTTAAATGTATTTATTTATTTATTTTTATTTTTTACCAGTGTTAGGTTATTTTATATTCTGAACCTTAATTTAATCTGTTATGAGAATGATTTTTCTTTTTAATTCTATTTTTCCCACTCCTTTAACGCAACACTAATCCTTTCTGTTGAGAGGTAACTTGTGTTTGATTGTGATGGAAAAAGTTTAGATACAGCTCCAGGCAATTGTTCTGCTTTATTTCTTTTTTTCCCTTTTTATTTTGAGTAAATCATCCGATAGTAAGGCAAGTGAGTCCAATCAAATTGTAATGGATCTTAATTTTATCCGAACTTTTAAGGCTAAACCTTCCGCAGGCAACGTTAGTCCCCCTACACACACACACACACACACACACACACACACACACACACACACACACACACACACACACACACACACACACACACACACACACACACACACACACACACACACACACACACTCACACACTCACACACACACACACACACACACACACCCCTTCCCCCCATAAGCAACTGCAAGCCAAAAAAAGATTAGTAATGTGCTTCATTTACTGGGGTTGCCAAAGAGTTGTCCCAAAGGCTGATGCCCCTGATGTTCATAGGTATAAGGAGCACATCTAGAAATGTAGCTTAGAGGTCAATATAAGGTCAATATAAACCCATTAAGGAATAAAGCTGCAGGATGTTTGATGTTTCCATAAAAAACATTCCAGTTATACATGCAATTTTAGGACACTTTTTACCAATTCAGTTTTGGTAAGTGAGAAACATTATTCTAAAGTGATGTGTATTGTAATCTGCTGTCATTCAAAAGTTACATTTGCATTTTTTAATAGAAAATTAACTTGTTTTCTAATTAAATCTGGTCCGTCTTGGATTTCAATGTTCAATCACCCTGCTAGATCACATAAATAAACCCATTTGTCTTATGATGTGAGTCACATGTTGATTGTCAGTAGCAAGAAGGAGTCTTGTCCTTCAGAGTAATTGGACAACACATATACCAAGAGTTTGTGTGTCAAATATGTCCTGGATTCTTAATGTGGCTTTAATTGAACAATTTATCAACCCTGATCACTGTCAAATAACTGGGCAAGAAAGACAAAAGGCAATGGAAATGCCAAGGATAAGCTAGCAGACACAGCTAGCTAAGCCTGTCTGTCACAGCAGCTTTTTGCAAGGTGGTTCATTATTTAGTTTTACTTAATGATTTTATTTATGTGCAAAAATCACAGATAGATGCATTTGTGACTGGCAATTTGTAAGCAGTAGTAATAAACAGTGGAGGAGGACAGAGCAGTGACCATGTTACACCCTTGAAAACTTGTTTTATTCTACAAAACTTTTGATTCGTCCCCGGAGCTCCTTTCTCAAAACTTGGAAGAAAAGGTAATTGAATTGCACCCCGGATATGATTTTTTTTATTTATTTATTTTTTTTAAATCCCTGAAGTATGAAGGTCTTGGCAAAAGTGTGCTCCTTAGGCTTTTGAAATTCACTTCCTCTCCAATTATTACTTTCTGAGGTGTTTGTTTTTATTTTGTTCTCAACAGTATGGTGAATTCTCTCCATCTCTGAGGGAATCAAATGGTAGAACAAATGGAGATTTTACTGCTCTGCATTTTTTTTTAAAGCATCTGCTTCAGACATTAAATGTGTTAAATCTTACTTTAATCAGATGAATCAGAAAACAAATTACTTTAGTGCTGGTTAGTTCATGGTTTTAATATATGATGGTTGGTTATTTATGTTATTTATCTACATGTATACAATAGATTAGTAAATATTCCACTAGAAAGAACCTGTAAAGTGAATGGATCATAATGTGCAGACAGTGTTTTGAAGTAGATCTGACACCAATATTTATTTGGACTAAAATATATTCTCTTGTTCATTCGAAGAATTTCACCTTTTGACCCAGATTTATCTCGGAAACTTGAGTGAACCAGCATTTAAGACTTAAGTTTTCATTGTCTGTAACATTTCATTAGTTTTATTCCAGAAGCATTGTACTTGTAGACCAGTGTTACAGGTGGTTTAAGGCTCTCACAGACTCACTCTTACCTGTTCAATTGTTTATTTTTTACTGCATTTGTCAACTTTTGAACTGTCTTTCAGTCTTGTAATAATTGTTGCTCCAATGTTTTTTGTGAAACTTTCGACATTTCAATGTTATTAGGTTACTTTATAGAATTACTTTTATTACTGTATTTTTAGATTTTTTACATTATGGTGCGTATTTTATTATAGAATCTGTAATTAGAACTGTGGACCATCAGCTAACGGTTCACACTGACTGTAAATGTGTGTGTTCTTTATCGATAATGATATGTAAGTCCACAACTTCAACCCAGTAAACTGTTCACTTTCAAATTAGGACCATTTTGGTGACATCAAGTGCTGTGCAATTAGTCACATTGCACTTGACGCAACAACACAGTTAATAACAGCTGCTCTGAAGTGACTGTCATTGCAGTGAAAAAGAGAGAAATGTGCGCCGTGCACAGGCACTGTCGCACTCACAGCTAATTGTGTTTATTCATTTTAATTTGCTCCGAGTGCTAAATCAGTGCTCTTCCAGCGACACGAGGTGCAATTAGTCTGGCTGTGAAAACAGGAGGCAGTGTGTCTTGTAAAGTGTCCCCTCCTCTCCTCTTGGATTTGTGGAATAGCCTTTATTCTCATTTATATTTCTTTCATTGACATTTATCTAGACCAAAGAAACACTCAGTAAAACTAAGTAAGCAGTTAATACTGTGTTATAATAATGATTGTGTGCACAGTATGGGAGGAACTTCACACTTTGGCCAACTGTGTTGTTTCTAAAATCCTTTATAAATAAAGTTGAGGTGAGATGGGTTGAGAATCAGGTGCCAAAGAGATAACATTTCACAATAGCTCCTTTTCCACTGCAAGTTACCTTGAATTTTGGAAAAACCTCAGGAGTGACAGAGCTTTGAGTTGAAAATAACTAAAGCAGATTTGAATACCTTTCCAGGAACTTTGACACAAACCACACAGATTACTAGGAATTATTTGAACCAGGTAAATACATTCCTGGTAATACAAATTGTTTGGAATTATAGATGGAAAAGGGTTCTTGTGTATATATCTGGATTTTGTTTCTTTACCTTTTAAAATCTTTTAGGTTTTAGCCTTCAAAGATTATGACCTAAAGCATCTCATCTAAAATATTTAATAACTGAGGTTGCAGTTTTTCAGCAGCATCAGATATGACCCATTTGGACATTCAGACTCCGTTGTCAGAGTAGAAATGCCATATCCTGCAGCATTGATTCACCAATAAAACCCATGTAGTTTAATAAGTAAATACTTGATTTTATATTCACTTAATGACACATTTTTCTGAAAAAGTCATTTTTTAATTTGCTGTTTACCTGTATACTTGTTTACTTGTTTATTTGTACATAGGAGTTATATTTATTCTTTTTATTTTTACCTTTTTTTTTTTTACCTAACTTACCTGTACAGTTTAAAAGAAGTGTATTTACCTCTAATTCTTACTTTTTCTTTTTACCTATAGTATTTTTTAATTTTATTATATAATATTTATATCTGTATTCTTTGCATATCTGCCAAAGTCACTTTCATTTCACTGCCAATGTACATGTACATTCAGCATGTGACTTTTCCTTCAGTTTGGATATAATAACCTTTGAATTTACATTGCATGTTTATGTACATCTGTAAATTTAATGTAGGGAAATCCTTGAGGAAAGTTAAAAAAAAAAAAAAATCACTTAATAAACAGTTTTTAAAAAATCACTTAGGAAAGACTTGTACAGGAAAATTAACCTGGAAGTTGCCACAAAATGCCTGGATATTTAATGGTTAAAACTAAGATTTGTTGTATGTTTGCAGATAATGCACAGTAGTTCTTCAGCATCTTTGCAAACATAACTTTTGAGTGCATTTTAACAGGAGGTAGTGCTCTTCATTAACTCAAACATCGAAGCATTACTCAGGAAAAACTAACATTGTATGCTCAGTAAATCAAGCCACGACCAAGGTTATATTTCCAGAGGCTGTTGTGTCATTGTGACTACAGTGACCAACATTTTCATTGCAGCCATAGGGAAGAAACAGGATAGGGCTGTTATTGACCACTCACTCAGACACTCCTGCCGGTTGCCGTGGGTCTAAAATTGCGGGCTATGTCCTCAGAAGACCCCATTGTAAGTATGAAATGGTTGTGACCCTCTCGGAAGCACTCAAAAGTACACACCAGTTCCCCTGAACATAAAAGGTCAGTGCTCTAAAACAAGCCAGCTGTGGGTTTTAGACGGACAGGATGCTGGTTGAGAGGCAGTGGCCAGATAAGGCAAGGCTGTGATAGGCTGTGAACTCTACATCATTGATCGGCCTCTGGCTGAGCTGAAGTCTACCTTCCATCTTGGCTGACTGTCAGGTTCCTCTGGTGTTTGCTTGCTTTTGCCATGTGTTCGTCTCTCTCTGTGGCCCCATTAGTTTTTCTTCCACAACATACTTCCTGTGATTTTGTGTTTCTGTTTCATCTTCTTTCCCGCATTGAAGAATGACTTGTACAGCTTTTGACTGGAATAAATCAATGCACTTTCTTTTCCTACCTACAACATGCTGATTTATTAGGAATGCAGAGACGCGTACTGATATTGGACGGTATCTGTGTATAGGATTGTCTTTTCACTGATGGTAGCAGCAGGTGTAAATCTCTCATGGTATATTATGGGTTTTTCGTCTTAAAGTTTTATGCTCTGTTTTCATTCAAAGATGATGCACATAAAGGACTGAAAGACTTTAAAATCGTTGCTATTTTTACATTCATGAGGAAGATTTCTTTGTAGAGGGAACTAAATGATGCCAAAAACAATCAAAGAAGCAGAAAGTAACATTGGTATCCATAATTGGTAACTATCTGTATCACTATTAACCAATCCTTTAGCAATTGTTACATTCCTACAATTTCTATACTTTCTTTCACAGCCATATTCATACCTTGCTTATCTATGTTACCTACATTAATTGGATATTTAGAATAGTTGCATTCGTGTTGCATGTTTATTACTGTGTAAGTAAGTCAAATGTATCCCATTTACGCTGACTTAAATGCTGCAGATGTCTATGTTGTATTTACTAGTATATTGGGTCGATAAATAGTTTTTCTTTTTTCAATTTCAGCCATCTGCCTTCATTAAAATTTTTTTATTACATTTTTTTGAAAGTCGATATTTGATAAGGCACCTGTATGGGCAGCACTTGAAGTCCAATAAATGTTAAACAAATTTATTTTGTGTGTATATATATATATATATATATATATATATATATATATATATATATATATATATATATATATATATATATATATATATATCAGCCTGACATACTGGTCTCAATAGTCAGCTGTAGATATTAGCCATTGCTTGACCAAACTTAAAAGAAAAGAAAACCCATATCGGTCAACGTCTACCATGTATGTACCTTGTATTCTGCCTGTTTTGTCATGTGGAAAAGGAGACTTGATCTTTGTCTTTGCTGCCATCAAGTTATTGCTTGAAAAAGTAATGATAGCCTCAGACAGGCTCATGCATACAAACCCTCTAATCCCTGCCAGACTGTCTGATAGAGCCTTTGGGAATACATCGACCTACTAACACCTCCCCGGCCCCCTGCCCATTCCCTTGGTACCTCCAGGTTTTATAAAAAAAAAAAAAAAAAAAACGATTCGCTCTAGCTCCTTCTGATGAAGTGACAGTAATCTGCTTTTGACGATGAGCAGGGGCAGACCTTCTGTTGATACCTGCTACTCCCTCATTCACTCTGCTCTGCCTCCCTAAAGATATGACACACTCCAGCAAACATAGTGCATAGTTTGTTGAAGCCTGAGAGGGAAGTTTACCAAAGACGGCATATTTACACAAATACCCATTCGCTCCTCGTCCCCTTGGCACTGATCTCATCCTCTTTATGGTTAGAAAGTTAATGTGAACTGGTGTTTCGTGGTGAGAAGTAATTAACACAAGGTCTGGGATCAACATCAAATGGGTGTGTCTGCTTCTGTCTCCGTCTCCTTTGGCTATCTGTTATTCTTGCTGCTAGCGCTTCCTCTGTTCGGTGTGATTACCAGCTGGCGTTGTGAAGATTGATGCGCAGAGGTCCCCCTTGAGGCGTCTACCTCCTCCTCTTCACAAACCAGGTCTGGCAGGAAGGGCTGCCCTGCGCCCTGGCAATTTGACCCCTGTGAGGTTTTAGACACGTGATAGTGGGGGGGCTGAAGATCCCATTCTTATGCCTGAAGGGTCTGAACAGGTTGCAGCTCATTTAAATGCTGCTCATACAGGCTGGTAGATGGTGCACACCAGCCTGTTGAGCCATCTGTAGGAAGTAGGACTTGCTGGAAAGGAGGCACTTCCAAGAACATTTCATGTAGCAAAGGCCGGTAATTGGAGCCCATTGGAGCGTTACGTGACAATAAACATAAATGAATTTACTGTGATTAAGTGTGTGACAGTTGACCTATTTGGAAGGTTATCTTTGCCACTCTCAGCCAGTTCATCAGTAGAAGTGTATGGTCTGAAAGTTACCTTGATCGATGTCGTGAAACTACTTTGCGCTCACATATTGTACCAGCTGTCAGTCCAGTGTTTAAAAATCAATGCCATCACTCTAACATAAAGGCTGTCTCTCAGCATCATTATTCACATCTTCACTCACCTGCTCCTCTAGCAGAAAACATTCCACGTCCCTCTTGTAGATTAGAGTTGCATGTTTTTAGACTTGGATACATTATGAAGCATTTTAGTTTCAGACAGCTACAAGTATGAAAACAGTGACAGTTTTAGCTTTCAATGTTGTTGTTAATTAAGCTCATTTTGCATAATTTTAACAGCTATATATAAAAACTGTAGGATAAAACTAACAGAATTTTCATATTTCCAACATCACATCTTTTTCAATGTCCACATAATTTCCAGTAATAATAGACAATATTTGTACATTGTAGTAACAGGGTTTGTATGTTATTTGTTAAATCTGCCCCATGCAGTGCCTCAAAACTATCATTCGCCACTTTCTTTTCATTGGGTGTTTTGTGTGAACATATTAGTTTCTTACACTTTTCTTTGGGAAAAAAATTAGACGTCGACTGATATGAGGGCTGATGCCTATTTCTATTTATTTTTTTTGCCATATGGTGGTTGATAACTACAGTCGATTTTTGAAGCCAATTCTGTATTACCTCAAGGAGGCTATGTCTTTATGAGGGTTTGATTTTCAGCAATATAACTGAAAAGTTACAGACAGATTTTGATTAAACTTTCAGACAATGTTGATAGTAACACAAAGAAGAAATTATTACATTTTGGTGGTGATCTTCCTTGGTGGAGGCATGTGTTCTCCAAGTGCTTTTCTATTTTTTTTTCTCTTTTTTAAAAAATGCACATTGACTGTAAAATACAATTGAAACACACATATAGCTAAGATTGTTCTGCAACAATATAAATTAAATTACTATACAGTAGATGTAGTGTTATCTTAAAATTTCTTGAACTTCAATTGCTGTCCATACAGGTGTCTGATCAAAATCTCATCACATTTTGAAAAATAATCAGCTTTAAAAAACAAGGCAGATATAAAAAAAATTGGTCCACCTTTACAAAAACTGTGCAAACAATCATTAATTGCAATTATTTGTGTTATAGTTAATCATCAGCTCTTGATAGCCCTACATATTTTGTGTCTAAACTAAGAAGTTACTGGGCAGTTAAAACCCTCAGCATTTTTTTTATACCTAAGCAGCACAGTATTTGACCTCTAAATAACATTTTTTATGTGAACGGTCACAGAGTTTGGTCCAATAAAAAGCTTTGCCTGATTCACACCAAACATGAGTTTTTCGCAGTTAGTTGCATTAGTGTGAAATAGTGTGAAAAGAGAAGTGTGTGTTTTTGTGTGTATATGTGTGCTAAAAGCTGTTAATCTGATGGTGCTTATTGTGTGAACACAGAAAGCCCAGGGCAAGATGGCTGGGCCCATTCAGATGATCCCCCACTCCCACCCACTCACCCACCCATCCACTACCCCACCACCCTGTCCTTTTGTTATTGCTCTCCCCTGCACATGCACACGCTCACCCAAACTTTTGAGACATCTGGTGTGAGTGGGTAAAATAGGGGTGGGGGGTTAACTCAAGGAGGGGAAGGGTAACAGGGTAGTGGAGGAAGACAAGATGATGGGAGGTGCACTTATGTGGCCTGAGGGGCGGTAGGTGAGCACCGGCAGTCAGAAAGAGATGTGTGCGTGCAGGCTTTGGGGGGTGGGGGGGTTGTTGGTGTAAAAGGGGGAAAAAAGGAAGTGCGTTGCTAAAGAGGAGTAGGCAGATAATTGATGGATGGAAGTAATTGTATGTAATGCAAGTGAGGAAACTTGGACCTCTGGGAAGGAGAGGGAAAAGGAAAAGAGGGAAGCTGTAAAGAAGAACTGAAAGTGGAAAGTGAATAAGCATGTTTGCAGCAAATAGAAGGCTAGGGAGAACTGTGGAGTTAAGGAGGAAAAGGGAAGAGCACATAGAGAAGCCAGGGAGGGAGGGAGGGAGGGAGGGAGGCTGCTGTTCTGTTGCATCACTCAACCCTTGCTGGGGTTAAGAAGCAGTAACTACCTGCCTGTCAGGGTGATTGTACATCCCTATGCATCAGGGAATACACTCATGAGAGATGGTGCAGCTCCTCTGTATGTGCCACTTAACCACAGAAAATGGCTGCCTGGGTATTTCTGGGAATACACTAGAGGTGATCGTCGCGCTCTACTGTATGCAGATGATTGTACTGTATGTTTTATGCAAAGATGCTCTTTGTCGAAGTTGTTTTTCTCCTCCAATTTTTGTTTGTGATTGTGTTTATTGAGATCATTTGTTTTTGTATTAGTAATCCCTACACCTCACCAAGACTCCTCCGTCAGAAAACCCAATCATAAAGCCTCGTCAGTAATTACAGTTCCCAAAGCCTGAGCACCTTTTCAAACAGCATGCCATCTCATCTTAGAGTAGAATGGAAACAAAGCCTATGTACTCCAGTCTTGATACACAAATTACACCATACCAGTGGCGCGTAAAAGAGAAAGAAGTCAGCGAAGGCACCACAGGCAAAATGCATTGAGTTTCCTCTCACTTTCACACTGTGCATCACAAGCTTGTCTCCCAAACGGGGAAGAAAGGTTTGTCAAGCGCATCACGGTGGGGAGAGTAAAACCCCTTCGAGCCCCTGGGAAGATAGAAGGTGACATTTGTATGTAAATTGAGACAGGTACTCAGGCTGACAGGAAAAAGAGTGGGCAACATTACATTTTATTTTCTTTTATAAGAAATGGAAGATATAGTTGTTTCTTTAGGACTTTTTTTGTGGAGAAGGATGACTGTAAAGAGGAAGTTGGAAGTACACAGTTTTATTTAGATGTGCTATTGTCTCACCTGCATCAACAGAAACACTGACATTACAGAACTTTGACAATGTTGAATTTAATAAAGACCTCTATCTACCCACCACAGAGTTGTCTAGGGGGTTTAGGATAGATTGACAGCATGTTATTGTCTATGCTAAATGTCTAGTTAGTCTGTGGGTTTATTTTGAAAATTGGGTTCTTATACTTTTATATATTCTGTAGTTCAGATTATTTGGGTGGGGCAAAAAAAAAAATAAAAAAATTATCCTTTCTAAAATGGCTCTAGCACCTGGATTGGCTGGACCCCTAATTAACTCTAAAGTCTCACTGAGAAGATAATCCTGATTAAAAAGCGACGGAGGCTGGGAGAAGAATGACAACATGGCAATCAGTGACACCAGCCATGTTTGGGGAGATTATCTTTGGTAGAGGGTGGGGAGGTTACCCCCCTGGCTGATGTCACCCTTTTGTTAAAGGATCAAGTCCATGGCACAATAATAGATATTGAGATTTTATCTAAATATATTTTGTATTTTTATGTCTTTTTTATGTTAATCTAATAGTGTTTGATGTTTTGACACAGAGTAGATGGTAAATAACCAACAATTATTTATTGTAAGTTTTGAGATAAAATAAAAATTCTGTCATTTGGCTTGGCTCTGAATATGCTGACCAGGTGGTCGGTAGACAAAGGCACACCCAGTTTGGTATCTAGGCCAGGTTTTAATAAATGGCAAGAGAGTCATTAACCCCCTCACCACAGGGGGTTGATGAGTGTTTCCACGTTTAGTTCCATCTTATTCTTCTAAAAGTCTCTTAGATGTCACACTCTGTATTAAACATTAGATGATGAACATTCTTATTGGTATTAAAATGAAAATCCAACACAAATGAGTGTGACTGTAACCCTTTTGTGTCTGCTTTAGCTTTATCTCTGCCATAGCATTTTAACTGCAGTCATGTTTTGTCCAACAAAGTGTCCTGGGCTATGAACTGTTCAGTACAGTTGTGTTCCGACCAGTTTGAATGTAAAATGGAAGTGGTCAGAGATGTAAAGTGGTAGTAGGTAGTGTAAGAAAGAATTGGGCAAGCACAGTGGTGGTAAATGGATTTCTAAATGGAAATAATTCAGTCTATTATCAGAGTCTGGCTTTGCTGTTGATGCAGGGAGATTGTGTTGACACAGTGGGGAAACAAGGAGTTAGTGTGCCTATGATTATACTTATAGCCAACAAGTGGGAACCATCAAACAAAGCCTTTTAGAGATGGGGAGATGACATATACCATGCACAGCAAATGGACAGCAGTGTGAAAGAGAGTTGAAAAAATGTTACTTACCCAAAGCCAACCTAGTTAAGAAATGCAATGCATATTTTCATAACTTATTGTTTTGAAATCCTTCTATGAAAAAAAGTTAATTTTGCATAAACATATTTAGATGTTTAATTGTAATGACAAACCGGGAGCGTCCTTGAGAAAAAGACACCATCTGTGGTATCTGCATGCTCATTACACATCATTCTAAATAAGTGTCAACTTCAAAGTTAAAATGTGAGCACAAAGATAAGTTAAAGGGAGGAAAGACTGCTTTCTGTAAACTGCCCTGAGTCTTTTGAGTCTCAGGATCTGTGGAGATACAATCTATCCTCCCCCTAAGGCAGCCCCTGTGACATTTGTCTTCCTAAAGCCCCCAATATGTATTCTCAACAGGGTAGAGATGGGGTTAAAACATGAGGACAGAAGGCAGGACAAAAACGGGTCTGGCATGGAAATAGGGACTGCTCTTCACAGACCCACTGTGCTTGCCCTTGGGTTACTGTAGTGCAAAACGAAGGAGAGACAAACAAAGAAACCAGAAGAGAGAGGGAGAGGCTTGGATGTGTTAAGGGAGAGCAGACAGGAGGAAAATGTAGACTGTAGCTTAGTAACAGGAGGTAGATGGAGAGCAGAGGGTCTTCCATTTTCATGGAGATAAAGGAGCACTAATGAATTTGAACCAGTGCCCTCCAGGGATATACCATAAGGGCAAAAGTAGGAAGGAGCAGATTGGGGTTTAGTGGCTTTTTCAACTACAGCCAAACTCTCTTTTAGACACGCAGGGGTGCTCCCAATTCTGCAATCGCTAAGATGGCCGTTGCCTCGCTTGCCAACTGCCATGGTCGAGGTCTGCGCCAGGCCTGGAAGAGGATTTGATGCCAGAGATCTGCCTGATTGGCCAGACTAGAACAAATTTCTCAGCCAACAACATCATTTATCTGCCTATCTAACTCAGTTTTAGTGATCTTGTTAGCACAGCTCTGGGTGTGTGAACGGGTTGATAGCAGTTAAACAGTATGAGCTACAGTGTTCTGTGGTGAAGTGTAGTGAAGCTGTGCATGCAATGTTGTTTTTTTTTTCTGTGGACAGACTAAAGACTGCTGAGTCTCACTGTAAAATGCTTTTGTGGTAATATGACATGCTTTGGCAAGGAATAACAACAGGAACTCAGAGCTTTTGCATGGATCTGTTGTTTCCACACTGAAAAAGTACACCTGAAACACTGACTTACAGCCTGGGCAAGCTCATGTTTAGCATGTTCTTTGCAGCATTGAAACACTGACTGTGTCCTAAGAGTACATCTGCATACCTTATCTATCATTTTTACAGCGTGTTGTTTTACCACACCGAGAGACCAACCACTGCTTATGGCATCTACCCCCATATGGAGGTAATGGTTTGTTCCCCAGGCTGTGAACCTTTCCAGTTAATAATGAAGTGGGCCCCTCCATTGTAAATCACAGAGGGGTCTTGTTTGGCCGACGCCTTTTACAGAATTGCATGGGAACAGCATGTGCTTCTCAGGTCGGTCAGTCTTTATTGAAGACAGACAGAAAAAAAGTAGCTTTTTTGATTTAATGATGGATGGTGGCCTTTGCCTCTGTTTGTGTCAGATGGTATCTGAATATTAAAGAAAGGCGAGACATGAGCTTGAGGTCATCTCTTTATGTTAAGCCAGAGGCAGTTTGTTATCCTTATAGGTTATTTAGGGAAAGGGGGGGGTTGTGTTAAAAACAAAAAACCTTTGACCTTTTGCTGCATTGTTTCAAAGGCTGTTGTTATTCAAAGGCCATTGAAATTGGTAAAAAAAAAAGGTTAAAGGAGATATTACTTTAATCTTCAAAGAGCTGGCATATATATATATATATATATATATAGACTGTAACTACATTTTCAACCTGATTATTAGATATTTACACAACATTTTCCCCAGAGCAGCTAGCATTGATGTTTGAAAAAAAACATTGTAATGCTTAAATCATAAAAAAACGAGAGTAAGAACAGAATGAAACAGGGGACAAACAGTAAATATAACCTAATAACAAACTCGGTCAGGCCTTTTATGTATTATTTGTAGTAGTGTGATAAGGTAGGGAATACATGCTTGGAAGAGAGTTAAGAAGTTGTTTTCTTCTGTGTACAATGAACAGTGATTTTAACATATTTGGAAGAAATTTCAAGTGTAACAATTTTTCTAAATTGCCTCTTGCGTCACTGACAGCCGACCTTAAGCCTTTGAGGTGGAGTGGAGTTGAACGTAGTATGTTTAAAAAAAGAAGCCAGGAGGAACCTTGAGGAACCTGGGCTGTTCTTTGAAGTCAGCTATTTTCCTTCTCTTCCAAGTTCGTCACCTACTTCAAAGTGGGAATTTCACACAAAATGTTCTGATCCCCCCTCTCTTTTGTGTAGAATTTACAGCATATAAAACAGGTCTGGGGAGACTTTGTCATAAGGTATCAGTAACCAACGATGACTCTGTGAGTGTGTTGGAGTGTGTGTATTGTTGTGCTGCTGACATTTTGCAGAGTCTATATGCCTGTGTGTGGTTTTGTGTATAGCTGTAGAAAGAGGCCTGCAGATGATGTTCCATGGTGGTCCCAGACTTTGCTTTTGTTAACGAGATGGAATCCAGAGTTTGTCAGCTGTGCGTTGACTCCCGGTTAGATAGGTCTGACCCCTGTGGTTTATGGTTAAATAGGAGCATTTGTGCATGGTTGATGAGTAAGAACCTTCATTGGTGGAGTCTGATTCTTGCTAAAAATAAATGGCTAAAACCACCATATCTGTTTCAAATTTACATTCCAAATCTGTGAAAACCAAATATCCATCATGCACAACACAACTTCCTGTGTGCTGATGACTTTGATGTGAAAGAGATTAAAAACATGCTCTGGGAAACATGGTAACGGTACCACATGAAATGAGTTCTTGCTTGTGTGTCCTCAGTTCATTCATATTTATTTTGGAAACTTTTTGTGATTATTAGTCTGTTCAAGTACCTTTTAATTTTGTCAGCCATTATTGGATTCTGAACCTGCACTTGATGCTTTATAATAGCTGAAGCCGGCCCTAGCACAAAGGCTGTAAACAGATGAATGTGTCTTCCCCACTTACCATTGCAGCATTGCCTCTGTGTGCGTTTGCACATATGCCCACACATATTATGCAGACTGTCTTTGTGTATCTGTATGCATCTTCATACAGTTAATAACAGTATTGTTTTATCCACATTGTACCGTACACATTTGTATGTGTGATTGCGGACGTCAGTGAGGTGGCTCTCCAACCGTAAGAGGTGAACAATGGAAATGTGTGGCCCATTCATCTGTTGAGATCAGAAGGGAGACTCAGTTTGGGGCAAGCTATCCATCAACTTCCTGTACAGCCTTGCATGTGATTATGGTCCATCACCTTCCGCTCTTTCTATACCCCATTTTCGCTTACAATGTACGCCACCTATTTCCTTCACAACCACAAACACACATCTTCGGAAGGTGACTCTGTCACTTGGTTTCAATTTAACTGCAGGCCAAACAACATTGTAATTGACTCTTGAATAACAAACAGGAGGACACTTTGCCCTTCCATAACCACACAAGATGTAACAATTTAAAATATTTTTCACTTTTGACACTGTGGATTAGATTTGATATGGTGAAGATGTTTTTAAGAGATCAAATTATAGCCCACCAGCATTCAGTGCACTCCAAAGTAACCCCCGATGAAGCCAATTTGCACTTTGGCTTTGAGTAGCGGCCAAATGCACGAGATATTTTTACCCAGAGTCCATGATCTCGCTTGATCTGAGTTGGTGCAGGTCATTAGCTGAAGCGATTGCATGCACTTGACCTGCTGGTGCAAGCGGCGTGGGCATACAACACTGGGAGCTGAAACAGGAGGTAGGGATGAAGGGAAGGACAGTGAAGACTGTAGAGATGTGTATGTGGGTGGAGGAAGGAGGAGGGGTGGGTACATGGATTCCTCTGAGAACACGGCTGCCAGTTCTGTCAGGGAAGAGACTAGAGAGGGAAGAAGAGAGTGCGTGAAAACACGAGAGGATGCTTGTGTGTGAGAGAAGGCGAGTGTGAGACAAGAGGAAGTAACAAAGAGTCATTATTTAAGCAATACTGACCAGTTAGTGGAAAGATGAAACTGCAGCTACTTTGATGAGCCTAATATATTGACCTTATCATTTGATGCAGGTCTCATCAGATATTAATGATGCTCAACTTTGCCAGTGGGCAATTGTGCACCCTTCTGAGATTAGCATGTCAGCATATTGCAGGGTGGAGGAGTGGAGGCGCTAGAAGGACATGGCCCAATACCTCACAAAGCCGCCCCCTCTCACACTTTTTTCCCTGCAGAAATCTGTCCCATCGCTCACCACTGAAGGATGAAACAATATGAATGAAAAGATCTACAGTTGTAATCTTTCCTCATAACCTATTGAGTGACAAAAGCTTTCCCCCTCATTTCAGGCCTAATGTTTTACATCTGCCCATTTTTACCTCGGCGGTGCCTTCGTGCCTACTGTGCTTTGACTGCAGTTGCTGCCTTTGGATGACCTCTGCGGTGGGTGAAAAGGCCACAGATGAAAATAGTATCAGCTGATAAAGGCAACAGGTGATCTGCTGTGCTATATGCAGCTGAAGCAAGATTTTGTTTCTTTTAGCCAGTCGTGCCTGATTCCGAAGTTGCATTTGGACTAGAATGGGTCTCTCCCATTCTGTTTTAAGTTTTCTCCCAAGTAAACATGGCAACATTGTGTGTTATCTATTGCCTTGTCAGTACATGCTTTTTTATCATTTGCTGGAGTTATGTTATGCAGGGTTGTAGTGTTGTTGACACCAGGTGAATTATCTTCTTTTCTGCTTTTATCTCTTAGCACAACCTGACTCATGACTTGGCACTCCACAAGAAATCAAATGACAACCCTTGATGTTAACTTTACTTTCTGCATTCCTGCCAGCAAATGTCAGCAAACCTTTCATTTGACACCATATACCCCCCCCCCCTCTTCTCACTCTCTTCTGTCGTGAATTGGTATGTTTTTGGTTACCAAGAAAGTTACAGTGTGTTGGCTAATAGTTTGAAGATCCTCTGTGTTTGTGTCAGTCCCGTCACTGATGATGTACACCGGCACACTGGCAGGTACTGTCACCTGGTACTGTCATCTTGCCCTTCAGACGTCGGCTCAGATTTCATGGCAGGGCGCTATTTTGACAAAGAGGGATTTTACACTGTTGAAGTCAGTCCCTCTGAGAAGACCGGTGATTGGATTAACATTGTGACATTGCTGTTGATGTCTTTGGGAGGACGGTGAAATGCTTTTGAAGACGCCTACTGTAAACAGCTGTTGAGAAAAGTGTGGCGGCATTTTCTGATGCTAACCTTGATATGTTTTACACCCAAATTTACCGCATATTAAAAGACTTGTTGTGGCCTACAACATTGTACTACAGCATCCATGGTGAGATACCCCCCTTACTGCTATTCATGTGGCCATATTATTTAGTGTGGTCCCCCAGCTGTCGAATTTAGGCTCCAACCACTGTCACATGTTCTTCAGATGTAGGTCTTCAAGGGTTGTAAATTATTGAGTCAGGCCTGGATCACAGACCAGACTTGAGTAAGATGTTTTGTTTTGTTCTATTCAGAGCTGTGGGTGTCTAAACCTGGATATATTTAAACCCTACAGTCTGCACATACAGTTACTTCAAAGCTGTATACAGCCTGACAGCTATTGCAGCCACAGTCCCCATGGGCTGTAGTATTGTTCTGACATTGTCAAAAACTCTGTCTCCATTTCTTTTATTTACGTAGGAAGATTTGCAGAGGATATGGACTTTTGTAAGCACATTTATCCAGTTCCATACAATACCTCCTGGGAGTATATATATATATATATATATATATATATATATATATATATATATATATATATATATAATGTGTGTGTGTGTATGTATACTGTGTTTTTAGTATGTTTTTTTCCCCCTCCATGTGAAAGTTTATTTTTCTAACATTCTCACGGGGAATGTTGAAGGATGGTTACCTCAGAATGTGGTAAACAAAAAAAAAAAAAAGTAACCCCTGATTTCCTCTGGGTCCAGCTGTGTCACGTTACAGCAGCGTCACGGCCTATGAGGCTGATCTCGGCCACTCTATGCAGGACTCGTGTTTCCACCAGAATCACCGCAGGACATGGTAGAAGTATCCCAGGACCGGCGCTGTGCTCTGCAAGAAATATGCACCGGGTCTATTTTTGACAGGCGAGCTTTCATTGCAGTGTCTACCAACATAAAGCAGATGAGACGGTCAGGAAATTGGACACATTGAAGTAAAATTTCAAAATAAAACACCTGCCAGAGGCTCCTAATTGTATAAAATGAAAATGTGATGTCAACAACAAATACATTGAAGTGTGAGCTACTACTACTACTACTACTACTACTGCGTATTACTAATAATGTTAATAAAAATGTAGCCACAGCCACAGGTATTTCATATATATTGGATATATTTTTAAATTTTTTCTTTTATCAGCCCGTTGTGTTGGCTGATATGCTCTTTTTTTCCCTGCCATGATTTACTTCCACTTGAACTTCACAGCACCTCCGTGTTCTTGGAGATACTGCTGTCCACACTGACAAAACATTTTTTTTTATGTAATACTATTAAGGTTAACTGTCACAATTTTTATTTTCTGATTGTAAGTAAAGAAGGCCTATTTTATGTATGTTTGAAGGACAAAATTAATAATAAATGACCAAATCAAGAGATATGATATACAGGGTGTCCCAAATAATGTACATAATTTTACATGTTCTTATGTGGGGTTACTACATGGTAAAGGGAAATGATATTTAATAGGATTTATTTTGGACATAAATTGATTTATTCTACTAATTTCTGAAAATTCTTGAGGATGGTAGTTTTGTTATAATGTTAAGATATAAAATAATATCAAATCTGCTGACCTGTTGGTGCATGTTAATGAAACCTTATAACAAATGTACGTTGCATTCACATTTGATTGAATTTGGCCATACTTCAAAACAACGCATGCCCTTCCTGTTACAGTAAATAGCATATCTATTCCTGAAAGTAGAACAAGAAAAGTGATTGTGTTTTTTTTAGCTGTAAGATCAAACACATTTTAAACCAATTAATTAGGTGATGAAATTGTCAGTTTTTTGGGACATCCTGTATATTACAGACTGCTTTTCAAATTCTCCCAGTGTGGATTGAAGCCTTGCAGATGACTGAGCTAAACCCCATCGGAGATGTAGCATAGCACAGCTGCTTTTGGTGGAAATCTGGGTTAACTCTGGACTATACAGTAACACAACAAAGCACTCAACACAACCACTTTAGGGTTACTTAAAGACATGTGGGCTGTGTTTTCATAGGATGCCCAGTGACATTTACTGCCCTTAATCCTAGAATAACTTTGTTTTACCCACTGATTTGGTATTTAAAAAAAAAAAGGCTTTACAATGAACACAACATGTCATCACAGTTTATTGCAAGTCATCAACTAGCATTGTTTTGCATAGAAAAGTACATTTACAGTAAAAGAACAGTGAGATTCAAGCACTGAATAACACCCTGGATGATGAGATCCTTCCACAGTCAGAACAAAAGGAGGATTCGTCTTTTAGACTTATGGACCTTTGATCTACGTGTTGAACCAGTGTTACTTCATTTCCACCACGTACAAAGAATACAAAAAGAAGAGCTGCTCCAGAAACTATATGGCGCCACATCCCCCTGGCCCGTTTGATGTCCACATCTGGCCCAAAAACTTCACAATATAAAGCATTCAACACTTTAGGGTTACTTAAAGGGGACATATGTCCATATTCCACCAGTTACCACAGTTCTCTGGTGTCTCAGTGACCTGTCTGTCACATGCTTTGGTCAAAATACCACATGGATGCAGAGATACAGCAGCCTCTTCAACCTGGACAAACAGAACTTTTTACAACACTTGGTTTTAGTGATTTATGCTTTTATGCAAATGAGCCAGAGCTGACTCCACCCCTCTCATCTGCATTCTACTGAGAGGAAGAAGAGAAAGAATCAGAAGAGGAGAAAGAAATGGAACCTGAAAAAGTTAACGCAGAGAAAAAGAGACAAAGACACTGATGAACTAAAATGATTTGGAGAGAATCAAAGTGGACAGAGTGCTGAGTTTTACAGCCCTGGTGCCTTCAGGTTCTGGTCTATTAACAGCCCCGGTGCACATTCAGGTGCAGTTTATCTGGCCAGATGAGCCATGACACCATGGTCACGCTGCCTGTCCCATCAACCCGGGTCAGACCAACCACGGACCCGGATGCACACACAGTGACCAGGGCTCAGACCCCAACACTGGGACTATGATAGAGCAGAGGTCTTCAACCTTGGTCCTCCAGAGCTACTGTCCTGCATGTCATCCTGCCTCAACACACCTGGTTCAAAGTAGTGGGTCGTTATTTGGCTTCAGCAGAGCTTGATAACGAGCTGATAATTTGAGTTTTTGTGTTGGAGCAGGGTGACATCTGAAACATGTAGGCCATGAGGACCAGGGTTTAAGACCCCTGCGATAGAGACTAATGGTGGATCTGTGACTCCAAGCAGAGGTGTCTGTGACCAGTAGGTGGGGTTAGCTGAGCTGGTGGGGTGGGGTATTCAAATGAATCTATGCATACGAAGCATAGAAAATCTAAAACAGAGTGTTTTCATCCCCCTCCAACAAGAAAAGGATCAGGAAAAAAGGAGAGTGGATGTTTTTTGTTCATAATTTAAGGATCTCCTCACACACAGACAACATATATTTGCATTGTAAAAACATTAAAAGATGCATTTTTCATGATATGTTCGCTTTAAAGACATGTGGGCTGTTTTTGTTGTAGGATGCCCAGTGACATTTATTGCCTTCAATCCTAGAATAAGTTTTTTTTTTACCCACCACTAGAGCCAACATGCAATTTTGGTCATTTGTACCCGAAAAATATCTTTACAATGAACACAACATCTCAGTTTATTGTAAGTCATCAAATAGTGTTGTTTTGCATAGAAAAGTACATTTACGGTGAAAGAACAGTGACACTTGAGCACTGTTGGAGATGAAGGCTGAAATATTTTCGGAACCGTTAAAAAAGTCAGAAAGAGGAGAGAAAATAGTTTATATATATATATATATATATATATATATATATATATATATATATATACATGTATATATGCCTTTGTTGACCTCAATGTCACAGTGTGTTCTTTTAAGAAAATACCAAAAGAATGTGAGGAATGATGGGGAATTCTGAATAAATATATTTTTTTATATACCCTGGAGTCATAATGTTTTAATTTGGCTCAGGACACTTGTCGGTTGTGAAATTTCCATGGCTGTGTAAAAAAAAACAACACATTTAGCGTAATTGCACCTTTCTTGTAGGCCTCTTTTTAAGGGAAGGTATTGATTTTCTCTCCGTTTCTGTCTCTCTTCAGTTCTGCTCTTTGTTTTTCTTCTCCTCTGGTTTTCCTTTTTTTCACTTTTACATTCCTCAGCTGGAGCACTCGTTTTCATACTCCTCTCCTGCTCCCCTGGTCTCCTCCATCGCTTTCAACTCTCTTTCATGGATGGCGCTCAAGTGGAAAAATAGTAACAAGAATGCAGTTTGATTACAGTAGCCAAAATAATGCTCACCTAAATGACACTGAAAGCTCAGTTGCCAGGCAGCCGACCGTCCATTCTATGTTGTAGCTGAGACGAGTTATCAGATCAGAAAAACAAAGAGAGATTTCATACTTTGGGGGTGAAAAAAAAACAAGAAAAAAATATATATCTATATACTTGTGGATGTGATTCACTGTGTTGATTGGTTGAAGGGTGCAATGGCAGCTTCATAGCATGTGGGAAGAGTCCTACAGATGGCTTCCTGTCTGAAATTGGAGACCAGAGCGTGGAAAACACAAACACACACACACAC
This sequence comes from Siphamia tubifer, assembly GCA_020466265.1. Taxonomy (NCBI): domain Eukaryota; kingdom Metazoa; phylum Chordata; class Actinopteri; order Kurtiformes; family Apogonidae; genus Siphamia; species Siphamia tubifer. The sequence goes on from CM035786.1 coordinate 18,812,891, forward strand.
ACACACACACACACACATACACACACTCACGTCTCATGAGGACCAAGTTTGTAATCATCACTTGTCAGTGAAGTAGCCATTGGGTAGAGTGTAAACACATCTTAAAAAAAAATAAAATAAAAAAATAGAACATGTAAAGATATCTTTTTTAAAAATAAAATAAATACAAAGAATTACATTTAAGAAAAATATTTTTAAAATAAGTTAAACAATAAAATGTAATTTAATAAAAAAAAAAATATTGTTAGTAATAATAATACTACTAACAGAAAAAAAATAATTAATTGGGGAAAAAAGCCTTTGAAAAATACATGTTTTCCCATTCCACCTGTTTCCCTCATGTAATGTAATGTGTTTACAGAGGACATCATTTGCATACTTCACACAGATTGCACCTACATTTATATTTAACTCTCATGGGGACCTGAATTTTGGTCCCCATGGTGTCAGAATTACCCATTGTGTGACTGTGTAAACCCTGTGTAATCCCCATAAAGATAGGAACACACACACACATATACACACACACACACACACACACACACACACAGACACGCGCGCATGCATAGTAGATTCATGTAATTGAAAATGTACATGTAAGGCATAATACGGTTTAATACGGCAGGTTTAATACGTATTGGCTGAAACATGCTGTGTTTGCTCCCTACTGTTTAACTTATTAGGATTTGTCCTTCATCATCAATAACCAAACAGCATTTGAATCCAGATCTCAGATAATATTACACTGATCAAAGAGCAGCAACTTTGTGGCCACTGCTGTCTATTTAAGCTTTTGTTTTAGAAGAAAATGTGTTTTTTTTTTTTACATCTTGTTTGATGCTTTACAAAGGTGCTGGCAGTCTTTAAACTTGAATTATTTATTTTAAGTGATGGCCACACAGAACTTTAATGTAAAAAAAATGATGAAATATTATATCAGAGTGTTGCAGAGAATTAAGATGAATGCAGAATTCACTGAATCAGAACTTTACATGGAGTCTCCAGTGTTGGAGATGGTCTTATTTATTTAATATTTAAGCCTCCACAAACCTGTAATGTATTCTTTTTTTTGTTGCTGGAGGGATTAGTTACCTGTGGTGTGTTGTATTGTGTACGTCTGGTTTGGTTTTCATAGTGGAATTGCACATCTATCAACTGTTGAATGTAAAGTGGACACTGAGTGCTGCCAGTGTAACACTGGTTTTATTTCTTTTTTTGTTCGTCTAAATTTTCAGCCTGTTAGGATTTTTAAAATGTTTTTATTTGAATAGAGAATTAATTTGCAAGTTTGAATTGACAGTGTGTAGTCATTGCACTTTTGTGTTGAGTTTAATGGTGTGTCACTGTTAATTTTCTTTTTTTTTCTTTCTTCTTCTTTCCACTGTGAATGTTGGAGAAACATGTCAATAAGCATATGTGTGTTTGTTGGATGATTTTCTCAATTTCCTTATATCTGACTCTTTCAGACTTGGGCTTTGTTACTTGCTTTAGGGATGGTGGCCAAATTTCAACGAATAAATATGAAAGCCATTGTGATAGGTTTGTCAATTATGACATTTTCATTGGAAGAAAAGGAACCATATAACATAATTACTGGAGTATATCCTTTTGTCAGGGTTACAGTGTTTGGCCAGTGAGTGTAAGACAATATTAAAGCTACACCATGATATAAATTTGAAGTCATCATGTGGTATATGCACCATTGCATATAGTTTTTACAACCCGTCATACGTTTAACCCTCTATGGAACCATGTCATTTATAAATGATGCTTAAAAACGGCTTTAACAAAATAACACAAACCTCTAACCAATCATATTATATCATAAATGTATCACCTAAAATCCTTTCTATCCAAAAAATCAAATATTTAAAATCCTGATGTCATGTGTTGTAACAATGACACCTTTAAATTTTTGTTTTACAGAGGAATGTTTTGTGATATAACATTAGATTCTGTTCTGATCGAATAAAAGTGTTTAGCGTTTGTGCATATTTCTGATGTAATTCAGGCTTTACAAGAAAAAGAGAAACAAAATATAAAAAAATATTGTATTAACAGCATTGTGATACATTACAAGATATTGTATCATGATCCAAGTATTGTGATCTGTATCATATCAGCCATATTCTTGCCAATACACATCCTTAATCTTAACACAGATCAGTTGTGTGTGAGAGGATGCACCACTCTTGTTTAATTTAAATGCTTACCAGAGAAAGTCTGTCTAGTTCAGGGGTGTCAAACTCATTTTAGTTCAGGGCCACATTCAACCTAAAATGGTATAAAATGGGCTGGACCAGTCAAATAATAGGAATGATAGGATAAAAACATAGAAATGATGTCAACTCCAAAGGGTTTTCTTTGGTTTTGAGTAAAAATAGTAAAATTCTATTATGAAAATGAACTGTACTTGAACATAAATGAACAAATATTAAAAACCTGAAAATTCTTAAGAAAAATACATACAATATTAACAATATTGTGCTTTAGTTTATCATTTATACATGTGCATCACAACTTAAAGATAACAGTGGATTTACAAATACACAAAACATTTAGAATTCTTCACAATTTTGGTAAAGTTCCACATACATTTCAGGTAATTCACATATTTTTGTAATAGCCTAGTCTTTTTTTATTATTAGTTCCCCCTTTTTCCACTAAAACAAATAAGTAAATGAGCATTTTTAATAATTTGTTATACCAGTTATTATGATTATGGTCTGATCTATTTAAAATTTAATCGATTATTATCTTCTGTGTAAATTTTGACAAATTCATCCCAGGGGCCATTTTGGACCCATTGGAAGGATGATTTTAGCCCCTGGGTCTAGTGTCTGGTGTAGTGATGACATCTTAAAATTGTAAAGTGGATATCTGGATGTGGTAGGAGTAGTTAAATAATCAAAGATTCAGGTCGAGCCCCAAAAACCAACTGGAGACAACCTTCAAACAGGTTTCATCATTTTATACACAACAATACACGCTTTTTGAGTTGATGCCTTGTGGGAAATTCTGATCTGTCTCACATATCCATCCTGTCTGTGTCTAATTGTTTATGTTTTTCTGATGCTCTGTTGAATCTATTTTCCAGCCATATTTGACCTGTTTTTTTATCCGACCACCACCACAGGTTCATGTCCATTTATTGCTGTGCACAGTGAGCGCATATTTTAATGTAAACAGCCTCGAGATTGTTGACCTCACGTCACTCAGGCGCTCTTGTACAAGTAGGTACATGTACAAACTGTATGTTATCCCCCTTGTATTTCAATGAGCACACCATACGCCTCTGAATTTCAGCACACATGTTGTAATGTCACCTACTTTTCAAGAATATGCATGGATACACACTGCATACACGGTCTAATGAGTATGTACACATACTCATATACTGCAGTACCCCGTCTCCTACTGTACAGTACTATAAATACGCTCATTTGCACACATCAGCTTGACACGTGTATTTAGTGTGTTTGTGTGGGGGAGAGTTAGTGAGCGGGAGTCAGGAAGTCATTCAGGGGCCCTCAAGTCTGGAGGAATGTAGAATAAGGGGGATGGGAGAACAAGGTTCGGTCTGACAGAGGGAGAGGGAGAGAGACTTGGAAAGAGGGGTGTGGTCCTCCGAAGTGGAGGACACACACACACACACACACATGTACACACTACAGCCTACTATATTTTTACAGTATGAATAGGCTTTCACAGATGTTCACTGTTTATATGGCCCTCATCAGCTCCAATTCAACCCTCCCTTTGAGCAGCTGTGCCACACACACACACACACACACACACACACACACACTAGCAGCGTGCACAGACACACACACACTTTACTAACAGGCTGGAACTTGCTATTTTTAGTCGCAGCCTCGGGTGAGGAGGAAGCAAAGAGTGTAGCAACAGGCAGGATTTATTCTTTTATCAAGAAAAAGAATTTGCATTTTTCTAAGTTAAGCCAACACCTTCATCCTTTTTCTTCCTTTTCCTCCCTGCCTGGATCTACTCTTCATCCCTGTGTTAAGCACCAGACTTCCCTGTCTTGGAAAATCCATGCAACAACTTTTAAATCAGTGATCTAAGACGGCGCTCACTCCTAGAATATCAGTGTTTAGCGCCCCCCCCCCATTGTCTTATTCAACATTTAGAATTATTAGGGTTAAACCAGTTAAAGAAGTGACATTAAAAGCATGAAAATTAAATATCCACATAGATGTGCTTCATACAGGATAAAATCTAGAAGCCTTCAAGTGATGATGGATCGGTGAATATAAACAGAATTATGATGGCTCATATTTTTACAGTCTTCAGAGACACAGCTAGTGTACTAAATAATTCCATGTAATCAGAGAAGTCATTTCACTGGCAGACTGGGGGTAAATATCAATACACTATAGGAAAATGTGTAGATATGTTTTTATTTTTTTTTAATGCGTTACTAGTGCTATATGATGTGATTAAGATATAATATCCCAGTTATTTACTATAAATATCACAATATAGCAAATTTCCTTTAATAATTTAGATAAAATGACCACATACAAAGCCTTATTTTAGAATAAATAAGAATAAATGATCTACTTGCTTCATCTGCTTCATGTAGCACATATGCATAGGATGAGCAAAGTCTGTTTTTTTATTCAAATTAACTGAGTAGTAGTTCTGCTATCTTGTTCTTTATTGTACCTGAAGATACAGTAAAAATGCTCTTTCAGCGAACATCCTTGCTATATCATAACACGAGCCCCTTTGAATCTGCATCCAAACTACTTTTTAAACTATAAGTTTTCATTACAAATGCAGCCTTTGTCGTTTTCAGACAGGAAATGGATTGAATAAATGCAAAGGTGAAAAAAAACAAAACATATCCCACTAAATTATGGAGATGTCGAAATGTGCAGGACTAGTACTTTCACAGGATTGTTATGTTTCTGAATTAGCTGTGGATTTTTTTTTTCTACAATTCGCAAACATGGCTGATTCACATGAGATTACGATCAGTGACGACCTAAACAATTATCACCATTTACCAGAGGTTCACAGGTAATACTCGCCTCAAATGAAGAGGGCTTAAGAGGTACTTATCTCATGTTTGTCTCTTTTTATAGAACACTCATGCAAATATAAGTGTGATGAAAGGTGAAATACAACATTTGCGATGCTTTCTATTTGTGCTTTTGAAAAATCATCAAAACATTTTCCCTCATTTACTAGGACTGTTGCATCAGGGCTGCACGATATTTTTTTTTTTAGCTCTGCGATATATATTTGCGATATGGAAAAACTAGTCAGGGGTATACTGTATATAACGGCAGTGCGGCACTGATGCAAATAGTCAAACAAATTAGTTGTCAACACAGAACGTACGTCTCGGTATCATCCATCTGGTAGCCGAAATAATAAAATAAACCAAAAAATTTAAAATAAAATGAATAAATAAATAATAAATTCAAATAAATAAGTAAAATACATACACACATAAATAAAAAAAGACAAATGAATACAAAATAATACAAAAAAATCTAAATAATTGCAGGACCTGCGATGTGACTATTGTGCACACGTACATTGCGACGCCAATTAGAGCTGCACTCTAAATGGCAAGAGTTAAGTGTGATTATCTCTCACACTATTAACATGTGCATCGCTCTGATCCACGTATGTCTTTTCATACCCAAACTATGTCCAAGCGACACAAGTATCAAGACTCCTGTTTATTACCCTCCTCTGTGGTACATTCACTGTCCTCTGTTTGATGGTTTTGCCTTCATGTAAATTTCATGCTCGCATTCTGTGTCATGTAAGAACTTCATCCATGCAATAAACAATAGGACGTAATATGAAACAATGAAAGACATCAACATCAGACGTTTCTATATTCAAAGCGACTGTAGGTTTGTAGCCTTACATTGTGAAATATTATCATCTGCACAGCCAGTCGTACTGTAATATGACTTGAGCTGAAGTGTGTAATAATACTCTGCTATTAAAAAAGAGAGATTTGTGCAATAGTGCTTGTCAGGGTGTGTTATGCCTTGCAGCAGCTAAAATGAACAAACCTCACCAGGAAGGTTTGTATTGTATGAGTACTTTAAGTGTAGTCTGTTCTGTAAAGGAAAGGAGTTTCATATTTCAAAGGGCTGTATGAGTTTGTTTCTTCGTGGATCTGTGATGACATCGCAATGTACGTGTGCGCAATAGTCACATGATAGGTCCTGCAATGTAAGAGACGAATGAGCTCAATATTTTCTCATGTAATTTTAATAGAACCTGACACACACTGAGCACATCAGTCATTCTGAAATAGTTTGGAGTGAGTCACTGGGAGCAAGACTGAAAAATGAGCGACCAACAAGAGAAAATCACCCCAAACCAACAAGAGAAAATCACCCCAAACCATTAAAAGAAAATCACCCAAAACCAACACGAGAAAATCACCCCAAACCAACAAGAGAAAATACCCAAAACAAACAAGAGAAAATACCCAAAACCAACAAGAGTAAATCACCAAAATCATGGCCAGAAAGAAAAGCAACATTAGTTATGTGGAATAATGTATTTTCCTATGTATTTATTTATTTTTATTTTTATTATTATTTTTATTTATTTTTATATAAATTTTCTTCTTTCTTTTTAAATGTTCAATTAATCAATTAATTTTTATTTATTTTATTATTTGTAATTGATTTATTAATTAATGTATTGTTATTGAATTAAATACATTTATTTATTTTATTATTTCCGCTACAAGAAGGATGATACTGAAACATGTTTTGTGTCGACCACTAATCTGTTTGACCATTTGTGTCGGCACCACACAGCTGTTATGAGGAATTTTTCATATCGCAATATATATTGCAGGGTTAAAAAAATTTAATTGCCATGGCAATTGTTTCTAATATCGTGCAGCCCTAGTTTTTTGTATTGTGATGACCATATGACCAAGTGTCTGTCTCAGATGTCCAGCTCCTGTGGTTTTCTCTGTAGTGGGTAAACTATTAAAGGGGTGATATTTTCTTTTTTTAAATGGAATTCTGCATTTTAAGATGTTTCCCTGTGGTCTACATAAACTATAAATACTATACTTTGACTCACTTCCCACATTCCTTTCTTAAACCCATCTTTTCAAACTGGCTTTCATTAGGCTTTTTTTTTTTCCCTGTATACATTGCTTATTTGTCTGTTGTGTAAAGCATCTTTGAGAGTCTAAAAAAGTGCTATATATCTTTGGATCTGGATTAATGAAAAATTTAGACCCAAGTAATAATAATAATAATAATAATAATAATAATAATAATAATAATAATAATAATAAATAATACTTCAAATTTCCATCTTCAATCCTATATTTGAGTAACGACACCAGAAAGGTGGTTTTGAGCACTTTAGGTTGTTGACTTTGCTGCTCTGTCCTCTTTAAGTAACAACTGAATATTTACTGTAAGCAGCTCAAAGTTTGGACATTTTCAGTATAGACAGCTGCTGGTGACAAACAATTATGGAATACTTGGAGAAACTTTCGTTGAACGTCTTGACCTTATATGTGCAAATGTCATGACATAAGTAGTTATAGATTTAACAAATGAAGCAAGAATTAAAACAGTTTGTAGAAATCCACTACATTTTTGGCCAAATTTTGAAAATTATGACCTTTATAAAATAAACTTACAAAAATTTTTTTTCCCCTCATTCTTCACTACTTACTCATCATTCTAACAAACTTCAGTTTCCATCATTTGATACCAAATAATTCCAGCTACTTAAAGGTGTCATTCCGCTGAACACCACTTTTCCACGCTCCTTTTGGAATCTGATGGGTCACCCCGACTTACCAACACATGCTGCCTTTGAAAATAGTTTGTCACCTCCACTGGCTGCATACCGCATTCACAGAAAACAACGAGTGGAGCAAGGGAGCCAGAAAAACCAGGTTCATCTGACGTCATATGGACTTTAGCGTCACCTATGTGGGGTTAAACCCATCCTTAGCATTAGTATCTACAAGAGCATTCCCTGCATGTTTTCAGAACAACGAAACCTAGCTGGATGATACTCTGGTAAAGGTAAACACATACCGAGAGGAAGGGGGGAGTGTTCCTTCACGCATTCTGAGTCAATCAGAGACCCCTCATCTCCGCATCATGTACATGTATGAGGAAGTACCGGTAAACTCTGTTGTTCGACCTCAAGTCATTTTTGTACCGTGAAAAAACAGCTGGAAACAAAATAATCTGGACGTTTTTTTTTTAAAGTAGAACCAACACACAATGTGTTCAATATCAGTGGGGAACACAACAATATTAATGAAATAACCATGGAATGACACCTTTAAGGCTCCATCTGATTGGCCAAATGGGGTAAATGAATGGGCTGATAGGTCAAGTGTTCACATCCTGAGTGTCAGTGTATGGTGCATGTGAATACATTTGCTATTCATTGCATTTCAGGCTGACTTCTGAGATGTTTTACTGCACATATTCATGTCATGAATGTGAATAGCCACTACTTTGACTGAGACTGAAGAGGACGCCCATAACCTTTGACTGACCATATATGTATCATGGTATAGCTGTGTGTGTGTTAAGATGGATGTCAAGAGTGTAACGACACTAAACTAATAATGAAATGTGTGTTTTAAGTGTTTTGAATTCCAATGAGGTTCAGATGTGTACCAACCAGAGAGGTGGGGGTTTAGGTTGAGGCAAAATAGATTTTTGGCTAATGAAAGCACATGCCTGAGACTGAATGTGGACACACACACACACACACACACACACACACACACACACACAATCACCATCATGAATATACTAGCACATGTGCACACACACTCATTCACTCACACACACTCCTGGATTCTGTAAGAAGGTTAATTGAAGGTTATACTTGTGGACTTGAAGATTCAAGGCTTTCAGCAGTAACAGGCATGGATACGTGTGTGTGCATGTGTGTGTTTCAACCCCTTTGCTTGCCATGACCTTCCCACTCCCCATTTCTTCTCTCTTTCACTCTTTCTCTTCCTCTGTCCTCATACAAAGCCCAGTCAAAATGTGCAGCCATGCAGATGCCTGCAATTTCATTAATTCAACCCACCGGCTACATTGCAGCAGCAGCGCTCTCTCTCTCTCTCTCTCTCTCTCTCTCTCTCTCTCTCTCTCTCTCCCTCCCTCTCCCCTGCCATTCTACCATATGCATAAGGCTTCTCTTAAAGGTTAATATAATCTGCCACTGCTGAGGTTAACTATCTGTGGATACACACAAAGAAATGATGTGTCAACACAGTTCTCAGCTTTGTTTTTATCTCTTCATTGATCTATTAATCTATATGTTTTAAGTAGACCACATAAGGGTCTACCTTAAATATTAGCTGACAACACTATTTTTAAACCACCATTTCAGAGCCAAGGATTGAGATGATAAAAGTTGTGAGACGAGTGTTGAAAGAACACAATTAATGACTATGTTTAGGGATATAAAAGGTTATTTAGTTTTTTTCTTATGAAAGATTATACAGTGCATGAATGTTTTTTCACTTGATAATTAGTGGACACAGTGGACACATTGCTCCTTTTTCCACTGCAGGAGGTTTTGTTATTTACTTCAGCATATTACCATTAAAATTATCTGGGAGAAAACATTTCTTTCAACCCAAAACTTTCCCTGAAAAAAACAAAACCCACATGCAGTGGTCTACATTTACATTCACTCATCTTGTTTGAGCCAGTGTGAGCCTACATCAAGTTGTCCCAAGTTCTCTCAAGTTGTCCTACAACAAGGACAACTTGAGAGAAGTGTTTCGAATAAATAATGATGGTCTTCAGCTTCTTCTTACCACTAGAGGTGTAGTGCACTTTCTTTTACCACTCCTCCTTACATCATCAAGCTGATTTTAATACATTTTCCACAGTTTTGCAATGTCGTGGAAACACAAACTACACGTATTACCAGTAATACCCAGGTATATAAAGTCCTGGATATAAAAATTGCCAGAAATGTAGTGTAGCAGTTAGCACTTGTTGTTGTTGTGAGGTGCTAACAAGGTCCTAGGTTCAATTCCAACAGCAGTGGATGGGACCTTTCTTTGCGGAGTTTGCAGGTTCTCCTCGTGTCTGCGTGGGTTTTTTCCAGGTTCTCCAGCTCCCTTCCACCATCCAAACACATGCACTGAGAGGTTAATTGGTTAATCTAAAGTGCCCATAGGTGTGAATGTGAGAGTGACTTCACCCATTGTAGCTGGATAGGCTCCATGTACGTAACCCCTTTGACCCAAGTGAGGACATAGTGGGTTCAGAAAATGACATGAGATGACAGGTTAGTGTCAAATTAGCTAATTTTGTATCAAACATATATTGTGGGATTGTTGCTAGAAAATGCAGATGTACGATTCATAGTAACCTAGTCGTTATTGGATTTTCCTCCCATAATAGAGAGGGCTTTGGTTGGCTTTGCTGATTTCTACCTGACATATGCAATGGGTATCAAGATACTGCAGTCATTTTTCAGTGAGCCAGGACTTTAAGTGGTCAGTTAACTGTTTGTGCATCAATAGATATATTTGTGAATTGTTTGCAGTGAATAATAAATATGTTCGTAGCAAAGATGTGTATTGTTATGGATAAAGATTTGCATAAAACTGAGGCTTTTATATGTGTGTCCTCAATGGTACTTTGCATTTGTGTGTCTTGACGAGTGTGTGTGTGTGTGTGTGTGTGTGTGTGTGTGTGTGTGTGTGTGTGTGTGTGTGTGTGCATGCAAGTCACACAGAGCATAGTAGTTCTTTGTGCTTATTTGCATTACCCTTTGTGTACGTCCATGCACTTGTGTGTGTATATATGTGTCCTTCTATCATCACCCTCTTAGAGGCCATTTCCCACACACACTCATTAAAATGTCATCCAAAGCAAGGCCATCCATTCTATCTGTGGAATGCAGTAGGCATGGTAGTGGGGGGGTGCAGCAGCCATATTGAGTTTCTGGACAAACCAAAGAACTGTGTGGGTACGACATAATGTAACATAATGTACCTTTTTGTCAAAATGTGTGTGTGCATAATTATGTGTTTGCATTCGAGTGTGTGCAAACCCATCGTTTGACATTTATGCTACACATAAATTTAAAAAAAAGTCACTGTGTTATAGTGTTTTGGACAGTTTCAGTGCATATTTTGTGTTATGTGATGACAGCAGTGGTATCATTTGGGACTGCACGAGCTGTGGTTTGTTATCTTCTACAAGTTTCCGTTACTTTTGCATGTGAAAACACGAGGCAATTGTTTGGAAAAAAATAAATTCCTCAGTTCCTCAGCTAAGTCTCTATTACCTGCATTTGAAAGGAAGCACATGTGCAGTCTGCCATCAATTAATATCAGTCAGTCAAATAATGATTAGTGGGGCTAATAGAATTAAAGAATGTCCAATCATGCACAATATATCAGTCTGGTAATGATTCTATTAACTGAAATCCAATGCAAGTCAAACTTTAAAAATACTACATCCATTACATGCTTATTTTTAGTCAGACGACAGAAGAAACTGGAAGACGGTACCTGGGGTAAATTAATAACAGTGAATGTACCGTGTCAAATAAAAATTGCAAAATGCAAAGTGGCTGCAGATTAATTATTGAGTATCAATGAAACACACTTGTAGGAATATTATACTGCTGTTATGAAACCACAAGAGGTAAACCCTTCTATACATCACGTCCTCATTATAAATCACTTTAGGTACTTGTCAGCAGTTGCTTCCACTTTGTCTGGCCTCTCTCTCTCTCTCTCTCTCTCTCTCTCTCTCTCTCTCTCTCTCCTGTGTGTTTATGTCGGTCCCTCCTCCACTTCATATCCTCCAAACCCCTCCATTTCCATGGTAAACAGACAGATGAATAATTTAATCATGATCGATTCGTTTGTTTCAGGCTCAAATGTCAGGGTGTCATTTGATCACTCCCCCACCCCTTGCTCCCACTCTCCACATCTTCCCGCCTACTCATTACTCCACAGCACCAAACAACAGGCTTTCTTCCCTTTTAATGACGATGAGGACGCCTGTGAGAGGATCACTGTTTGGTGTTAGCGTAAATCCGGCTTCTTTAGTGATTGAATGTTGTCTGTGTGTAAACGCATCTTTGTTTGTGCAATGTGTATTTTTTTTCCCAACTAAATTCAATGCATGCAGGTGTTGTTTATTTTTTTTTTACACAGTCAAACGGATGTGCTTTTGTCTGGTATGAGCATTTATCCTGACCCCGTCACTGTTAGCATTTCTGTGTGAAGGCGAGTCACCATGTTATTTTCTTCTCTTCTTCTGTTCCAGTGAAAGCCTGGCAGAAAGGGGGTGGATGGAGGGAAAGAAGTAGAACAAACAAACAAAAAGAAGAAGAAAAAAAAAAAGCTGCAGACATGAGTGATGTTAAGATGAGAGGGAGGATGGGGAGGGGAGAAAGTGATGAGGGTGGAAACGGAACGAAGCAGTGAGGCAAGTTTGAGGGGAGGGAAAAAAAATCGAAGGAAAACAAGTGATCCTCTAAGGAATTAAGGGAGGGCATGCAGTGCAGGAGAGATTGAATGACAACATTTATAGAAAAATAGACCAAAAAACAGAAGCCTGAAGAAACCCTGAGGTAAACTTTACTGAACTACTGCATCCAAAAACATGTTTGTGCAAAAAAAAAAAAAATCAAGCCAATTAACGCTAGTGGGTGATTAAAGTATGAATAAAATATAATTTATTTGAAAACTGCATGACTTTTTTTGGGTTGACTTGTGGGACATGATATTTGTTGTTTACATCTTAAACTGTGGCAAGTGAAAAAGCTTTTTACCCAGTAATCTAATTTTTTGGGTTTTTAGTTCATATAAATTGATGACCTTAAAATATGACAGTAACAGATGACTTGTTGCACTAGATATCTTTTGCTGTTGTTGAGCTTCCAGCAGTAATGGGCTATAATTATGATTTCATTTGTGCATAATATGAAAACAAGATTCATGGGGTTGTTCTCACTTAATAGTGAGTGGATTCCAGTGTTCAAGTAAATTGCTGTCACCTACTATGTTCAAGTGAGTTATTATTCCCTTATTTAAACGCTCAGAATGGACACATTCTGGACTTATTTTGATAATATCGAAATACTGTAAACAAACGCCTCCATATTTTTGTGCGTGTACCGCTGTTGTGTTTGCAGTAATTATTCTTACTGTTGTGGCCTGTTATGCCTCGTAGTTAAGTAATGACTCAATAAGATTTTCACTTCAACACTTATGTTGTTACACGAACCCTACAAGTCAATGTGGACTGAAATAACTTACATTTAGACATTGAAGTATTGCTATAAATGGTCTGAAATAAGCTCACAAGGCTAGCTTGAGGGATAATATATACCCGTCAAAGTCTGTCATAGGTTTGGACAGTGCTCTCATGAAAAATACTGTATTTACACTGATAAATGGGCCTTTTAAAACTAACAATAGCTTAGTAGAAAGGTTTTGACAGTGCTGTTATTTATTTATTTTTCCTCCTGACATATTTTGTACAATTGTGAGATCACATCACTAGATCTTTAAGACAGCCCCAGTTTTGTTTCTTCCTGTTTTCTTCCAAATTTCGGTGCTGACAGCAACGCTTATTTCTTGTTTGTTTAACCAAGATGGTGACATAAAATTCAGGGACATTCAATTGACTATTTTCAGTGTGTCAGTACATTTTTACTAGGGGAAAAAAAGGAAGAAAAAAAAAAAGTACCTCTATGCGTGGGTGGGGTACAGACTGGTGCCTTTGCAATATAGCCAATTATTTTACATGTAATATTAGACTACATTTTCTTTACAGACAGTATTACAGACTCCTCCTTAAGTGAAGTGAAGTAAGGGGGCTGAAAACAAACAGTGATGCATGTGAAATGGTAGGATAATAAGGTAGTGAAAGGAGGACCTAAAGAGAAAGTTAGTGTGTATGTGTCAGTGTGTCAGACAGCACAATGGCCCCAGTGTTATCTGCTGAGGATGATGAAGGATGAGTGGACAGCTGGTTCACATTTCTATGGTACAGGGAGATGGCAGCCAGCTGCACTGCTGCTCTGAAGTTTCCTGACCCTTACGCAGCCTATACACACACACACACACACACACACACACACACAGGTTTCCATGTCTCATGAGGACCAACTTTGTCATCAAGTAGCCACTGAGTAGTGAGTGTAAACGCATCTATTTTTTAATGAAATAAAATGTAATAAAAATGTTAAAATGAAGTTAAGTGACAAAAAAAAATCAAATCAAACAGATAAAAACAATTTAAAAAATAACGCATAAATAAGAATGAATGAGTAAATAAATTATTTTTCAAAAAATATCCTTTTCTTTTAAGTAAACACGTCTTCAAACCTTTGAAAAATACATGTTTTGCTTTGCACCCGTTTCCCTCATGCTTTATGGAGACTTCTGGAAAAACAAATTCATGTATGTATAGGGCCACATCATTTCTATTTCACTAGTGGAGACCTTTACTGTACATTTAAACCTCATGGGGACCTGAATTTTGATCCCCATAGTGTCAGAAATCCTGAAGTGACTGTGTAAACATATCAATGTACCCATAAAGATAGGACTACAAGCACACACACACACACACACACACACACACACACACACTGTCACTCTGTTGGAAAATGGTGTGTATAGTTGTTGTTGCTCTTGGTTCATTCATGACTCGACCTGGCTACAAGCTCTCCCTGCATCCCAACAGACCCAGCTCATCTCCAGAGGCCTTGTTAGTGACAAACAAGCATACAATTGCTATACAGTTAAATCATGTCCATATTTAATCGCTGGGGAATGAATCTCTACAAAATGAAGGATTTTGTCTCAAAAATATAAAGATCATAGATTCATGTAGAACTTCCTGTACTTTATTGTTCATTATCTCTAAAAGAAAGACTATACTGTGTGGTGCTGTCAGTTCAGTAATTACCTTGGCTTTATAATTGGCTGTAGATGAAAGCAATGCATTTTGTCATTTTGGCATCCTTTGAATAAAATAATGGTGTATCTTCCATTCTATCTTGACAAAGACATTATCCACACTTTGTATTTTGCATCTGCCCTTGCTTGTGTATCTCTTTTTTGTTCTTTCACATCTTGTTCTCATGAACAGCCACTTTTTTTTATTATCTTTGTCACGTTTTTGATATTACACCAGTAGAAAGACGTCAGTAGCAAAAAAAAAAGGGAATTTCTCGACCCATTCTTTTTTTTTGTTTTCACACTCTATAGACTGAAAATCATGATGAATGACTGGGTTTTTAATCCTTGCTTTCAGGATTTGAGTTGTACGAGTTTATATAAATACGCATTTGTCAAACTAAACTAAACACAAATATCAGCGTGATGTTGCCTAATTCTGCCGCACACAAATTATGTGTTGCAAAGCTGGTATTGAGCCAGGGTCATCCTTGTACACATGTACTGTGAGGCTGAGTGGCTTTTGAGCTTTGTCTTGTTGACTCTCCATCCGCTCATTTTGTGTTATTGTCTCTAATTTACCTCCGAGGCTTTCTTGCAATCATGCCAGCAAACACTGGGCTGAAATAGGGGGACAAAAGGGTAATAGAATAGTGATTAATTTTACAGTACAGGTTAAGCTCTTGTGTGTGTCTATGTGAGTGCAGGGGATAAGTGTATAGGTAGTAAGTACCCTGTAACATTGCATAACCTAGTGTATGTGCGTGTGTTTGCGTTTGTGCACACGGTTGTAAAAGCCATGCTCATGCACACTTGCACACGAATACAAACAGGCAGCACGTACTCATACACAGTGATTCTCAAGGGAAGACAGTGGAGGGGCGGGTTGACCAGATGGAGCAGCCTGTATCTTGCTGAGAGAGCTTGACGACAGCTGAACAGCTTGAGGTGCACCAGAGTGGCAGGACACAAACGCACATATAAAATCGCGTATCATCCGCGTATACACTGTACATGAAGACACATTGACACTACCGCACACATTCCTGCGGAGGTGTTCACGCACAGATGCTATGTTATAACATGCACACACATGCACGTATTCTGACTGAACTACACATTCTGTGAAGTACACCCCAATGTGAAACTGACTGTAACACATTCCATTAGACAAGGCCTTCAATCAAGCCTTAATCAAGAACTAAACTGTCACCGGTAGATATAGCTTATTGGCTCGTGCTCTGTCTAGCCGATGCCTAAAAATATATTGTTTCCCGTGATTGTCATTTCCTTCCCACTCCCACTCTCTTTTTTTTTTTTTTACAGTTTTCACCTCCTCTTCTTCCCCTTCGTCTTTCCTCTCCCTCTCTTTTTCTCCTCTTCTATTGCCACGAATCGTGACTCTCCAGTCAGCGTATTCCCTTAGCTGTGATTAGGAGCTTTGGATTCCAGCCTGCATGCATTTCAAGGCCCGAAGGCTTTGGAAAAACCAGCCGTCTTTTTCAATCCAATAAAGAAAAGCGAGCGAGGGTGATACAAATGTGCGAAGCGAGCAAGCGAACGAGTTGTACACAACTCTTATGATGGAAAAAAACAAAAACAAAAACACAAAAAGAAACATAAAAGGACCAGAGAAAAATGGGCCTCTTGGTTGAATGAAAGCCAGCACTCTGTCTGGTGCCAAGACGATGAGCAGCTTGGTGGTACCGCGGGCAGACTTGGATGTCATTTTCTATGTTTCTTCTCAATTTTTGTTCACTCTGTCATTCTTTTCTCATGATTAATTACCTTGGTGGTACATCTGGGGCCCGCTTTTTTTCCCTCATATATTTCCTCCTTTTCAAAATTTGTCTCATGCCTTATACTTTCAAGGTGTAACTTCTAACATTTAACAGGCTGTCAAATATGCATTACACAGAGTATGGCACTTAAATGAGTAAAGGTAAAAGGAAAGCCAAAATATGACCAGAGTTTTAAGGGTATAACTTTGTTCGGTTCGACCTTTCATCACTTGCTGATTCAAATGGGTCGACAACATGATACTTGGCCAGTATTGCTGAATTTTTTGGCAAAGAACCACCAGGGAAAAGCCCCAGAGTGTACTTAGAAATGACAAAACAATGGAAGAAACATTTCATCTTCTTTTGGGAACTGGTTGTGGTTTGGCATCTCCCGTAGCGTTCTGTTTACCTCAGATAGCTCCTCAAGGAAGAATCAGAAGATTAGAAGGCATGCTGGGAAGTGCAAAAAAACAAAAGTAGTTATGTTTGTTTGGGGGGGAAAAAAAGGCCACTCATCACCTAAGACACCAGCGGCCGAAACCAAAAGAAAAAAGAAATTCACGCCAGGAGAGACATCCAAAACAATAGAAAATCTGTTTTGAGACTTGACTTGAGCTTTGTCATGGATTACATAGTGAAAACACTGTAATCCATAATAAGATTACAATGGAAAACATCTCACAACTTCCAGCTGAGTGGCTTCCTGGTTTTCTCCAACTGGCGTATATTGAAAATCGGTAAAATGGTACCATTTCTGCTTTAACCCTGCAGTAGGAGATTTTGTTTGAGCCATGAGCTGCTGATTCAAGAGGACAAGAATTACAATACCCCCTATGACTGCCAAAGTGCTCTTGAGCTAAGCACTCAAGGTGCCAACTGCTGCATCAAGCACTCACTCTGCAGACTTTGTACTTTTGTATTTTCTCACAGTTTCTGAACTGATGGTGGGGTCAACTGTGTCTGGGCTCTATTCAACTATCCTTCATAAATCTATTTACCACCTCATCATGAGACTCATCCATCGATTACACCCATCTGTTGTAGATGTTGATTCACCTACTGTGATGTTGTTTCGTTATACACAACCACATATGTTTATGTCCGTGGCTCCCTGGCTGGGCGGGCATGTCACATTCTTTTCAAGTTACAGCAGGAGAGTAGAGCTATCCTACTCTCTCTCTCTTCCCCTCTCCTCACCTCATTCTACGCTCATGGCTCACAGCACCACAATACACAGCATGGGTGTGCAAAGTGGAAAAACGACAGAGGAAATGAAAGAGAATGAGATAGAGAAGGGGGTCTTGTTTATGCATTAGATGCAGGACTTATAAGCCCCCACTCCCACTCTTCCACCACTTAAAATCAGCGTGGGTACTAGATGCTGGGGGAAAAAAATGAACAAACCCAGTACCCCCTACGCACCCAATTTCTACCACTGTGTTGCTGTTTTGAATAATTTGCTTTTGTCTCCCAAAAAATGTGACATTTCATAAACATACCAAGGCGGGGGATTCACTCACACTCTGGCAGTGTGCGAAAACATGTTCATATGTTTCACACATGCACACGCAGCCTTAAATCAGACAGGGATAGATTGCTGGCTAGTTGGCAATGCCCTACTGTGAAGGAATGTGTATGTGTTAAAAAGAAAAAAGAGAATTTAAAGAGGTTTACCAGCTGTCTGACCTCTCAACTTTGACCTCGACACTCCACCTCGTTGCCCTGCACAACACCACCCCCACCAGCCCCTTCTTCACCCCTCTGAAATTCATTCTCAAGTCAAAACGCACTGATAGGGAGGTTGGTTTAAAAGGATGGTGGCGGTCAGTAGTTTAATCACAAATAGTAGACTATGGGTCAAATGCTGGTTACGTGGGGATACTACAGCATGTGACATGGACACACATCTGTAAAAAGCATCTGCTCATTTACTTTCAGGGTTGGTACGGGTGCTTGAAAACCATAAAAATGCTTGAATTTCGATGGTGTGGTTTCAAGGTCTGAGAAGTGCTTGATTTTCAGTTGAAGTGTTTGCAATTCTGACTCTGTGATGTGATTCATTTATTTATTAATTTAACTCTGCCAGGTTAGAGACCAAGCCAATGCTACTTGGTGATGCATTTTGAAAAATAAACCTAGCAAAGCAAGTGTTCTCCCATCGATTTAGGAATTTTTTTTTTATCTTAATCTCTCGTCTTGGTGCGAGTGTACCTGAAGATTACAAAGTGTCTTTCCTTTGTTTTTAGCTGAATTATTGTGTTCTCTTTTAATTTCTAAACTCTTTGCTATTATGAAACATCATTTTAGATGTTTATAGTAGAATACAATGTGTATCATTGTGATTAAAAAGCGGGAAAAAAATGACTATATGTATTCCTCTAGATATGTATTTTACTCCAACCATAAGATAAGATCGTGTCCTCGATTAATTTAAAAATAACCCTTTAACGTGCTTGAAAAGTACTTGAATTTGACATTGAAAAATTTATACAAACCCTCTACTTTGTCATATGCACATTTTGTGGAAACAACATGGTGTCGCTTTCACTGCTTTTCAGTTTTTACCATCTACGTCTTCCACAATTACTTTCTGTCTGTCAAACAAACAATCTCTTTATTCCAGTGGGTGGGTGGAACGTAAGGCCAGCTGACAACACAGCTTCTCTGTTTTAGTAGGGGTTTTTTTTGTTGAGAAATGCATTAATATGGATAATGTCACATTATTACTTCCCACTGAATACCCCCTGCCCATACAGCATCTGCCAATGGCTAAACACTCAACAGGTCACATGAAGTAATGTTCAGCCAAACAACATGGGACTTTTCGCAGTTGCCTCTCTGATTGTTATCTAGGAACACTTAGGGGGGATTTTTCTTTTTTTTTTTACTACGATTCCAGGAAGAATACATTGAATATTTATTCTTTTCCCGAGGTTTAAGTTCAGTCCATAATAAATTTGAGATATTTGACTTCATGGCACACCATTGCATCAACAGTGCAATTATTTTACACAACTGACTTCTGACAAATTGAAATGGAATCTTTAAATTGTAACAGGTCTTAAAATTCTGCTGGTTTTTACTTTATTTAACCTGATTAGAGAGAAGGTCTTGGGTTATTTGTAGCAAGTCTCCCGTCTAAGTATCACACTTGCTCCTGTCTGTTCTTCCAATGCTTTGCGGCTGTAAAAAACAGTTGTCTTTCCCAGGCTTTTAGTGCTAGTACTTGGTGGTTGGATGGTGATGGGTGGACTGACAGGCTGAAAGACAGTGTGGGTCAACTTCGCCATCTGTCTCTGCTCTTTACAATGCTGTGTGATTGACAGGGGTACAGGCACTCCCCTAACCTCCAGCCCAAACGGGGTCTAACCACAGCCTGCTGCACATGGAGTTGCACAACACTAATTGCTATGGTAGCGTGTTTATCTTCTTTCTTGCACACTGAACCATGTAATCAGATTCATAGTCATTTTAGTCAAGTTGAATGAAAACACAGCAGTTTTATATACGACTTCAGTCGACATTGCTGCTCGGCGATGTGAAATGTAAATTTAATTTGCGATTCATAATTTACATGTTGGCTATTTCTTTCAGTCAATTATCAGATTACAATACAAATGGAAAAATATGTTGAAAAATACATTACATTTAACATGTGCAAAAGTTAATCTTAGAAACTCTGGGTACCACAGTGATATTGTTAAGTACTACTTAGCCAGCTGATAGGCTTTGGCTCCGTTTCAGAAGTAAATTGCTAGGATTAACTCAATTTTCAATTAATTTCCGGACAAAAAAAAAGAGGCTTGAGTAAGATGACCATCCTTGATGAAGAGAAGTCTCTTTATAAACATGGGGAAAGTTTTGCCCATGTGTGTTCAAGTGTTCAGTGTGTCAAGAAAATATGAACATTTGCATATGTTGTTTTCCTTTCTCTCTGTACTTTCGAGACACACATGACTAATTAAAAAGCTTCAAGTGTGCTTTAGTAATGAACCCTTCCTTCCTCATATTACATTTAGCTGAAAGATCACCGTGAAAGTAAGTAGGATTTACATATTGAGTTCAAAATAAAAGTAAACCAGGAATATTCTTTTAACAGGAACAGGTTTCTATAGCTAAGAGTCCATTCATATGAATAGAGGAACATTTGATGGTGCATTTTCATTCTTAATCAGTATTGAAACATGCAACTGTCAATTTGTACATCAGTGATCAATTGTTTTTTTTTTCAAGTTGCATTTTTCTTAACTTTTTCCAAACATATCACAACATCAGATATCAAATTAGAGCAATAGCAAATTACCTATCCATAATCAGAAAGGGTCTTTACATCACTATTATGTATTTTACCCCAGACACATTTTTGAGTGTCTTTGAGTATCCATTTTTGGAAGATGATATATTTCTTTACCTTTACCTTTGAGTATCCATGTACATAATATATGCATACACCATAAATATTTATGTGCAGGTGTCTAATCATAATATAAAGACTAATATTAGGGTATGTGATAATCTGTGACCAATTTTTGACATAACAAGGTGTGTCACTGGTTAGGTATGTTTTCTTATTATCCCACTTTACCCATAATAAGAAAACATACCTAAATATCCCCCCTTTAGCACTTAAATCTGATAGAAAAACTGATTATAAATCAGATCATGAATCAGATGTTTCAGAATATCATTGCAATGTTAAGTTTTTAAGCTAAAAGGGTCAAAGGGAGTTCTAGTTTCAGTGAGTTGTGAATTCTGTTAACATGCCCACAGTCATTTTGTTGCGTAGGTGTCACCGTTTTTTCAAATAGCACGCATCTCATTTTGGAAATGAAACTTCTCAAACCACACAGCAAATGTTACATGGTGATTCCTGCCAATTACACAGAGGAGTTTTGGAGACGTTTTCTAAACACCCTGGTCTGCCAGTCCTTTCCTCCTCTGCCTCCTCTTCGCTCACTTAGAATAATCTCATTCCCTCCTATCCACATCCCGTTTCCAGAATGAATATAAATGCTTTCCCAACTGTTCCAGCTGTCCTTCAAAAGCATCATTCCTCCTTGTGTGGCAGTTTATAAAGGGCACTCCAGCCTCCGGCCAATCAGTGTGATACTTGTCTGATTCTGTTGGCAGTGGTCCAGGAGCTGATGTCACTCCCCCAGCCCCTCCCTTTACCTTCTCCAGTTCTGTATGTCACCAACTCACTCTCACGTATTCACATCGCCTTCCAACTGCTTCTTTGTTAAAGACTCCTACCTCCCAACCCAGCCCTTTATTACCAAGTATCCAACTGTGAGCTGTACTGTGTCCTATAATTAAATACCTCCCATATATACTGTGAATAACCACCTCTCCTACCACACTTTACTAATCAAACTAATGGCTTTCACACACAGTGTCACCTGTCAACTTGAACATTTATGTTTGCTGTCAAACAACAGAATAGGCATCCCAGGATTCCTGAGCCGCATGTGGATCTTGAGACCGTCTACAGAAGTATCCTGTAGCTTTCATCAAATTAACAAATTAATAACATTTTTCTTGCTTTGCCATAATCCTATGCCATGCTATTATCGTAAATCCTAATGCCAAATTCTAAAATATTTGTAATGTGGCATCTGTGTCACGTTGTACCTGCATTGAAAGGGTCCAGATAGTTTTGTTGCTGCTCCAGACACATCATCTTTCTTCATTCTGGCCAAAAACAGCAGTTTAGATTGTTGACAACCCCTGTCATAAATCGACTGAATAGAGCAGCAGAGGCAGAAAGCAAAAACAAGTTTTCCCTTGGTTTGTGAGTAGATTTTATCTGGTGTCTTGTGGTGTCAGACTATGGTGAGGTTCTATGGGAGATGGATAACATGTCACTCCTGAGTGGTAAACAAAATGGCTGCACAGTAAAGTCCACATTTAGGAGGTCAGTTCGCCACTCCTGCCTCCCAGCTGCCAATCCGTTCGCCCACACTGCATGACCCTGATGCTTGTTGGTGTGCACTCAACCTCAACCAAGGTGGATTCCAGGCTTACAGCCCTGAGTGTTTATTGGAAGGACAGAGTAGACTCGTAATGTCCAGAGTAAACCAAATTTCCTGCTGGTCGAACTTAGGGCAACACTTGTAGGAAAAGAAAAGCATGAGAATTCAGTCGGTTTATTTTAATTTAGTCTGAAGCCTCTGTGCTTCCTTTTACAGTTCTTTGGACTCACAGGTCTCTCTGCCTGATAGAGCACTTTATATATAAACACTATTAATACTAAACTCCCCAAAAAAAAAAAACTATTTTCATGGCCAGACACAAAAAGCTTTAATCTGAAAGGTACAACATTTTTGCACCAAAAGTTGACTACTTCTAAGCTTGAAATAAAAGTTAAAGTGAGTTTTATCAGAGCTTTGTAACTAAATGCCTCTCCAGTTCATAAGATCCTAGTAAAAGGTTGCTGTGCTCTCAGAAGAATAGCAGATGGCAGACACAAGGTGTCTCTGAGGTGTCAAGCACCATTTCTGGGGTGGGGAGGTTGGGAACAGTTGAGGCCAAAGGCTCATGGGAAAGCGACTCCAAGGAGAGGTTGCCAGGGCAGGGCAATCTGCAGTCTCTTAATGAGGTCATGGTGGCGCAGTTCTCCCTACCTACACAAACAACTTTCACTTTAGGTAAAGAGGAGTGCTCAAACATTGCGGTTATATAGTTACATTCTTTCATCTATTTCTAAACAGAGTGATTCTGCCGTTTCCTTCTGACTCGTGTCTACCTGTTGCGTAGTAATATCTTTGCATTGGGACTAGATTCTTAGCATGTTGACACGAGCAACATCTTTTAAGACCTATGTATCTGTTTGTGTAAGCTCGCCATATTTGACTGAGACTATTCCCCCCCCCACACACACACACACATGGTGGTTAATGACAGATTTACTTTATTTCAGATTCCTCAAACTCGGATGTCTTAGGATGCTGCAGACGGCAATGAAAGAGTGAAGCAGGGTGGTAGATACACACTGGGGCATTTACATAATAGTCCTGCAGTTCCATGCAAATTCATGTGATTCCCTACCAAACATCTGCAATGCAAGCATAGTTTAGTATGCATGAGTTTGAGGGGGAAGGGGAAAAAGGGAGAGGAAATGAAGGAGGTTAGATGGAGGGAAAGAAAACAGAGATGGTGGATTTGAAGGACGCCTGATCACGAGGACATGTTTAACTATCACAACACAGGGTTACCCCCCCCGTTTTTTTTTATATATTTTTTTTCCTCACGGGATATTTTGCAGTTAATTAAAACCAATATGTTCATGTAGAGAGTGAAAATGGTACAATGAGCTGGAAAGAATGTGTGAGAGGGGAGAATCTTACCAATGACACATGGAATCAATATAGTTAGAATTTCAGCAGAGTAAAAAACAGATGGTTGCGATATACTTGTTTTACAGCTAAGGTATGGGTGTGTGGTATGTGTGTCTGAGTATACCTCTGCTTCACAACATACACTACCCCCAGAGTAATATACAAAAATGAATAAATTATATGAGCACATACATAAATGAATATGCATTGTATTATTACACACTTAAATGCCATATGAACACATTAAAGAGCAGACAATTGCCTGAACACATAGGCTACATTTTGTATGCAAATTATACAAACACACACACACATATATATATATATATATATATATATATATATATATATATATAGACAGAGAGAGAGAGAGAGCTACTATTATATGTTAAATGCATGACTGTGTGTAATCATCGAAAAATAAATTACTGATGTTATTGTACAAAAACTGAGTTTTACAGCCCCTGGAGATAGAACATGTTCAGGTTGCCTGCCTTTTAATCTGATTTTTGTGTTCTTGTGTATCTGAAATTGTTATCCATATGATAATTATAACAAGTTTTCACAAGAATATGTAATAAGTGGAAACACTTCTGAACCAAACTTTCAAAGATTCTAATTAAATTATTTTCTGGTCATTATACAAAAACATAATTTGACAACAGAAATGGAGATTGTGACTATAATTAATGTTTTGTCTAAATCAGTGGCACTACTCCTCAAAACCCACCTTGAAACTGAACCATTCACATATGTATTATATCAGAAAGCTTTATTGGTCATGGAAACCTATACATGGACCTAGAAGTGGTCATTGTAGTTTATAGAGCCACAAACAAAGACATAGAGCCATACATACAGTACAATATTGTCCACTCACGCACACACAATGACACTGAATTTACCTGCAGCTTACATGTGTGTTGTTCTGCTATGAAATCAAAGGTAGTAAATGGATGGAGGTAAGAGCCTGTAACTCAGGCCTGACGCATAAAAACTTAATCTAAGGTGAAAGGACTGCAGAGGGAGAGACCGAGGCTGAAGGCTGAATACAAACAGCCAGCAGATATTCAAGTGTAGACAGCATTAAACTTGAACACTGGAAAGAAGGCCATTATTTTCTTCCCTTTTTTTTTTTTTTTACTTTCTATGCAGCTATAGTCCATACCTAGGTACTGTTTGTATGTAAAACCTTCCCTTTGCAAATACGTCAGCATTCAAACAAAGTGTTCATTTGTAGCAGGGAAGTAATTGGTAGAAGCTAATTTATATAATGAAAATGTTCAATCTACAGCATTATAATGAGGATATACAGTGTGTTAGGTTTCTTATTTGAGCAAAGTGGCAAATGCAGTGTATATTAAGGTATATTATGCATATTACCGTCACCTATGAAATGCATTAAGTTTGATTACTAGAATTATGGGGACACTTTCAGACTTGCGTCACCTTATTTGATTGCAGGATTAAAATGTAACATAGAGGGCAGGAGTTGGATTAGAAGACCATTTAAGGATTGATTTGGGATAGGAGATACTAAGAGCCTGGGCTCCATGAAAGATAAACATTGTGGTGCCTTCATTAAATTCAGTACGGGGATATATATATAAAAGTTGCGGCGTGGTATGTATTGCGGTTTGAGGTGTGCGGTTGCGGTGTTATTGAACAAGAACAAGAAATATTGAGAACATACAGTATCTGAACGCACAAGAACGTCCAACGTCACAAACAGTCCTCGAACATAAGGAGTTACTTTCGACCTTTTTTTTTTTTTTTCTCTCTCTCTTCAACCACTGGCGTCTGTGCGAACTCACACTCCAATTAACTACACAGGTGTGGCTATAAGTGTTGCATGCACAGGACACATGGAGGGACAGCTAGTCTTGTGAACAGTCTCTTTTTTCCTCTGGGAGTGGGATGGGACAGGAGTGAAAATCCACTCCCGTGTCATGCTCTATTACATACGGATATTTGGCTACTAGTTTTTTTTTATCTGTAAAAATGTATAGTTATTTTACAGGGGATCATACACAAAAACTTCTAACCTACACCTGTTGGACCCCCTCTACTGCTCTGTGGGTCCCCCAGAGATGCTGGGTTCCATGAATTTGTCACATTTACCCCCTTTTTACAGTCCCCAACCTTACAGTGGGGACATTTTTATCATCAGTGTCCCTCTTTTGGGGCCTAACATAGATTTTACAAGCCCATTTTGTTTGTCAAATCTAGATGAGTAACTTTTAGATGCTGATTGTATAAGCTGCTTACGTCCTTGTATTCTCAGCTTTTGAGAAGTGAATAAACCTGGACCACAGAAGGGAATGTGGTCCATGCAGAGACCATGATGAGCTGACAAAGTTTCAGAAAAGCCTCCTCAGGATTACAATACAGAGGAGAATCAATAACATACCCGAGTCCTGGAGGCATTCAGTAGCCTATACATGTATATTTGATCCAGTCACTTGAGAAACCAAACAATAAATGGAAACTTTATTCATTTTTGAATAAAGTTTTTTTTATTCTTTTTGAAGCCCCGGATACCAAACACTCAGTTTTGATCATCAAGCCCAACTGAACTTGTTTTTTGTTTTTTTTGTTTTTATATGTATCAAGTGAGCTTGTGTTCACCTCATAAAAGAGATTATTGATGTGGTCCCTCAGGTGATAAGTTGTTAGTGAATACCTTTTCACATTGTGACTGTGTAAGTGGGGAATTGTGTTTTAACCGAGTACATGTAAGAATGAAAATAGCCTGTCTTCAATTTCCACCTGACCGCATGTAGCCTGAGCATGAATTTTATTTTATTTTTTTTCTCTTTTTTTAATTCATTGTTTCAAATGAATGTGTTCGCTTGGACATGTTATGTTGTATCTACTGATCCTGGTCTCATTTCATGCTTATGGCACAAATTCATATCTCATCATCAGCCTCATTCTTTGCTGCCCTTATCAGTCTCAGTAATCAAATGCATTAGTATCAATATTGCATGGGGAAATGAGGTGAATTTGAAGCTCATCTTTGTTGAAGCGGGAGTCCTTGATAGCCACTGTCTGCTACCACTCAGTGCAAATTGTACCACCATTTTTACAGTAATTACCAAAGCCTGGGCCATGCTTAATATGTTGATGGGAAGCTCTTGCTAGGTGAACACACGTTACCTAAAAATATATTTATCTCGTATAGTTGAAGGTTAAATGGATCACTGTTATGAGATACTGATAAAAACACTACAACTTAAAATGGTGCTTTTGTCATTGCAATGTATATTATTAAAGTAACCCTGTGATGCCAAACAAATGACATTTGATATATACATTTGATCAGTGTAATATATTTTCTTGAAAAACCTTATGTATACAGTTAGATACATACAATACACAGATAGGGGGGGGGGGTTCCCGTGAGTGACCACTACAAGGCTGTCATTAATGAGGAAGGAGGCAGGACTTTGACAATTTTGAAAAGGAATTCCCAATTTGATAGACATGTTTGCTTAATATTATGTATTTGTTCGCTCAAAAATAATACTATTTGAGATTTGAGATTTGGGATCTAATGTATCAAATATAATACAAAACTGAAACTCATATATGTAAATTGATGCTTGAATTTTTTGTTGTTGTTGTTCAGAAGGACCAACAAAGGCTCAATTTTTAAAGGACTAGAATTTTTAATCAACAATTTAAAGATTCAGGCTTTAAAGGGATAGTTCACTATTTTTCACATGAATCTGAATGGGATCAACGTCTTTACTCTGGTGCACCCACAGTGACTTACCCCCGACAGTGTCCTGTGAGTTGAGTTCTGGTCCGGTTTTGGTCAAAGCGAAAGTAGTCCCGGCAGGTTTCCTGGGGTCAAGAAAGTAAAACATTTTTCTTCTCAAAACAATATGTGTTTGAATGAGTGACTTATTTGCATAACAAAACTGTCACAGAACAAAAACTAACACCTTGTATTTGCTTTGAGCTACTTTCTCTCAATAGCGATCAATGCACCTTGTCACTGCTAACAGCTGTGCGCCTTACCAAACTACTTTCATTAGTTGTTCGGCAGTGTTGGCGGCTGCTACCTGCAGGCACGTTGATCGCTATTGAGAGAAAGTAGCTCCAAGTAATTATGAGGTGTGAGTTTTTGTTCTGTGATGGTTTTGTTATGCAAATAAATCACTCATTCAAACACATATTGTTTTGAGAAGAAACACGGTTTATTTTCTTGACCCCAGGAAACCTGCCGGGACTACTTTCGCTTTGACCAAAACCGGACCAGAACTCGACTCACAGGACACTGTCGGAGGTAAGTCACTGTGGGTGCACCAGAGTAAAGATGCTGATTCTATACAGATTCATGTGAAAAATAGTGAACTATCCCTTTAATGCTGAATGAGAATGTGTTGTCCACTAGAGGTCAGACTTTATCATAAATGCAGTCATTATGATTATTTTTATTATTATTATTATTATTATTTGTTATTGCTCCCAGAACTCAATATTTTTATATACACGCAAATATTGTAATTTACTTTTAAATCATGAATCAATAGAATAGCTTTTTTTGAAAAAAAAAAAACATGCTATTTTCAGCAGGTTCACTAAAAAAAACAACCTGCATTTGTGCATAATGTGTTGCATGTTCACCATAATTGTAACAATTTTTGAGTGTTCTCAACATTAGACTAAACTAAACTGCAGCAGATTAGTGTTAATATTTTCATCATTTTTATTCATTTTATAGAAATAGCATAATTGTATAGAAGCACACACTTAAGCACTGATAACATAGTTTGCAAAACACTATACATAAATGCCATAAATGTCTGTTGGAAATGAATAAGTTGTTGAAGTCATCCTAGTGACATTGAAACCTGCACAAGCTGACCATTAGCAGTTTCCTCTTGATCACAGCCTATAATGTGAAAGCAGCAAGGGTAATGGTTAGGATTTATAAATCGATTGGCCTCTCTGCTTGCATTGCCAGAATGCTAAATACGCCATATTTCCTTTGCCCAATTCAGGCGAGAAAGTGATACATGCTTTTAGCAAGAGTTGACAGGTTTTCCCATGGAGGTGCTAATAGCAGGAGAAACATGCTGTGCTTATAGTGTTTTTCTTTTGACCTAAGAACTACTTCAGCAACATACCAGTATTTCCCCTGCCATAGCTGCTGCTGATTTGAAAATGTTTGCTCCAGTGAGTTTTTAGCACCACCTATCCCAAAGGTATTAATAATGAATAAGTGTAGGCATGTATATCATTATCTCTATTTTCTGCCTTTTGTTTAAAGTTCATAGAAAAGCCACATTTAGCTGCATATACAGTGTGGTTTAACAGTAGCCCACACATGACTGTAGGTTATGTTTGGTGAAGCCGTCTATAAACAACAATAGCTATTGTAATTGTGTTATGGAATTGTGTATACAGTAGAAACCCCTGAAACCAGAGGTGGAGATGGACATATTTGTCCTGAGGGGAGTCCATAAATGATAACGTAGGCATCTTGTGAATATAGCTGCAGTAATTCCCTTCAGGCTTGGCACCTTCTACCTTCACCAATGTCACAATTTCAGACAATAGCAACACCATTCAGAAGCTCCATACTGTAGATTATTTGATACTCGCCTATGTTCCCATTGTGTTTCTGTATTACATCACCTGCTTTCCAGGCCAATGGAGGAAAAGAAAAAAAGAAAGGCAGGAACACACATGTTGGTCGTGTGTGTTGTGTATTGTGGTGAAAGATGAGCTTTGCTTCTGAAATACATCCACTCTTGTGTGGAGTCGCCACAAAAGACCTATTGTCGATTACTCTTCTTTTCTTTTTTGTGTGAGTCACGTGTTTTTGAAGTTTTTAATGCTACCTATGTGATTATAGGTGTGTGTTCCAGGTCAGTGACCATGAGATATACATGTGTGTGTTTTGGTTTAAATATTTATTTTCTTTCAGTTCATCTTCTGCCACATGTTGTTTTTATCCACTCACTTCAACCTGTTTGTTTTTTGTGCCCACACAGAGCTATAACCATCTATTTCTTACTGTAACCATGGTACCAGTTGTCATCCAACTTTCTTATTATAGCTCTAACCGTGATCTCTTTTCAAACCAAGTCTGAATCTAACCCAACCTTATGCATAAGTATTGTCACATTCTAAATGCAACAGTCATTTGGTACATTTTGCTGCCCACACTGGCCATTTAGTACAACATCATCTACTTCCTTTAGGGGCATTTATCCAAATGATAGTAGTTGCTTTTGCATTCACCTTCAAATTTCATGAATATTGTTTTTTTATAATAATAATAATAATAATAATAATATACCTAATGGAAAAACTTGCTTCACTGGCATTTTTCAGGCATAGTGCAACTGGTATTTCATACAAAATAGCAGTGGAAGGGCCTTTGTGTGCAACTAGTCGTGTGAATAAAAAAAAAAAAGGTGACTGATGTTACAATAAGCAAAGAAGGTTAATTTTAAAAGAAACGTGGTATGGTATGCTTGGACATACCAGGAAGCAAAAGGATTTTTTTAAATTATTTAATAGGGGATAGATGGTCATATATAATAATAATAATGATAATAATAATAATAATAATAATAATAATAGTGTCTATAAATAAACATGATATATATGTTCCTCATCATGTTAATGGAATAACATATCATGTCATTTAATAACAACAATAATAAATAAATAAACAAACAAACAATTCATTACTTTTCTTATTTAATGGAAAAAACAACATTATACACTTCACTTTTTCTGACATTTAGTAAATATCAGTAGAGTTTTGCGCAGATGTCCAATGGAAAAGGGACTAGTGATATGGGTAATATGAGGATTTATGTTCAACACCATATATGTATGACTTTTCATATCTATTGAGTCAGTTAAAAAGCCTCCTCCACTGGGTATTGTATTTGGGATGCTGCCTGAGGTGCTGGGTTGCAATGACAAAAGCTCTGGACTGTATCCGATATGGTCTTTTAAAGTGGTTGTATATAGTTGAATATGTTACCACATGTACTGTGTCTATATCGTATGCTGTGTGGTTACATTTTATGTATGTGTTTGCATTCTGTACTGTAATTCCTAAAGTCTCCTTCTTTCCTTCTCCTTCTTTTTGTCTCCGTTTCATCTGACCTGACTTTTACATCACCTGCTTGCTTGAACTCCAAACAACTAAATTTAGTCTTTCTGTAACTTCTGTCTGTAAGAGGTGTAGCATGACCCTAATTGCTGTTGCTAGATGCGTTAAATAAAAAAAACTAATTAAATTTTTGTATATACTTGAATGACAAATTCTTTCTTTTTCTCTGCCACATACCAGAACACACTGACAACTACCAACAAATTAATGCTATGTATCCACAGACTGTGTTACTCACTGAATAAAGTATAGATTTACTATAGTATCTTCAACTTTTGTTTCTCAAACAGAAGCTCATAACCAGTTATTCTGACAGTCAGCAAAAATAACACTGTATTTTAAAATTTTTATGTAGTGTTGTCAATGTTGGACATCACAGCTTTGACACAAAACAGCCATAGCAAAACCACAAGGCACTTCTGTTTTCTGTATGTTTTTTTGGTTACTAAAGATATAAGATCATCTATTTTATTCTATAGTACATAGTAAGCACAAATATTACATAGATCTATAGCCCCTTTAAAAGTGCATTCTTTTTCGTGGGTTAATCAGTAGCTCATGTGAAAGAACTAATCATATGTTAATTAGTGTAAATAGTATTAATACTGGTTATAACATACTGATACTGTTGTGTTAAATGCATGTACAATGATGCAATATATAGCTTACAAGTCAGTTAACAGAGGAAGTCTGAATATAAAACAATGGGTATTCTATAAAAACAGTATTTGAAGTGAAGTCTTCTGGCATGTCACTATCCCACAGGTGTATTTAACCTCTGTAGTTGTCTGTCACTTTGTTTTAGACTGTGTGCTCCTGGTTCCCATCACATCTGAATTTTACTGTAACTGCCAGTCAGTTATTTTGAAGTGCACCGAGTTTATATTTCAGACACTGACAATCTTGTCAAAAGCAGCAGGTTAGGATTTTATGAAACATTCAGGGCCGTTTGGAAAGTGGCTGTCTGAGGGATCAAAACTGTAAACCAGCGTTTAACGGAGTATTTTCTGTTAACCTCTAGGTTGCTCATACAGAGGAGGTTCAGCTTTGGAGTGTTTATGACAAAGTACACATTGTCTGCACAGTTTGTACTATGGCGCCCTGTTAACCACCCAGTGTGCAGGTAATTAATCTCACTTCTGGAGAGTCATCCTTATGCCTCATGTGGGGGCTGCAACATAAGTACTAAATGGAGGGCGGTTCAGTGTCTTGCTCAAGGACACAAAAACAAGGCAGATGCTTGCTGACACAGGAGTTGAACCCTGATCCTGTGATACGGCCGGTTTAAAGCTTTGTAGAAACCGTCAGTAACTCCTGTGGGATGTCTGCAAAACCTGTGTGTAGCTTAAGCAAGATATGTTTCACCTTCTTTTAGTTTAACTCACCTTTCTAAAGTTAGAGGAGATACTTTACCAACTGAATACTTGCTTCAGAAATGAACTAAAAAGAAAGAAATGAATTACATTTGTGTCATGGATCTTTCTTCTCACTTCCTTTGTCTCTTTATTTATGTCTTTTTAATTAAAGAGCATGTATTACCACGTATCGACTCTGTAATGTGCTCAACATATCAATGAGGAAAAACGGTTTGTGTGTGTGTGTGTGTGTGTGTGTGTGTGTGTGCCCATGTGAATAGAGGCATCTCTGGTCTCTTTGTGTAGCTTAGGGGATTAATGGCAATTTGACTAAAACAAAGAGACGGTGTCTGGAATATCATTGGGTGCCTGTGTAATTACAAGGCAATGTGATAAGCAAATAATGACAAGATCAGGCGATTAAAGGGGAAAAAATAGAAAGAAAACAGTGACTTCCCTGCTAATTAAGGTGTATAAAGATGCTGCTTATTAGATGTTGGGGTACAGAGTGGTGGTGTGTGGCACTTTGCTTTGACTTGTGTCACTGGCCCCCTAATTTACTATGGTTCATGTGTCAGCAGCAATGAGGGGGTTGCAAAAGTGCAACATAGCATGGGCGCTACCCTAGGGCGCGTGATAAATATTGTTTAATTCATCTCATTTTCACATATGAAACTAATAATTAAAAAAAAATAATATCAGGATGTCACAGTGTGTAAATACTATTGATCAACTGATATTGATTTTGTGAAGCTGATTTTTTAATGGTTTTTTTTTTTTTTTCAGCTGTAGTTGTAGCCGATATTTGGAACCGATACTGTTTTTTTCCCCTCTGTCTTAATGATAACAAATTTAACTAATAAAAGTAATATTAAATTGCTGAATTTCCATGAATGTGGTGTACAACATCTTGTTCTGTCAAGTCAAGTTGGGAGAGTTGAACATACAAACAAAAAAAGGAAGGTTTGGGACACATTCACTGACATTTTTAAAGATGATGAGCAGCCCCCAGTGGGTGTTACAGGTTGTCGACCCCTGGTTTAGATGCTGCGCGTTGATAACTTTAGAATGATGAAGCAGGACAAAAATATTTTCTCATCATATTAACTTACAAGCAATGACATTGGATTTTAACACAGACATAAATGCAGGTATGTGAGTAAGGTCATGTGATGTTCATAAAGACCATTGACTACTTTTTAAAAATGCGGGTCCAGAAGCGGGTCAGGTCCGTTCTATTCAAATATATTTCTCGTGGTCCGAGTTGCAGGTTGTTGATACATCACTGCTATCTGTGTGTCTGTCCGTCCGTCCTATCTCATGTCTCCCACCTTCTGCATTGTGTGTCCAGTAATAAACATTACGTGATGTTTTCACTTGTTGGTGTGAATATGCTTGATGTGTTTTGCTTATTTCTGCTCTAAACATTTTTATTTTCTTGAGAGAAACAGTAGCGCTGGATGACTGGCTGCATCCAGTTTTGTTCCTGGAGAGACCAAACAAATAAAATTGCATTTGGTATGTCCTTATGATATGCCAAATAACAATAGAGGGATTCTTATTGTGATCATAAAGACAAAGTTGTCCTAAACACATGGGTTTTGAGGTTGGTTTTGAAGAGAGGAAGAGAGGTGGCCAGCCGATATATCATGTCTATCAGTAAATACTTGGTAGTTATAGTTTGTTTCTGATGTTGTTTAAAATGTATGAATGTGTAAAGCTACTGGAGTCAATCGCGATGTTTTAAAATGAAGCATTTGGAGGACAAAAGTCTTAATATTTCTTATCTTTTTTTCCTCTTTGTGTTATCTTACAGAGAACCAAGCCATCCTGCGTGAAGACCCTAGCCCTCCCTACACAGTCGGGGCCTTGGGCTCTCCGACCAGGTCAAACATCAGTCCCACCCCACCCTTCCCTGCCCCCTCTTCCCTTCTGGAGCCAGGATGGCCAACAGCAGTGCCCCTCGCCTCTCCTTGCCTCTCCTGCTGCCTGTCACCACTCTGCTGCTATCACTGCTGCTCACCGGCTCTTTAGCCTTATGTAAGTATTCACACACCTGCCATTCTTCCCTCTGCATCCTTTTATATTTCTGATGCAGTACACATCATTTCCTCATGTCTGGTGCTTGCTGATGTGTGGGGAGGAAAATACAGAAATGGAAGACAAATTAAACATGGTTCCTTTAGGTCAACAGAGAATTTTGGAAATAATTTGTTTTTTTTCTACTGCTTTTCTTCAGGTTTTATCTCACTGATACCTTATTCGTACTAACATGGATATTTATTTAAATGGGTGTTCTGCCAGGCAGCACAGTGGGACAGTGCTTAACATTGTTGTCTCACAGCAGCAAGAACCAGGGTTCGATCTCTTCGTGATGTTTGCATGTTCTCCCCCTGGCTGTCTGGGTACTCCTGCTTCCTCCCACTATCCAAACACATGCACCTAACAGAGTCACTGGTCAATTTAAGTCGGCCTTAACACTGAATGGATGTTCATATGTCAATATTAGGGATGCATATGGTCCATTAATTCACCAATCAATTGTTGGTTGACCTTATTGATCAGTTAACAATTAATTATAATAATTTTCTGACAATCTCAGTTTGTCATTCAATAGGGTCTTTAAGAATAAAAGCTAAATATTGTTTATATACTTCATTTAAAAAGATGATTTATTCCTTAATGGCTGAAATTTGTGTAGCACAGCTAAATAAATTATTCAGAGAAATACGATTAAATAAATTGATTTAGAGAGGGGCGAGTTAGAAGAAATGGGTATTTCTTATTTTTTTGTGACATGATGGAGTGAGAATTAACACCCCCCCTCCTCCTCCTCCTCCTCCACCACCTCCATTTCCTACAGATCATACACTGATTTCGAGACCTGGATTTGACGTTTCAGATGCAGATTCACAAAGTAATAAAAGATATGCTTAAATGCAAAGAGGAATATCTGTTTGCAAAATATCCATGTTACTGTGGACAGGACGTTAATGTGTAGCAGCACATTCAATTTGTTTATTTTTACTTTTTGTTGAAAAGGTCTTTCACTGTAGCCAGAATCTCATCGCAATGTCAGCAACCACTTATTACCAGAGAACGTGACATCTTTCATCCGTAGTTTTATTTTAGCCATTTAGTTGATACTTGGAAGATAAATGAGAATGTAGTGCATCACTGATTTAGTTCCATGAAACCAGGACTAGGGTGGAGTTGTTGAAGCCTGTAATGTCTCAGATATCACACTTAATAATATGACAGAAATCAGCCTCACTGAGGCAACTTAAAGTCTCAGATATTTCATTTGGAACAAAACATTTACCAGATAGACATATGAAGTCTGCTTGTATAATTCATCCTCCATTACTTCTTGTGTAAAAAGCAGAGGAACGTTGGTAGTCTCTTATCCCACCCTGTCAACTCCTGCTTAGGATTTGTTCTGCACCATTTCTCCGTTAAGATGGGCTTAGGGCAGCATTAAGGAGACGAAACAAAGAGGAGGCTTCTGCAGAGAAATAGAACAAGAGTGATGGTGATGTGAGGAGGCTTCCCCTTGAGTTTCACTGTTTGGAAATCCTAAGAGAAAGTGTGGGTTAGTATGTTAGTGAGTAAATTAAACAATATGTATTGAAAAAAATTGGTTCCAAATCGAATTACTATCAATTAATTTATTATTTAATATACCCTCAATTGTCGTGGTACCACTACAAAAATCTAAATCATACCAAGTATATTTCTGTCATACCTCATCACACTTAAAATAAGACCTAATCACCAGAAGTGTAACTTTTCATGGGGATTTAAAGAACTTATTTTTGGCAATACATCTGGAAAATATCATTTAAAGAAATCTTACCAAGATAATTTTCACTTTTTTTTTTTTTTTGCTGAATATAACTGTCCAGTTTAATTGTCTTGAGATAAGTCATTATATCTGACTGAAGAATTACTCTTTATGTGCTCATGTTTTATTTTAAGTGTGATGAGAAATTTGAGTAGAAATGAGAAATATATACAGTATATGATAAGACATAAGCCTGGAGTGACGAGTCGATAATGTCGACACGTCAACTTAAAAAAATAAAATAGTCAACGACATATTTTAGACTTGGACAGGCCTTATTGTCACTCACATATGCACATGATGGATATTGTAGCATTTTGAATGAAATTTCCTTGCAATTGGCTCAGCACAGTAATAAAATGTTGTTGGCAACACATCTCCACACACACACACACACACACATGGGTCGCCCAAAACAAACGGATGCAAAGTGTTTATTGTCATGTGCACAGTATGGAAACATGTTTTCCTGTACAATGCAATTCTTACTTTGCTGTCTGC
This sequence comes from Siphamia tubifer, assembly GCA_020466265.1. Taxonomy (NCBI): domain Eukaryota; kingdom Metazoa; phylum Chordata; class Actinopteri; order Kurtiformes; family Apogonidae; genus Siphamia; species Siphamia tubifer. The sequence goes on from CM035786.1 coordinate 18,849,815, forward strand.
AGAATGACTAACATGTGGTCAGTGCTTCCCCATTCTCCATCTGTTTCTACATCCCACCCTTTATGGGGACCTGGATTTTGTTGGGTCCCGGTTCTTATTTGGTGTCTAACTTGGTTTCAGATCAGTTTATTATTGGCCAATTACTTGTTAGATTAGTCGACTAAGCAATTAAATAATTGCCCGATTGTTTTCAAAATAATCGACATAGATTTTTTTTCAGTTTATAGAAAAGCGAAGAAACAGAACATGATTAGAAAGACCTGGAATCAGGGAATTTGATCTTTTTTTCCCCCTTAAAATAATTGACAATTAAGTGATTATCATAGTCCTTAACCAGTATTTGTTTATGGAGAACTTTGCATTCAGATGCACATGCTTGTTTGTTTGTTTGTTTACTTTGTGTACTCTCATGTGACTATGCTGGAAAAGCAAAAACAAATAACCACTGTATGCAAATATGTCATAGTTTTTATATGTATGTCAGTGGAAAGGCAGAAATGTGACGTCTCATCTAAATTCTACCTGTGTGTGTGTTTCGTACACTTACCCACAAACTAATACAGAATACTACCACAATAAGAATACATTCTAATCCTAAAACAAACCGTGGTACATTTAGGTGTTTGTTGTTTGTATTTTATACCTGAAATAATTGGCAAACTTTTAAGCTTTTAGCTGGTGGTAGAGATGGTTGGACATGAACAGGATGAGAGAGGGACACTAAAATGCAATAAAAATCCCTGACTGAACTCGAGCAGGATATGTTTAAGGCTGATATTCATTGATATAGCAGCAATTGAATAGACTTGCATTGAAGGGTTTAACAGAGGAAGAAGATTATCAACAATATGCACCATAACAGTCAACATCAGAAAGGTCTAAGGCAGAGGTGTCAAACATGCGGTCCGTGGACCAAATCCGGCCCTTTGGATTCATTTATGAAATGCAAAAATGACAGTAAGTAATTCCACCTATTACTAAATATTTTGCGTATCTGTAGCACCCTAACCCGAACCACTATGATCTGTAAATTAGAATGCAGATGTGTAAATGATAAAGTAAAGGCTAATAATTATTTGTTTTCATGAAGTAATTTTACTTTTTTCACTCTAAAACCGAAAGAAAAGTTTGGAGTTGACATTAGTTATACATTATTATGTTTTTTTGTTGTTGTATTTTTTTACTGGTTCAGCCCATTTCAGATCAAATTTAGCTGAATGTGGCCCCTGATCTAAAATGAGTTTGACACCCCTGGTCTAAGGCATGAGGTTCAAACTAGAATAAGTTTACTTTGAAACCATTAGACTCACAATACACTTTAGTTTATAGAACATTATTAAGCCAGACATTTGGCCTGTTTTAATTTTTTGGGTCTATCAGTGCCAGTGGTTAGCTTTACTGAAAGTTACTATGGCAACAGAGGTTTTAGTTGGTTTCCAGAGCTGTAGTCATCCTCCATTTGTACCCAATAGATGGTCAGTGGTAAGGGACGGATAATATACTGATCCTTTTTGAATTATGCACGTTTGTCAACTGAAAGGGTAATTTTAGAAGTCAGGAAAACAGTTTGTGGAACGTAGTGGACCATGACTTTGTCAGTAAATAAAATGGTCTTTGAAAGTGACAGTCATATGTGTAAGTGGTGCCGCAGTTCAAAGGGGTCAAAACATCAGTTGTTTTCTGGCTGCTCAGAGTTTTTCTGAAGTCGTCTATTCATCACTTAGTGCCACTGGTTTCCCTCGCCACCCTGAAAGGGGAGAGAGGTATTGTTTTTAGTTCTTTTTTTGTTTGTTTTTTAGTTTGTCTGGCTGTCATTACACATTACACTGGACCAATTATCATGACATTTTCAGGAAAGGTGCAAAGTTGTCCAGAATAGACCTCATTAAAAGCCACGAAAATGCGGCAAATAGGGCAAATCAGGTCAAATGTATATGAGAGGGCGGGGTTTGTTGTTGTTTATATATTGTTTAAATTATAAAATCTCTACATTATAGTTCAATTACAAAAATTACAACACCATCATTTCATTATGTGATTTCAGTTAACAAACATGTTATGCTATGTTTTTATTTAAAAAAAAATCTTGATATACTTTCAGAAATTGCTAGACATTGTAAGAAATAATAATAATAATAAAAAAAATCCCCTCATCTCAGTATCTGACTTTCAATGAGTGTACCCTTGGTAGTTTTGTAATATGAGGAGGATTTGGGTTTTCTCATGTTGTAACAGAAATGTCTATTTCTAATTGCATAGTTGTGTGAGTGTCTTGAAACATAATTTGAGTGTCTTTCAGTTCAACTGGCTTAAAATATCTAAAATTGCACTTGTCCAGATGTTAACCAGATGTCTCTTTATTCTTGGACATTTTTATCACTGTCTCTAGACACTCACACCTATCATTTTCAGAGAGAAAATCAAATCAGTGTAAAGGTGCAAAAAAAAAAAAAAAACCCCTACCCTTATTACACTGGATATCAGCACAATATGTTGCACATCCTTATTTTGAGTTCATTTTCTCACCGTTGGTATAACTAACATTCACAGTAGTCTGCTTCATCTTTTATGGAGATTAGTGTTCTTTCTTCTTCCTTTCTCTAACACACACACACACACACACACACACACACACACACACACACACACACACACAGTAGGGTTTTCTCCCCATCTGTCAATATCTGCCTGTGGAAATGATCTGTTTTTGTCAAACTGTCTTTTTTATTTTCTCATGCACTTATTTATACCTCCTCCTAGCATTATACCACACACACCCATACATACACACACTTTTAGGGGCCACACACACACACACACAGCTTTGCCCCACTATTAAATATAATATATGCACTCACTCGCAGACTGCCTTGATTTTCCTTCCTTGATTGTCTTTTACACCCACTTGTGTAACCTCACACCAACACAACCAACACCCAAACATACAACCCAGTGGTGTAGTTCTCCAATTATATCCTCTCCCACCTGCTGGACTCGGAGAATTAGTTGTGCAGAGACACCAACCCCCACCTGGAATCAACACTTTGTGCCTTTTTTATACACAAACACACACACAAGTGATGCACACCCACACCACGGTTTTTTGCAGAAAAACCCAGCTGAAAGCATGATGTCATCCCCTCCCTCCCTTTGTCACTCCCGCTGCCTTCCATCCCTTTCCATTTATGCTCATAAATCATAGTGAGAAGTAGACATTTTTAATCAAAAGAGAAAGAAAGATGGCTCAATAAATCACGCCACCCCAACTGTAATAATGCTTGGCTTCATGTTTGTGCGTATGTGTCTATATTTGTCTGCATGAATTTGTGTGGAGGCTCATGCAAGTGTGCACGAATACTGAATTTTACTAATATGTGGAGTGGATCCTAGACTTTATGAACGATATCAATAGTACATGGAACAAGTTACAGATATGATTTGTTATGGCACAGCTGTAAAACATAATGATCCTGTGGTACATTTTACTTTATGAGACAAAAATAAAGAAATTGCCTTTCCATGCAATATTCATATTTTTTGCTCAAAGGCATATCCTCCAAATATATACAATGTAGAGACCCAGACCCCAACAACAACATGATAAATATGGAAATTAATATTTAGTCAAACCAACAAAATTATCTCGTACTGAAAGTGACAAACACACAGTGACAATGCACTTATAATAAACAAATGATACAAAGCAAGTAGCTGAATCTGACTCAAGGATTTACTGTGAGCTATAGAATTAATCAAGTTATTTAAAAAAAAATAAAACAATTGGAAAAGTATAATAAAAAGAAAATGAAAATCCAAATTAAAAAAAGCATGTTGCATTTACTATAAAATGCTTGTGTGTCAACGTCAGTGATGAACATTTCCAAGAGAGCATTTTATTATCATAATTCAGTTGTAATACATGTATGAATTCCATATTTTAATAGTGGAATTGTGATTTATGAGGTATGTAATGAAATAAGTCAATTTGCACTGAAAAGTACCAGACACCCTCTGACAGGAACTGCCCAGTGGGGACCAGCCTCATAAATTGCTGACCTTTTATTCTGTTTACATTCCCATTTCTGGAAGGAATCATAATGCAATGTAATGTGGCCTACATTTAGAACAACGTCTTACACATGGACCATGATGCTTTGCTGTAGATGAAACTACCAACCTCATATAATGTTCAAAGGAGCGTAAGCTTTACAATTGTACAACAGTAAAATGGGATAGATAGATAGATAGATAGATAGATAGATAGATAGACAGACAGACAGACAGACAGACAGACAGACAGACAGACAGACAGACAGACAGACAGACAGACAGACAGACAGACAGACAGACAGATAGATAGATAGATTTGAATGCAGCAGTGAATAAATCAGAAACACAAGATCTATCAGTAAAATACTTGTGTAGACCAGGTCAATCAATGAATTAAATTGAATTTATATCGTGCCAAATCTTAACAAAGGTTATTTCATGACAGTTTACATGTAGAGCTGGTTGAAAGCAGATTTTTAAGCCAGTTTACAGACAGTTAACAGAATCCTCCAATAGCAAACACTAGTACTTGCACAGTGACCAGCTGTAGTTTTTCTAGGTGTTTTGCTAGTTTCATGTCAGTAGGTGCTCACCTCTTCTGCCACTGCTGCCAACAAGTCTTTTTTGCATGTTGTCCAAGAAGGAAAAACTTATTCCAAATGGTTCCTGCAGTCCCTACCACTAATCACTGTCACTAATAATTAATGCATATTCTTGTTTTTCAATCTGGTCTAGTTTAATTTTTGAGATCTTTTGGTTTTTGCAAATTCTTGGTGCTGTGGTGGGCAGCTTTTAATACTTTGGTTTATCACCTCTATATCTCATTGTAAAACCTCATTCATATGTGGGCTCAATAAAGCCTGGATTTCACTCTCGGCCTCTTTCTTCATATTTTTCTCCATTTTGTGGCTAATGTCTACTTCACTTTTTAGTATAAGGATATTAAAATATGACAGTTTGAAGTTTCTTTCAATCTGCTAACTCCTGTGGATATGCATTTGGGCGAATCATTATATCACTTTTACTTCTCCTTACACCATGAAGTATCTACGCTAAGACCAAAGCTAAAAAAAAAACAACATTCTAATAACTCAAATAGACCCTTTTTCTTTGCAAACAAATAAATAAAACCTATAGCTGTGCTCAAAAGTTTACATACAGCAGCAGAATGTTTTATTCTTTTGTAATACAATAATACAAACACCTTTATTTCACTTGTGGCTACTGGTTTGATGATGTAACAAATGTGTTTGCTTTTTAAATCAAACTGACAACAGAAACAATATGAATGACCCTAATCAAAAATGGACAAAAATGTACTAGTTCTTAACCCTCTGTATTGGCCCATTTAACACCAATGATCGAGGATCAGACATTTAATTTTCTCAGATGCTAAAGCTGCCAATTTTTCTTAGCAAAACAACTTCACTTCCTTTCATATTGTTTTTTGCATGAACTACATGTTTTAAACCTCCCCAAAGTGTCTCAGTTGCCCTGTTTACATGAGTTTTTATTCCTGTTTAAATCAGAATAAAGATTAATTCTGCTTTTAGATTAACCATTTGAACACCGAATTCTAGTTGAAAATGATAATTCTGAATTAAACTTGATTCCAAATAAAGTCAGTGGTTTATTCCAGTCTTAATTCCGAATCTGATAATTCATCTGCCATGTAAACGGTTAATACCGCTTTAACATTATTCCTGTCGTTCTGCTCCACGCTCCTGGCAGTGACGCACATATTCTGCTGTCGGCATTAGTTAATTCCTATGGTAGATTTAATCAACCTGCTGCTTCATAAGTATCACAAAAATGAATGCAAACATTGCATGTAGTATTTGATCAAACATGTTAATAGTTGAAACAAACACAAAACAGGAAGTGCGTGCGATCGTTTCCTTCCAGTAGACATCCAGACGTTAAACGGCCGTTCTGTCCAATCAGAAGCCGTTTTACCCATGTACCCGTTTCCTATGTAGACCTTAATTCGGAATTAACATGTACATGTAAACACAAAGGTAATACTTTTAATTCTGAATTATTTCATTCCAAATAAATAATTCAGAATTAAAAATCATCATGTAAACTTAGCTAATGATACGAATGATCCTTGACCTCCACTTTTGTCAACTGTGGCCAATTACAGGTCAACTTGGCCTCATGTTTTGGTTCATTGTCATATTGGAACATTAAAGACCATTCAGTCACCTTATGTAAACTTATGAACACAACTGTACAGTGGCTATGAATAATATCACTGTCTTTTTTATTCTAACACTAACAATAATCATCCAACATTTTCATTTTCATCTAAACCTAACATTTATTTTCTATATCCTTGTTGCCTACATCTGTTACATACTGTACACAACTAACTTCATCAGTGGCATTGAGTCATTTCTCATGCTGTCTTTTGGGGGCGCTAATCCATCAAACTCTTTACATAGGAAGGTATGACCAATGACATGTGGTGGATCAGCTGCTAACATAATGCATAGTGTACACTGTTAAAACTCTGCCAAACTCAAACAAAGCTCACCTCCAATAGCCCAGAAACCTTTTAACAATTTCTATTGTGATTTAGGCCATGGCCACATGTATTAAAATTTTTTTTTTTTTAACCCACTTGGGGATGACTATTACTTCTGTCAGTTGTTCTACTCTGCGCCATTTTGAGAATTGATAAAGGTGCTGCAAAAAGGCAATATTTATTTTATAGAGGAGAGCCTTGTCCTATTTTTCCATTATTATTCCCCGTAATGATTCCAATTTTAACAAACCTAAGATCATATTTTCTGTAGTGGGTCGGAAAAATCTATATCCTGCCTTTTCATTTAGTTCCATTGCACTGACTTCTCTAAGTTAACTCACACGCTTGTATTATTTGTTTGTATTTTGGATGATGTTTTTGGGAAAAGAGTGAGGGTTATTTGTCAGCATGTTTCCTGGCCTTCCACATCTTCTTTACTTTTTTCAGCTTTTTTTTTGTCTTTTTGGAGTCCATAAAAGTACCATTTCTTGGTGAAGTACTCATAATAGTAATTGGCCAGAACTCACAGTGACGGGGTAAGGGTGTTCAATTATTTATATTCCTTTGAAGCTGCTATTTGGGAGAAAAAAAAAGAAGAAGAAGAAGAAATGGAGCCCCTTAGTGGAGCTGTTACTTTCTTGTTCACTACATCTCTTTCTTTATGTTTCTGTATCATTGTTTTTCCTCAACGGTTCTTTAATTTTTGCTCCTTCATTCCTTATCATTTCTTGTCAAATTACACTTGTGCCAACGCTGTCGAGTTAATTGTCAAATTAATTTCTTTTTTTTTTTTTTTTTTGCTCCCTGCTGTTGCTCCTATTGCCCTCGCTTATTCCACTCATTTTCCCTCAAACAAAAAGGAGTTAATTTAGAATTGAGTTACAGGCATGAAACCCTGCCTCAAGTAGCCTGTTGGCTCTGATTATATTCTGAGGATTCATTATAGCACCGAAATACACACTTACAAATAAACACATTTGTTTACCTTGTTTTAGACTTGAAAAATCATTGTGAATTGTCCCAGTAATGTTGGGTAGTTTGATTAAGGCTCCTTAACTCTCTGCTTTTTAAGTGTCCTGTAGAAAGGCCGCATACTCCAGGTGCAAGTCGACCGTATAATCCAATCAAACCTACAATAGGTAAAGCAAATTGGAGGAGTCATGGATTTGGTTTACAGCCAAAAAAAAGAGCTAAAAACCAGTGGACCAAAAATACTGATTTAGAGGACACCAGGTCCAGTGTTTGTACAGCTCACCGTCAGCCATAATTGTTAAAATGTCTTGCAATTTGGTATGGATTTGTCATGTTAAATGTACAGGGACCACATTTGAATGTGCATTTCCATTTATGAAGAGGCTAAACAATACTCACTTCTTTATACTGCATTTTAAATGATTCTTTACAGCCTGAAAATGACTAGCAGTGTGATAGGTTGCCAGCATCCACATGACACTTGTCCAAATTGCGACACTTTGCAATCCAAAAATCACAGATAAAATAAAATAAAATACCTGATTTGTAAGCCTGGAACCACAGCCCAGGTAATAATAATAATAATAATAATAATAATAATAATAATAATAATAATAATAATAATAATAATAATAATAATAATAATAATAATAATAATACATTTTATTAGTATAGTGCTTCTCATGGCACTCAAAGACATTTTACATACAGTACAATAAAAGCCAACTTGCTTTTGGCTGTTTTTGTCTCACTATCATCCCGCTGTCTCAGTTATACAGTATTTTCGTAACATGCTCTAGTAATTTGAGTGATGTTCTATGAACCCACTTTGACATAACAATAGAAGTGATTGAGGGATGGAAAAGGTGCTGTTCTGTAATGTGTTTTTTTTTTTTTTTTTTTTTTTTACTTGTAGAAGAAAAGGAATTAAACACATCACCAAAGTAGCTTTCAATATCGCAGTGACTTCAGTACTTTTTGACGATCAGGTTTAGATCTTCAAAGGGCTTTGAACCCCCCCCCCCAAAAAAAAAGATATTCCTTGATACTCGACTGTTTGTGTTTGATCATTTTTCAAAGTTTTTTTTTTTTTTTCTCTCAGATTGTAATGGTTCAAGCTTTTTGTCCTGGATTTAAATATATAACTATGCGGTGTGCTTTTCATTGGACTGGGTTTTATATTTCTTCAAGAGGTAAGAGCATCTTATCTCTGCTCTTTCTTCTTTTGGTGGCTGTTGTGTGTTGATCAGACCACTATCACCTTTGGCAATTGGAGGTGTCCTCTTCATTTAATGAGCCAACGTGTGTCAACTGACTCAAATGAGTCTCTAAATGACACAAAATTGCTCCAATTTCACCTCTTATGTGTGTGTGCTCTGTGGACATTTTAACATCGGACACACTCTTAAGCTTAATTTCCTCTCTCTCTCTGAGGAATCGAGCCTATTTATTTCCAACAAGTTGAAGGATACTTAGTGTCTTTTGCTTTTTTTTTCCCCCTTTTTGCCTTCAACAGTGGTTTCAATGGGACCAATTTGTGCATATTATGAGTTTGCCACTCTTTAGAAATACAGATTCACTGTGGCTTAGTGTGGTTGAGCAAAGTTTTTCACCTCTGGGTACTAGCACTCCAGGACTTACTTCATCTTGGGCTCCCACATCCTGCCACAAGTCCCTCATGGACTGCAAATTCTGAGCCCAGCAAATTTGCTTTGAATGCAGGCAACATATGTAGGTGGGGCACTGTATGATGCAATGGAGCAGGATCAGTATAAAACATGTTTGCTAATTGTATGTACTACTGACCATAAAGAGTGTTTTGTTTTAATATAAAACCAGATTTTCTAATTAAACATTTTATTTTTTAAATTTGAGTCCCTCTTAGAGAGTTTGTCTCCATATCACAGTGACATTTAATTAATGCCACTAAATTCTACAAGTTGCCTATTTTTTTAATGTTACATTTAATTTTCAGATTCCTGTCAAGGGTGAAAAATCTCACAATCTGAACTCATGATGGATGTTACTTTGTCATATCAGTAGCTTTTCAGAAAGATTCTACAGGTCATGTCATTAAGTGGCCTAAACAATGGCAATTATACTTGGGTTTGTAGCATTACTGTTGCTAGGCTAGTGAGTTTCAGCTAATTTATAGTGATACTTCAATGTCTGCACTTGTGTTTGCACTGTTTTCACATTATTGTTTGTGTAATGTGTTGTTTGTTGGTCACCAAAGAGTTGGTGATGAGTGCAAATACATTATTAATTCAATATAAAACTCACATGGGGCTAAATAGGCCACCACAATTTAGGTAATTAATGAAATACTGTAGCTGTGTTTAGACAAAAAGGTGCATGTGCTCTTTTTTTAAATATGGATATTGTCAAAAATATTGTAAGAAGTTTGGTTTAAATGATGCATAAATGTGTTAGTGGTCATATGTAACAACAGAATCCCATCACACACAGTATGACCTTCAGGAAACTACAGAAAACTAGAGGATAATTTTGTTTGGTTTCAACTGACTTTTATATTTAATACGTGAGAAAATTGTTATTCAGATCATGATTTGTGATTCTAACTCAAAATGTCGTCAAATGATCTTTTGGCCAAATGATCCAATCCTACTTTCAAGATTTCAACACGGACAGTTCTCCACTGTAGGAAATGGTTTGCATCGTCACGGCAGCGTAAACTTGCTTTGTGAATCATTATGTGAACTGCTTTCCACTCCAACTGCCCCATGAGCAAGTCCCAATTAGCCTTTCTTCCTTTCATTTTAATTGGAAAAGTAACAGTTTCATTAACCCTTAAGCGTGAACAGTCAATTTGGGTTGCATGGTTTGCATAGGAATAGAGCAATGACCCCAAAATACCCAATGGAATATGACTGCAGATGAGATTAGTTTATGCTGATTATTTTATCCTGACTGATGGAGCACACCTCTATATTTAACTACACTTTACCAGTTCCATCACAGTACTGTACAGGTGAAGGTTACTCACAGATTTATTAATGCATATTTGTGGGGGTTTTTTTGGACAGAATCTAGTATGAATTCAGAAAACATAAACACAAGCAAAAATGTAATATTCTATTAATGACAATTGACTATCTGAAAAACTAATTATTTCTGAGAAGATGCAGAGGAAAGGGTGAGATGGAAGCAGATGATCTGCTGTGATGGTAGTAGTAGTAGTAGTAGTAGTAGTAGTAGTAGTACTGTTAGAAGTAGTTAATAGAGGTGGGGGTGGTAGTAGTAGAATGGTTGAGATAATAGTGGAGTGGTAGTAAAAGTAGTAGTAGTAGTAGTGGTGTAGTGATAGTAGTATTAGTGTAGTTCATGTGGTAATGGTGGTAGTAGTAGTGGTGTAGTAGAGGAGGTACTATTGAGGGTAGTAGTAGTAGTATTAGTAGTGTGTTGAGGTGGTAGTAGTGGCAGGAATAGTAGTGGTAGTAGTAATTATAGTAGTGCTGTAGTAGTAGTAGTAGTGGTGCAGTAGAAGTGATGGTGGTAGCTATAGTGGCAGTAGTAATTATAGTTTTGCAGTTTAATAAACCTCACCTTTGTTTCTCTAATTTGATGAGTTAACCCAACAAACACACACACACACACACACTTAGTTTTTTTTACCTTTGAAATCAGCAACTGACTGAAAAACTTTTCAATACACACACACACACACACACACACACACACACACACACACACACACACACACACACATATATATATATTATATGTATGTATGTATGAGTCTTTTCTTCACTGCATCCCAGCTGAGCACTTTTCTGCCCCATTCTTCCTTTCTCTCTCTCTCTAGCATAGAGGTTTTTGTAGCCGTCTGCTGGCCTTTGTTGGCAGTGATTGCGTGCGAAAACCTCCAGACAAGACAAAACTAGACGGGTTTAGAGTAAAGGGCCGGTTTCCATAGCGATGGTGCTTGCCCAGGCAGCCTGTGAGAATTGGTCCTGATTGATGGGGGTTGGTTGTTTGGGCCTGGAGGGTGCATGGTATGTGTGAGTGAGGGAGAGGATGTGTGTCTGTATGTTTGTGCATGTGAGGCAGTTAAACGCTTCCAAAAGTGCATTTGTTCCCATCTTCTTGTCTGGCAGGCTATCTTATTATTACTCCCTTCGCGATTAAGCCTGGTGGGGTTTTAACTTAGGCGCAGGGCTGACGGGCACTTTAACAGTTTGGCAGCCTGCTTAGCCTTTATTATTGTTGCCAGATACTGCAAACTAGAATGTCTACACTTCAGATAGTCGCACGTCTATAGTTCACTGTCAGCCAGTGTTCTTCAGTTTCTCTTCTAGGATGTCGTTTGCTGCTGTGCAACACTTACAAGATAGACATTTCTGAAAAATAATCTGTTGTATAAATTCAAAGGCTGAAACATATCCTGGCAAACAAAAGCATCTACTGATTTAAAATGTTCATTAACTTCAGAACCACTAATTTGTCAGATTTTCGGGGGCATCAGATGTGATCCTGTCAAAAACCCTGTCATCTTCTGCACCAATAAAACCCATGTAGTTTGATATTGAATATATCTGATTGAATGATTTTCTTATATTTGCCTTTCATCTAAAAGAAAACTATGGTTTTAGATCAGTGAAGATAATTATTCCTGAAAACTCCAGTGATTTTGGCCACAGTTTGTATGGAGAGAAAAAGAGAAAAAGTGGTTGAATGCAACAAAAAAAAAAAAGGAAACAAATTGAGATCAAAATAATTATATTCAAAGGCTTTTTTCTCTCAAACATATTGAGGTGAATGATTTTTTTTTCTTTGAAGTGATATATCCTACCACTAATATGATTCAAATACAAAAAAAGACGACTTCAATCAAAAACTTTACTTATGATTAAGTAATAAAGAAACACATTTCTCCCCATAGTATGCAAAAAAAAAAAAACATTTATATAATATGAGCCCTTAATGTATTCTAACCTAACCATACAATAGTACTTTATTACAGTTGGTTGTGCCCTTCATTGGGCAAGCGGCTCATGTCTAATGTGTAAGGTCCACCTCTGCATCAACAGGGAGTGTACCTGCTTTGTTAGGTCCTATGACGTAATGGTACTAATGTAAAGCATGATGTTCAAAGGGGTCATGTGGATGTGCACTTAAGTTGTAATGTTCTATAGTATATGTTCTTTTCACTTTATATGTGCTTTTCTTGTATTTTTAATAGTGACTTCTTGGATTTATTCAACAAAGGAATACATTGTTATTATGTCCTCCAATAAAACACAGAGGTTGAAAATTAGAATTTCAAAGTATTTCTGTGAGTGAACAATAAAAGGTTAATAAAAAACGGAGGTGGTAGAATGTATGTGTGTAAATGGCCTGAAAAATTATGGTCTTTGTAGGTTTTTTTATTATTATTATTATTATTATTCAGTTGCTGAAAAAAGTCAGTTTTTCTTCACATTTATCTGCTTTGATAAAATAACTTTTCAGTTTACTCTGAGCTTTTATGAACATTTACATGATCAGTGAATGAATTATAGGAAAATATCTGATTTTCACTGTAAGAAAAAAATATGCAGATGTTAATATAGTGAAAGGTGATAACTATTGAAAGGCTGAAGTAAAGGTATAAGTTGCCACAAATAGAATAGAATGCAATACAGAAATAATGGAAATATAAAGTGTAAAATCTATGTTCTGTTCTGGTCATGAGCTGTTTTTCTTTTATTCTTGACTAGTGTGGCTTGTACATGAGCGTATCATGTGTCTTCTGTTTGGCTAATATGAAAATTTAATTTCAAGATTCACGTCAGTAATTCAACTTTAATTCAAATCAGTGACACACAGCTGTTCATGTTAGCCACAGTCACGTGTAAACACATCAAAATAGAAAATAGAGTCTCGCTGTAAACATGTAGTCTTTGCTGGCGGTGCACAAAAAGCCTTTGTGTGATGGAAATACACAGAATTGTACATTTAAATTGATGTCGTTCGCCTCCATATCCTCACTGTGATTACACCCTCTTTCCAAGCTGTTATATGAGAGGCAGGAGAAAGTGGAATTAGTTACCTCGTACTGGTACCTTTAATAGTACATAATGTCCTTTTCAGTCTGTGCTGGTAAAAAAAAAAAAAAAAAAAAAAAAGGGGGATCTCTATGCGCTTCAAAAGATACCTATTTGTAGCAAGATGGATAACGAGTGCCCCTTTTTTTCAAATTCTCCGCTTTTCTCTGCAAATTACTGAATGGACCGTGCGTCATTTTGTCTCCCACTTTGCTAATTCAGCAGATAATGGCTCCTATTTATGACCTTAGAAGCTTTTCTCCATCAATTACTGTATTAGTCATAAAGCCAGACCCCTCCCTTCTCTTATACGCCCTACCACACAACAACAGTAAAGCACTGTAAATGGAGCCGTCTCATATTCGCATGCCCACCTCCCACTCGCCACTACTTTATAATCACAGTGCCGGTGTATGCTGTGTTATCAGGTCCGACAGAGGTACAGGCACTAGCAGGTGGTTGCTGTATTAGCTAAACAAGCGTCTGTGTGCACAGTGTGACTTTCTGTCCTCCTGGTAGCCAGTCGTGTTTGTGTAGATCAGTTCTATTCTCAGAGACTTGTGAAGATAGCCGAGCTCCTATTGCTGGTTATTTTAGCTCAGGCCATGTCCCCCTGCCAGGCAGATAAAGACGGGTCTTGTGTGCTTATCTGGGCAATGTTGTACCTCACTCTGTCTGAGGGAAGCTTTGGGAATACAGGGAGACTTTGGTTGAAGGGACAAATGGCCACTGCGGGTGCAATGTCCTTTCAATGTCATCTTTGGTAACATTTTGCATACCGAATAGTTTAAACTTTTTATGCAACCTTCCTTACAGCAATAGAAGTGTACGCATTTTTAGAAGAGGCAGCACCAGTGGGAATCAAACCCCAAAAATTACACACTTTTTATGCTTGCAGAAACGCAAAGGGCATTCTAAAAAGTTTATTTGCAACCTTGGAAATGATGACGACCTTAAAGACAGTTTCTGTAATATCACTTTGTTGTATTGATGCTGCAGATTGCACCGTTTTAATATTCGATTTCCAGCTACAATACCTGGAGGTGTACTTCCATCCACTTATTTTTACAGGCATTTTACATTTCTGCATTAAAAAAAAAAACAGTGTGGAATCAATATTGTACAGAGGTTTTACGACTTGGGGAGGCTAAAAATGTTGGTGTGTTGATAAAAATGATATAGTGAAAGCAGTTTTAAGGAAAAATCACACTAGTCTATGAGTAAAAAAAAAAGAAGTTCAGAATGAAAAGTTTGAGGCACTTAACTAAGTTGAAATTGCTGGTTGGCTGTAGTTTACAAAATAAAGTTTTATGTTAAAATAGGATATTCTCTGACTTAATGAGAGAATGGGTTTTATACAACAGGAAGATTTATGTCAGAGCTATCAGATCTACTTCAAATCCATGTCTGCACATGAGAATACACTCATGTTTTAGGTTCTTTCTAGTAAGAAATCTAAGAATCTGTTGTAAAAATGTGCATATATGTGTAGTAACGCTTTATCATATACATCGAAAATATGAGCTAATTTTATAATTCATCTTATTAATAATGTATTTCATATTTGGCACATTTAATCTAAAAAAAAAAAAACAATGTAGACCAGTATCATTTGTGCACATATTTTATTTAATACAATCATTTTATTCGGACAAAAAAAAACAAGTAAACGTGCCATACTAAATGGAGCCAACAACAAGACTGCACATTGTATGAAACAAACATGAGACAAAGGCTTTTAAAAACTGTAGAGTACTTATAAAGGAGCAAACTCAAGCTAGCTTCAGGTTTTTTTTTTTGTCAAAATGCTTCTTCATATCCACCCCTCAATCAATAATTAATCTACAATGACACTGTACACAACACTATTTGACTAGTTTAATTTAAAACCATGGTTACAATGGAGAACAAACTGTCAATTTTGCACATCAGTACAATGGAAAATAGCATTAGCATTTTAGACTTAAGGTTTAATACAAGCTCCTTTAATAATAACATTTTCCTCAACATTAATGCGAATCCACGGTGTCCCTTGAATTTATGTGGTCGGTGCCATCATTCATTATTTGAAAAAAAAAAAAAAAAAAAAAAAAACAGCTTTAAGTGCTGACACTATTCAACCCTTTTCTACTGTGCAATTACTGGCCACTTGGCAAGGTTCAAATTCAGGAAAAAAAGGGAAGGTGTAAAGTTAACAGTAGCTGGCAGCAGTAGCCCAAAGGCGCATAGCTGAAGAAAATTGAAAAAAGGTTAATTACAGCCATCACAGTTCACATAATCACATACTGTGAACCTGTAGTAATTGTACCATATTAGACACATTCATGGCATTAGAGTGAGTTAGGGCAGGGTGACAGGGGGGCAGGGGGAGGGTGATGGGGGGGGGCATGTGACTCCAGTGTAAACACGTACATGTTTGTCTACATCTACTACAGTATACCTGTTGTGTAAAAATGTCAACTACAGTGTGTTTTACCTGATTTGCCTTTTCCTAAATCACTGCGGTCGTGTCAGGTGAAACCATCCTGCAATGTTTTGTTTTATTTATTTATTTTATGAAGGTGCCTTTTCCATTATTAATCCAATTGTAAATGAATGATGTTTTTCACACAAAGCAGTCACATATGGATCTGTCTACGGAGGACTTTGTTGTCTTTTCTTCACTTTAGCATAATTGTTCTCCCTCTTATGTAATAATTGTAATAATAATAAACTTTATTTCTATAGCACTATACTGATACAGTAGGTTTACAGTGATTGACAATTTAACTTTAAAATACATTCGATTATAATTACACACAAAATTATAAAAGTACAAGAATTAAAATAAAGTAAAAAAATAAAGATAAATTATACATACATTTTAAGATTTTAAAAACATGGAATACAATAAACAATATAAAAACAGTGCACATCCCTGGTCTCCTTTCAAAGGCTGCCAAAAGTAAAAATGTTTTTAATCTGGTTTTAAATGTATTCAGTGAACTGGCTTCTCTAATGTCCTTAGGAATTGTATTCCATAACTTTGGTGCATAGGTAGCGAAGGCTGCGTCCCCCAATTGTCATTATTTATATATGATTATTTTTGTATCATCATTTTTTATATCATGTAGATATAAAAGATGCTCCTCAGTCCCAGTCTTAGTTTACTTTATTTGGAATGTGTCACAGAGTAAAGAAAAACAACAAACAACCACGGAAGAAAAACAGAGAAATAAATAAATGATCTCATCTTATCTCATCTCGTCTCATCTTATCTGATCTTATCTGATCTGATCTTATCTTAGCTTAGCTTAGCTTAAATTACCTTGCCTTAGCTTATTTTACCTTAGTTTACCTTAGCTTATCTTAGCCTAGCCGAGCTTAGTTTAGCTTACCTTAGCTTACCTTAGCTTAGCTTAGCTTAGCTTAGCTTAGCTTAGCCTAGCCGAGCTTAGTTTAGCTTACCTTAGCTTACTTTAGCTTAGCTTAGCTTAGCTTACCTTATCTTACCTTACCTTAGCTTACCTTAAAGTGAACCCCTCATCCATAAGTAGCTGTGATAGGCTCCAGCACCTGCACAACCCCAGTGAGAATAAAGTGGGTTCAGAAATTAAATGACTGAATAATGATAGAAATGTTTAGAGTGAAACAAAGCTGGTGCTTTGTTTCAAAGCACCAGCTTTGAAACAAGGTGCAAAAGAGTGAGTGGAAAAGGCCATTGCCAGTTGATTGTGATTCATTATGTCACCAAAACGTGATGATGCAGGGCTTAACTCCGCCCACTGTCCTAATCTGTCCCTGAAGTTAAGTTATGTTTCTTCTCACTCCTTTTCAAATATGTATTAGATGTCTCATGGTTTGTGTTCAAGTGTTTTATTATTCATTTTCCTCTGTTCTGACATTCACATTCAAAATAAATACATCAATCAAATCAATTAAGAAGGATCATCAAATTAAAATTTGAGACATGTTCAACTTGTATTTTTGTGTTATCAACCCAAATCAGGTCATCAGAATAAAAGTAGCACAATTCTATTTTAGAGTGGACTGATATATTGGTTTTAAAACGTTTTAGCTGTGCTATAATCATAAAAAAAAAAACTAATATTCTAATTAACAGGTTCTTCAACTGGCTTTGCAAAATAAGCCAAGACCCTCTTATTTCTTTTCAATTGTTTGTTTAAAAAATGAAAGAAAATAAGCTAGAACTCAAAGTAAAAGCATGGGAAAAACATTTAGGGAAGTTACTTTTTTTTTTTTTTTTTTTTAATGAAATATTGAACAGTTTCTGTCCTACACCTCTCATCATCACATCATCTCCTCATCTCTGGGCCTTCTGCCTTCTGCCTCTTCCATCTTTCTCATCACCCTGACCTCTTTACTCCTTCCCACCCTCCATCCCTGTTTCCCCCTGCGACACTCTTAACTCCTTTTGTTTCTATCCATTTTATCCATTTCTACTTTACTGGGGTAATTTTTATGAGCCATTATGGAAAAGTGTCAAACCCGTCGGCAGTTAAATTCTGACTGACGTGCAGGGAAGTACATTTATTGTACGAGTCTCTCATCCTATGAACAGGACTAGCAGTGAAGAGAAAGAGAGAGAAAGCGACTGGGTGGAAATGTCGAACGATCCAGGGGAAAACTAATCAAAGAACGCTGGCCTTCAGCAGAACCGCTGCCACAGGCCCACTCTGTGTAAATCCCTCTTCTGTCTCGACAGAGGGCACATTGTAAGGGGAGGTCAAATGCAGAGGAGCTGTGTTGTGTAAAGCAGCGTTGTGTAGTTTCAGAATGGAAATGGAAAAGTGTAAAATGCCAAAAGGGATGATTGTATGCATCAAACAAAGGTCTACTTCTTCAAGACAGAAGAGGCAGCACTCAAGTCATCGCACAACCATTACGGCAAACTGCTGTGTAATTTATGTTATGTGTTAAAGCATTATATCCTATTATTGTCTGGATTAACTCTTTTCTGTTTGATTATAAGAGTTGTGTATCGGGAAAAAAAAAAACCTAGTGATCCAATAAAAATCACAATACTCAGATTATGATACGTTATATTATGATTCTGTTAGTGAGGCAATTAGTTTTACTTTTATCATCATCACTATTATTCATTTATTTATTTTTCCTGGAAGAATTGAATTGCACTACAAATATGTACAAATACTAAGCACGTATTGTATTTGATCACAACAGGATTGAATGCTTTTTTTTTTTCCTCAAAAATGTAATTTATAAAAACTTTAAATTGTGTTTTACAGCCATTACAGTTTAAGATCCTACTCAAATGTTCATATTCAATGAGTTCATAACTAACAATGTAACATCTGCCTCTCAAACAATTATTTCAATCAGACAGTGTAGAAAATAAAATTTAAACAGAAAACAAAAATGAACCTCCATTATATCTACATTTGAGCAAACAGAAATATCAATGCATTATCGTGAAATTAAATATTATGATATATTGCAGAACCAATGTTTTCTTACACATACTGATTATAAGTTGAAGCATTTTTTTATATTGCATGTAGGTCAATAATAAAGAGAAATCAGATTTTCTGCATTAAACCCTCTTTGAGTTTATGTAATGAGAAGCATTGTCTGGAAGTTTATCCATTCATT